>CM060953.1:27545336-27840336 GCA_030765055.1 Mantis religiosa | reverse complement strand
TGCTGGTTCGCCGTTTCTTATAAACCGAAGCAATAGCGTAAAATGGTTTTTGAAAAAGAAATCATCTTCGTGTTGTTTGAAACAATATCGTCCGGAAATTTAACATATCTACAAGCTTTTACAGTTGTAAAAGGAATTTTCGAAATGGTATACATTTTTGTTTATATTATGCAGGAAACTGAATTTAACTACGGATCTTACATTTACCATTATATGTACCACAGGCCTGGTTGGTTAGAATGCGCTTTCTAAACTGTTGATTGTATTTTCTTTTGCTGCTTTTAAGACCAGTACAGCGAGATCTATTCCTTCATGCTTTACATCTCTATGATTTTTGCCAAGGTTATGGATCGGGTACTCTCAGGTATTCTCAAAGTATTCATTTGTTCCGTTCATATGCTGTTTTGCAGTTAATTATTAATTTCAATTGCTTCGCAACGTTATTTAAACGCATTTATGCAAGTTATTTTTTGCAAGTTATTTTTGCCACTTAATTTAGATAGCTGTATGCATAGATTTCTTTAACTATCACTCTATCACAGAGTCTGGAAGTATAAATGGGGGAACGAATATGAGCGTGTTAAGTGTTAAATGTTAAAACTGATAAAACTCAAAGTTAAGAAGCAACATGATCAGTTCTTTTTAAGTCAGAGCCCCCGATATGACCGAAGAAGTTAATGGAGGCTATACAATGAAACAGTTAAAATGTTCATTGTGATTAGAGAAGTTCGAAATTCAGAAACACAGTTCCTTTGGAGAGAAGGAAGAAAAGAGGTAAGCGTATGATAAATGCTACGTCACATTATATGAATGCACTGCTGAAATTGGTTTTATATTGTAAATAATACTCGGTTTTCATATTATTTAGTTTTCTATAATCTATAGAATTTTCTGTTAATTTCATTTAATATTTTGTCTCAAGTTTCTCTTTGTAATCACACTTTATATGATTGTTGTATTATTGGTCATTCTTAACAGTGTATTGATATTTCATTTCGAAAGAACCTATGATCCTAAACAGGTTTATCAGCATTACTGCATACTTTAAAGCTATTATACCACTTTAAAATTAAACGAAATTATATATACATCAGTAAATTTATATTTCAACCAACTGTTTAGCAATAGTGAGATTCATAACCTAAATGAGTGATTAAGATCATAATTATATATTTACAAAATAAATACAATATATATTATCAAATATAATAGCAAATAAAGGAAATGGCACGGAATTTTGCCTGATAAGAACCCACTTTTGAATATGTATACATCGTAAATCAAAGGATCATCTAGCACTTCAAGTATTTGCTAGAAAATATTAAGTTTATAAGGTATGTGTCGTTAAATCAGAAACATTATGTTATCCATTCTTACTAAAGGGGGGAATAATGACACAATTAGGGTTGATATTGCTATACAGGAGGCGTCGGATGACCTTTTCAACCCAACACAAGATTGTAAAAGTGTTTGAGTCTGTCCAAAATACATTCCAGAGTCCAGTAAAAGCATTTATTGACCTATTTGTTCAAATATACAAATGCCAAATTTGATATTTAGGTCAATAAACCACAGAACTTTAAACGTAATTTTTGTCAAGTTTGCAATTTGGTCTCCACTTCAGTACAAACTGTTTTATTATTATTTTATATTATGCATAAAGTTGCTTAATATTTAAGTAATAATTCAATACTTCTGCGCGTGAATGTGTACTACCATTTTATTACCACAGTAATTAAAACCATTCCTGTTTTATGTCTGTTCTGATTAGTATAAATGAATTGTATTAATATTACACAGAAGTTTACAAACTGTATTCCTCGGATGTCCCATATAATATTCCAGGATATTTATAAATAAAATTAATAGAAGAATTTCTAAAATTTTAATTAAAATTGTATCTCTTGCAATTTCCTTAAATAAATTCACGTTCTCAAAATTTCAAGAACAACCTCTCTCATCCACTATTCATAGCTTGCCTGTAAGACTCATCAATGGATTAAATATAAATGAGCATACCAATAATGTAAAACCGTTACACCATGTTGGTGTCGATAAATGTTATTCAGGTGAAAAACTATGTTACGCCAGTCCGCCACTGGCTGTGCAGTGCTGAGCACCGCCTGGTGTGACCTGAATACCTCACTCACGCCAAGATCACGTGGCCACAACTTGAATAGTATGCTGCCTTGTTTTACTCTCTGCAACTTGCTCCCTTCTCACACAGCAAGAGGAAAAGAACGCACTTGCTGGATGTAAACAGCTGATTTTGATTTACATTGGCGTCTCAGAAACTACTCTCATTTGTTTCACTTCACTCGCACCTCATTGGTTTCCCGAAATTCGCATAACGTTCTTGTGCACCAAGCACATTGACCATACATCCATAGCGAATAACAGACATGATGACGGAACCTCTTAACCTCAAAATAAATTGTACATACCTGTTATCTCAATTAACTTGGAACATTAAACATTTTCCACGTCAAAATGTTTCTATTTAAAGTTAAACATATGTTTTACTTCACTGAAATTGTGATTAGCACCCCGGTGCAACAAAACTGGGGCTCGATGTGGCAGTCACCCAGCTAAATACGTTGTGCTTGCAGATCCTTTACTGATATTAGGTCATATAATGCTTACAGAAACAACACTCAACTATTTATACGAGGGCTGTTCAATAAAAAATGATCACTTTTTGTTGACGTACGTTTACTCATCCTCATAATTTTGATGGTCCTCAAAATATTCTCACCTGAATGCGATGCACTTGTCCCAGCGTTTCCGCCAGTCTTCAAAGACATGCTGGAAATCATTTTGTGAGAGATCCTTCAAAATCGCCTCCACAGCCTTCCCCACTGCTTCTGATGATGGATAATGCCTCCCACGAAGGCGTTTCTTCAAGTTAGGGAATAGAAAAACGTCACATGAGGCTACATCCGGACTATAGGGAGGGTGAGGGATGCACTTCAAGTTGATTTTTGCAACACATTCAGCAACAAACTGGCAATATATGGCCGCGCATTATCGTGGCGTAGCATCCAGCCTGCTTCACGGAAATGTAGTCTTTTGCGCCTGATATGGACTTGCAATGTTTTCAGGACATCCCTGTAGCGTTGTCCAGTTACTGATGTGTGTGCAGGTACAACATGCTGATAAACCATTCCATGAACATCAAAGAATGGCCATAACTTTCCCAGCAGAAGCAACCACTTTTGCTTTTTAGGGGGTTGTTGATGAAGGAGATTTCCACACTGAACTTTGCTGTTTGCTCTCAGGATCAAAATGATGTAGCCAAGTTTCATCAGCAGTGATTACGTTTGAAAGAAACTTCGGATCTTCCTCTAACATCAGCTTTAACTGCTTGTTATCTCCGTTGCAGCGGTACGTGATACTGAACATGTCTGAACTTGCCTGGTTCTCACAGGCAGGAACCAGGAGTACCAACAATGAAACTACTACAGCGTGTTTGTTTCACATTAAGCTAACAGAATATAATAAGATTGAATTTTAGTGCGAAAAACTATGACCGTAAAAAATTTATGATCCTTCTTTATTGAACAGCCCTCGTACAGCTATTTATATAATGGTTGGTTTTTGTTGTTAAGAACGCAGGTATATAACCACTGCTCAGAGAGAAAGAGCTGTTCTGTAATTTTTTGTTTAAGAAGATAGTTACACACCCTTTCAGATGAACAAGCACTAAAAGTGCATCTATTCTTAGCTAGTACTAGATATATTATTAGCACCAAAACACTGGTTAAGTTGTTGGTGTTACAGAATACCAGCTAATTAGTGCATAGCAACTGGTTACAGAATGTAACAAGTTACTAAACTTTAATCAGAAATTACAAAATGGTCGTGAGAGATAGTATAATCTGTCTTCCATTCACACTCTTAATGCTCTGGAAGGTCACGTGACTCAGAGTTTGCACAACCTGTACTCTCCCACCTTCGTGAGTGCTCATGATAAAAGTATGTACTTTATATAGCTTTCGGTATGAGTAGAAATGGAGAATCGCTTATTGCAGCACACTGAGCTGGAAAAATGTTAACATACAAACAAGTTTCATTAAATACATTTTAAAGATGTTCACTTTTCATTTGTTGGGTTTCTTTGCTAGAGAGGAAGATACAGAGTGATGCACGAACGATATTAACAGAAAAAGTTCCAAGGCCTAGGACTTTTGTACTGGCAATAATTAAGTATACTTTGCGGCAACAGCTTCGAAACTTCAGTTGACAATGGCAATGACAGTGGTCTTCGTAGAATCTGGACCCAAAAGCTGTTGCTTGGCGGCTTACACGTGTCCATTGCTGGTTAAAACTAAATTTGACACGAAAATGTGTATTCATTTGTATGTTTTCTAAGAAATTGGCCAGCAGAGTCTGAAAATTTGAATACGTGATTTGAAATATTTATACTGTATTACGGAAATGCAACTATCCTAACATATTCAAAATTGTACAGATGCAGTCTCACTATACAAAGCTTAGGAATTTGTAACAAGAAAACTCATTTCATCATCGCTTTGTGCTCAAAGGTAACTCTAACTTCTCCAGTCTCCCCAGCTAACAGCTTCCCTCTTCACTTTCGAATATGAGCTATTCATAAATCTACTTAAGTGGTTTTCTATTCTTCTCCAGGACTTATTACCAGGTTTATAACATAGTAGCTCCTTTAAGCTGCACTCCGCCTCGTTGTTTTACCAGAGAGTATAGTAAAGTCAAAAAAAAAAAATGGAGAAAAATCACTACGACACAGAGATTCAAGCCAAAGGCTACAAGAAACCACGTCGTACAAGCACAACAGGTTGCAAAAATAAAATAGAAATGGACGGAATACGTGGTAAGGATTCATCTTCACAGTTGGACTTCATACATTGGAAACATTAACTGCGGAAGTCCCAAGAACAAGATGGGCAGATGACAATGGCCCAGTGCTGACAAAGAATAGACTATGAAAACAAAAAACACATTTAAATTAGCTTAATTTTAAGAATTGTTAAAGAAACTCTCAAAAAAGAGCACGTAGAGGTGGCCTTTGCCCACAATGTGACATTTAGGCTGTACTTCATAGTAAAAAGAGTTGGAAAGTCCCCCAGACAAAAAGTTAATTTATTCTGATAATTCAAACAATTTCTCCAAGAAATACTGTTTATTATACTTTCCTGGGCTTTATTAATATACGTAACATACAACAAAATAAGAATAATACTTTTCTCGACTACCCAAAAAATTATCACATTTCTGGATTTTGTGAACCACATAAGCTTGGTAAATGATGTGAAAGCAGAGGATGGACTACTCTGGTATGTTACTAAGAATTAGACAATATCTACTTTGACCCCTACAATACAGAAAAGATATGTATAGGAAAAGGGCGCCCTATTTCAGATACAATTTTTATTTTTGGGTATTCTACATGTTATAGTACATCAATAGACACTAACTTCTATGATAACGTTCTTTATTCATATTAGCTTGCAGTCCCTTAGTCAAAAATGCCTTATAAAATAAGTTCACATAAGATATAATGACAACCATTAAAGAGCATTTGGATTAGGCTACAAAAGTGTTGCCTAATTTTAGATACTTTTGTGGAGTGTGATAAGCCAGTTGAGAGTGTCTTTTCATAAAATCCCTGAGACATTTTTTTCCAGCCATACCGCTACTGGAATCAAATGGATGCTTTACATTGTTTATCAAAGCTAGCTGGAATGTCATTCGTCTAATGTCGAAGTCCAAAATAGCGATCATCAATATCCGTACAGTATGTAGTCAGTAAACTGTCAATATCTTTCTGTTTGTGCTTTACATAATTCTCTAGTGTGGAGGGAGGTACGCCATACCATTTGGAAGTTTTTAAAAATCCCATTTTCTTCTCCTAGACTGACTTTACTGCTTCTCTCATTGTTTCTTCTGACCGCCTCCTGCGCCCTGGTACCATCTGATGAACAAAAAGTCTTTTAGATCGGTAAAATATTGTTCATTCTTAATTTCGGATATCCAAAATTACGATACCCTGTGGTAACCGAAGTTAAGAATTCCGCCATATTGAATAAATAACAGCTTGGATTAAACAAGATATAAGGAATTTCAAATGTTAATGCATAAAAGAAAACCATACGTGATTTAGGGCCTTACCTTAAGCTTAAGAAATCGCACTGAAAAGTGCTCTTCAAACACTCTGATTGTGAACAAAACAACTTACAAATTCTACTTCGGCACAACTAACTGCATAATGGCTAGAGGTTTACTGTGTTCAACTGGTACTTCCTCCTACTTGTTCACATGTTCCGAGGGAGTGTATTAGCTCACGGAGCAGAAAATCTACCATCCGAAATTAGGCACCTAGCGAAATATGGTGTCCTTACTCTATACATTTGTAATTTACGCCCTCCCACTTTAAGTCATATTGAACGATGCATGAAATAGGTGAAATGATGCTCAAATGAGTACTCGGTTCATAAAGCTTAGTGTTACCCGACATTCATCTTTCAGGATAAGGGAAACCCCCGCAAAAGAAAATCTTATCCAGATAACTCCCCTGAGCGAGATTTGAACTCTAGACCTCTTGAACGTTAGGCAAATACAGACAAGATTGAATATTATGTGACTCTCAACACTTTATAGCTACTGGGAAAAGTGATCTAAGAATAACTCTAACTTAAGACTTCGATACATGTCGATAGTTGCAGACATTTCAGAAACGTCATGACAGCAAATCTCATTATATTTTTACGTTTGCATGCAGTGAGCCTATAACTCATTCATGAAGAAGGCAGTCAGTTACAGGTGCTCGAGATTGAATTAAAGAGTGAGCGGTGTTGTTTATGAAACCTGGCGTTACAAAGATAGAGTCGCTGGTGTTTGCCTACAAAACATCTGCCGAATAATGTGCGACACATGCATGGCTGCATTCAGAAGTGGCCTCTAAAGCACACGAACTTCACTCGCCTTACTTCGCATGCGAGCAACTCTGCACGCAATTTTTCAACCGCAGCTCAGTCCAAGATACTGTAAGAAATAGCCAAAAATTTATATGTGATTTTGTACAAATCAGCCTCCTCTTTTAATCGTAAAACTTCATCCGCTGTAGCTAGCTGCGGTATTCTCGTTGATGGCCGTGCTTTTCTGCAAATTTACTTCTCCAAAATGTTATGTAATTAGCTTAGTGATTCTTGAAATACTTGGTAGAAGTTTACGCCAAGTTTACGTATGGCAGATTTTCTTTCTTTAGAAAAACAATTATGATGAAATTTAGAGTATAAAACGATGATGAGTGCAAAGAATCACAAGCAAAATACTATCCCTAAAAACTGTCAGTAACTTCTGATAAAAGCCATCGGAAGTTGAGCTGGAAATTACCTAAAATGGAATGACCAACTGTTAAAATAAGTTTGCAGTGCAGGTGAACTGTTGTAGCGACTTGAAGGTTACCGTTTATACGAGAAATGCGCTTATATTAAAATAAAAAGTAAAAGAAAGAATGAACAAAAAATGTGATAACCTCAAAATTCGCGTTGGCAACGTTGCAAAAATTCTTATCCGCTACCTTGTGTTACAAGAAACATTGTGCCTTACAACTGCTGTAGAGAACAAATGAAGACACGTCAGGTACAGTGCAATCCATATTTACCCGAACCATTTCAATAGGTCATAACTTCTGAACCAATAATAGGATACACGTGCAACTCTGGGAGAATATAATACACAATTTGTAGATTACATTACACTATTTACATCTCAGAGAAATGTTGAAAGTGTCCTTCACCAACATCCATACATGAAACGACTGTAGACATTGAAGTTTATATGGACATCTTCAAGACATTTGGATTGAGAGAATCTTATTTCAAGCAAGATGGAGCAACATGCCATACATCTAATGACACAATGGAACTTGTAACCGGTTCCTTTGATAATTGAATAATCTCAAAAGGTCTGTGGCCCCCTAGATCCCCTGACCTAACGTCACCGGATTTTTTCTTCTGGGGGTATCTAAAAATAGAGTGTACAAGAATAGGCCACAGATAACTGATGTTCTAAAGGAATCTATTCGAACCGAAATAAGTAACATTGGCGAGGATACTCTCCGTAAAACTTCGGAGAATATGGTGAGACGAGTGCAAACATGTATAGATGCTTGTGGAGGACACTTCCAACATTTTCTCTGAGATGTAAATAGTGTAATGTAATCTCCCAATTGCGATACATTGTACTTAAAACTGGATACCGAGTAATCCAGTTATATTATCAAAAAGAACGTAGAAGCAGTATTAGCAATGCTTGTACCTATTTTATAAGGTGTTGAAGTATAGCAGATAGGCCGATTTGGGCTCGGAGTATCATCCTTCCAACGAGTGTTGCGGGTGATCGGAATTTAAGGCGAACAGTGCCAAGAGAATAAAATTTCCCTGGACGTTACGTTAAGATCGAAACAGGGAATATGTGTCCCCTCCATTATCACCACTGATGTATAGGTAGGGAAAAATCTTTCTCCAAATAACTAAGTAAACCCGTTTGTTAATAGGGCGAGGTAAATGATACACAGAGCACATTTGATATTGGTAGCGAGCAAATGTTTGACTCCCTGTCTAGAATCTTTATTTTCATCGGGTTACCCACGCATCTTCAGTGATTTCTAGCATCCGCTGGAGCTATGTGAATAAATCCGCGAAACGGCCGTTCAGTGTTTACCAAAGGTAAAAATAGTATGCATATGTGAACGTTTGTTTTTTTGTGGTTATTTTAGGCGACCATATTACAACTTTTAGTATTACAAATTCACTCTCTGTAATCATTCACGGAATATCTTGGAATTTATGACAACAATGTAAGTATGGTGCAGTGATATCCAGTACAGAAAATATGGCGTGGTGGCATAGTACAGAATGTATTACCTTTTTCGCATATCTGGCCTAAATACCTGGTGAGGTAAATATTTGTCCCAGTTTTTAAAATGCACTTTCATGACAGTTTTGTGTATATTTAAAATTTCAAACACAAAATGCCTAAATATGTGACGTTGGTAATTACTTATTTGTTACATGTGGTAACGGCTTTTCGTAATTTAAACGATCTATGGCCCTGGTTTGAAATGACGTGTGAACTTAAAATAGAATTGGAGTAATGGCATACATAGAAAAACAACTTATAAATTAATAAATATTAATACATACTAAGGTCAGGAAATATGGGGAAGTCTACAAAATATGAAATCATTACAATTTTACAAACAAATAAAAAGAAACTGCGGACGAGAAATATACGTAGATAACTGCAATAGGCGAGAGAGAGAGAGAGAGAGAGAGAGAGAGAGAGAGAGAGAGAGAGAGAGAGAGAGAGAGAGAGAGAAGGGCTAGCTTGGATGTGAACAGGCACAGTATTCCTAAGAGGGGTAAGAGGTATGGAAAATAGAATTTGCGGATTGTTTGGTATAAAAGAAAGCATAGAACACTATGTAACAGAATGCGAGGGGGTTGCAATATGGAGAAAAAAGGTTTGGGAGGAAAAATGGGAGAAAGTAGAGAAGAGGATAGTAGCTATAAAAATATTAACAGGAAAGGAGGAAAAGAAGGCAAGAAGTATTGGTGAGTTGTTACAGAAAGTAAGAGAAAAATGGACAAGAAATGTAAAGAATATAAGAAAGTAAGATGGGGGGGGGGGCAAGAAAGGGGCTAATTAAGTAACAAGGAGGTATGAAGGTTAAGAGCGACCAGGCAGAGCAGAAGACCAGGGTGTCATGTAAGTCAAATGTGTAGTGTTTAACGCCCGCTTTTACTACATACGGCACCGCAGGCGGTGACACTGATGATGCATGAGATGAAGATGGAGCAGCGGTGGAATGAGATGGTGGGGGAAACCGGAGGTCCCGGAGAAAACCCGCCCCAACGCCGTGTTGTCCACCACAAATCTCACTTTGCGGTCGCCTGGGATTGAACCCGGGCCGCCTTGGTGAGAGCCAAGCGGTCTAACCACTGAGCCACGGCGTGGCCCATGTAAGTCAAGGTAGCAACAATGTAAAGACCAATAAATGTAGCCTAAAATTGTAAATTGTAAAATTTTGGAATATGCCCAGTGAATAATTTATCCATTCAATATAACTAAGGTAGTTTTAGTTTTTTATTTATTTTTATTATTATTTTCTGTTTTATGTAATTTACTTCCTCCAACGTTAAGTCATATCGGACGATGAATGGAATAAGTGAAATTATGCTCAAATGAGTCCAGGGTCCACAGAGCTTAGAGTTACCCAACATTCGTCTTTCAGGATAAGGGAAAACCCCGGAAAAACCTTATCCAGAAAACTCATCCTGACCGAGATTCGAACTCGGGACCTCTTGAACGTGAGGCAGACATGCTACCATCTATGCCACCGAGGCGGGCAAGGTAGTTTTAGCCAACAAGTTAAAATACAATTTTGGTATTTAAGAGACTATTCGTCTTTTTTTTTTTTTTTATTTATGCCGTTTAAACACTCGCACATAACCTTTTTTGGATTCAGCGAATCTCAGAAAATGTATTTCGAGTGAAATATCGATGTTTTGGTTGAATGCAATAACTTCTTTACGTGATAAAGAACACCCAAACATATTCAATTGCTTCAGTAGAAGTGGTTATTACTAGCACTGCTAGAGTAAGTTACAATTTATGTACAGCTGCACAAACACTGTTCACCTTTGCCAACCTCCGAAAATCCACGCGTGTGCTTTAACGCACGTAGGTCTCATGTCATCTATTATCAAACATAGAACCAATAGCAACAGGAAATACAAACCAGGGCAGGAGTTGTTTGTCGATAATGACCTTTCACTTAGATACGAGGCATTAAAAATACAAAACTTTCTGGAAAACACTCTCACAAGAACTGTTCTCAGAAAACTAATCAAGATATCGCCAGATAGAGGAAGAAATGCTTCCGCTAACAAGATTTAAATAATACCCAGCGTTTGGGAAATACCCATGTCAGAGACCGGTTGATTCTTACTTCAATTTACTTTCCTTTGTTGGAAAGTCCCAGTGCTCCAGTCTTGGATGCTGCAGTAAAAAGTGCATAATAAAACAACTTTCACTGGGCGGTGGGCACATAACTATATACACGAAAAAGTAAATACGGCGATGTTTTCTAACCAATTAACTTTCATATTTAGTGGATATATTTGTGAAGTTTCAAGGGGTTGAATTTTACATTGCTACCACCTAAGTAAAATAATTACAGCATTGCAACTAAAATTGGATATTGAGATATGCATGCATTTATTTCATTAAAATAGGAAGCAAGAAAAATATTTTAGGGAAAAGTATGGGTATGTGTGACCAGCATAACTTAGAAACAAAATGTCTATTAAATAACAAATTTTATATTTCAGTTTTGAAGCAGGATTTATGCAAAATGCGCAATGGTGGTAGATGATGATGGTGTTCTAAAAGCACCACGTTGTGGCGATCATTTTATAACAGCTTCTTACTGGGATGATGAAAGATGCCGATGAATTTCTCACCTTAGGTGACGATCTAGAAGATATTTAGAAGTTTCCCCTGCAATTCTTGGTGTTGGTTGGGAGCATCAGTAACTCTGGAGTGATGAGTTCTTTTTCCCAGGGTTGTGGTAACGGGTCTGAGAAAGTTAGTATCACTATTGATGAAGAATAGATAAATAATTCTTTTCTTGTTCAAACGTTAAGATTTAATTCTTTCGAAGCATTTACAAATTTAAATAATATAAATGTTGTTCTTTAATAAACGATGACTGAACCATTAGTTTCTTACACATACGCTATTTGTGCATCTTATATGAACACTTAAAATACGAGGGCTGTTCAATAAAGAATGACCATAATATTTTTATGGTCATAGCATTTCGCACTAAAATTCAATCTTATTATATTCTGTTAGCTTAATGTGAAACAAACACGCCGTAGTAGTTTCACTTTTGGTACTCCTTGTCCCCGCCTGTGAGAATCAGACAAGTTAAGACATGTTCAGCATCGCCTACCGCTGCAATGAAGGTAACATGTAGTTAAAGTTGATCTTAGAGGAAGATCCGGAGTTTCTTTCAAACGTAATCACTGCTGATGAAACTTGGCTACATCATTTTGATCCTGAGAGCAAACAGCAAAGCTCAGTGTGGAAATCTCCTTCATCACCAACTCCCAAAAAAGCAAAAGTTGTTGTTTCTGCTGGGAAAGTTATGGTCATCTCATTCTTTGATATTCATGGAATGGTTTATCAGCATGTTGTACCTGCACACACATCAGTAACTGGACAATACTACAGGGATGTCCTGGAAACATTGCAAGTTCATATCAGGCGCAAAAGACCACATTTCCATGAAGCAGTCTGGATGCTGCACCACGATATTGTGCGGCCGCATATTGCCAATGTTGTTGCTGAATATCTTGCAAAAATCAATGTGAAGTGCATCCCTCATCCTTCCTATAGTCCATGTGATTTTTTTCTATTCCCTGACTTGAAGAAACGCCTTCGTGGGAGGCATTATCGATCATCAGAAGCAGTGATGAAGGCTGCGGAGGCAATTTTGAAGGTTCTCTCAAAAATGGTTTCCAGCATGTCTTTGAAGACTGGTAGAAACGCTGGGGCAAGTGCATCGCTTTCAGGGGAAACTATTTTGAGAAGGACCATCAAAATTATGAGGATGAGTAAAGGTACGTTGTCAAAAACAAGTTGTGATCATTCTTTATTGAACAGCCCTCGTAGGTCTGCACAACCTGCAGACATACAAATGTCTGCACATACAAATGTATGTGTTTCTCCTACGACGTTCTTAAGCAGAAAAACAAGAATTTTTAATCATTTAACAACTTCTTCTCATACCAAGTTGTCATGGTTACACCATTACCTACCTTACATTTTATCCATTTCATTAAACATTACAATTCCTTTAATTATTCTTTTTACAAAATAAGAAATACCTAAAATAGTTGCTTCAGTTTGCGACAAAAGACTTAAGAAAATCCCCCGTCCCAAACTGTTGATGTTCGTAAATTTTCAATTTCTCCAAAAATTCCTTTAACAATTTGTATTAAAATGTCATACTTTTAAAATATTAGCATAATGAATGAAATGCATATCTTCAATTTTTCTTGGAATAGCTCTGAAGTTCTCTTCATTCTGAATGACTTTTGTACAACTGATTAACAGCACAGAAAATCTAACCAAAAATATTTAAACCCACGTTTAAAGCACATAATTTTTTTCAAGGATTAAACCCGTCCGAGATATTCCTGTAATTCTTTTGAGTTTCCAAATAGCTATTCTTTTCACAAATCGGAAGAATTTATCTATTTTTCCTTCCGTGGTCTTACAAAACGGATAGAATTTCAAAGCCTTCACAAAGCGACGCAGTCTTGGAACACGTAACTATTGCTTATTTACTGAACCGCAGAACGAAATGTGTAAATGTGAACAAGCAAGTTTAGCTATGACGAACGCTCCAAAGGATTTCCCTCAAGCGCTGTTTTGCACGAGAACGTTTTTTTCTTTCTTCTGAACAGGTTCATGGAACAACGTGATACGTAAGTTGAAAGTTTCGTTAATTTGGCACACATGTACCAAAGTATTTGCGGTGCACTATGTATTACCTCAGAGCTAAGGCATTCAGAAATTTCTGAAGCATGAAATAGAAAATTATAGGTTCCTCATTCATTGCACCTTATATTAATCTTAAGTTAATGTACCTAAGAGATTCCAAAGACCACGGTTTTCTTTTGATATACTCAGAAAACATATAAATATAGTTCATACAACATTTTAACGAGATATGTCAAACCGTTCAACTATTATTTTTTTTTTCAGTATAAATTACTTTTTGATACGGCGATACGAAATGATTTACGAACCAACGTTTGGTCGTATCACCACGAAATGTTTATGCGCAGGCATTTGTTAACTTTAATTAGGTTAGGAGAAAACAAATGCTATACATGTTGTTGAACTTTCAATGTTTACAACGTAAGTTATGGCAAATAATTTGAGTTGACTATTTGATAATTTTTAATCATTAGGCAACAATTTTTAAACGCCTAATTCCTGAGGCTTCTGAATATATCAAGTTAACAAAATGCGGTCAAAGGAACATTTTGAATTGTAAAAAAATGCTGAAAAAGCGGAAACTAAACACAAATTTTAAAAGACCAATTAAATACTTATTTGTGGCTTTAAGGTTTCTGACTTTAGAATACTAAATGTGTAGTATAAAATAATGATGCCCAATTTCACCAACAGATGTTACGACTTAACACGAATTTAGCAATTGTTATAACAAAAATTGCATTTCACAAACAAGTGTTAGCTTAACAATGGAGTTAAATCACTTGTTAAACTAACAAGCCATATTTCTATTTTAAAGTCCTTCACAATTGTAAATAGTCAAAATGGCGAGCATGAACGCAGCTGTTAATGTCGATTCCCCCCCTTTTTAATTTACGTCCTCCAACGTTAAGTCATATCGTACGAGCAATGGAATAGGTGAAATTATGCTCAATGAGCCCAGGGTCCATAGAGCTTAGAGTTACCCGACATTCGTCTTTCAGGATAAGGGAAACCCCCGGAAAAACCTTATCCAGGTAACTCACCCTGACCGAAATTCGAACTCGGGACTTCTTGAACGTGAGACAGACACGCTACCACCACGCTACCGAGGCGGGCAAATTTGCTACATGTAAGACCGTCTAAATGACATTCGTAATAGAGTACGGCCTATGAGGAGAAATTATTTTGAGGAGCTATCAGAAGATTTTCTACAGAGGTATAGACTGTCCAAACAAGTTGCTATGAAGGTTACTGCGGAAGTACAAGAGAGGTTAGAACATGCATCGAAAGGAATATGCCGATCTTGCCTTTGCTTCAGGTATTAATAACTTTGCGATTTTATAATTTACTGAATTATGTGGATAATACACTGTTCACTTGCCGTCTTGAAACGTTCAAGTCACTTGTGCTTCGCACCTCGTTTTAAATTTGCGTAACACTGACGAAGTTGTTTCGTGCTTCTAGTAGACACATGTGTATTTTAATTAAATTCGTTTGCAATTTTTTCCCACGTGACATCTTTCTCTTTTACATTCACCGCACCCGCCCTCTTATTTTCCACGATATCCTTACACTTTAACAATTCTTTCTCTATCGATGAGAAATTTGTCTCACAGCTTTTGTTTACGATTTTGTTTACCCGCCATTTTTTCAGCTGTGTGCATACGAAAATGAAAACAAAAGCGCATCGCAGAACGTTGAGAAAATAATACGACTCATCCATAGCCTTTTATAGCTGTAATATTTACAAGTCTCTTGGCGTTAACACGTGTTTGTTAACATTTTCAGAAAACAGGTTGGTGAAATGAAATTTAACAGTAGTGTTAGAGCTGTTACAATTGTTATGTTACATTTGTTAACATAGATTTTAACATCTGTTGGTGAAATCGGGCATAAGTATAATGATAATATAAACAATTTAAACATGGAAAATATTCACTTGTTTCATTTGTTTTCTTTAGCCAAGCTTTACATATATGTACATTTGCCTTAAGATAATTAAGTATGAGCAAAGTAAGAAATACAGACTCGAGCATATCTTGAAGATATTGTAGTATCTTCACTGGCAGATGTTTCTAGAGACCATTTGTTGAAGAGCAAGGTTACGTAGAGAAGTTTTTTTTACATCGACAAAGTGAGCTGCGGAAAATTGGAAAGCTGGTAGAGCTTACTCAGTAATTACTCATATTCTTGCCCATCAATCTGAATTCGCTTGAGGCAATAAAAACAAGGTACTTTGCAAGTTAATGCAATATTCTGCAACGAGCTAAATAAGAACTCATTTTGTTTAGTAGCGTAGCAACTTCCCCAGACGCTGTGAAGGCTTTGATTATATTTAGACACCGTGGAGTCAAGCATAGACAAGTATGTCTATTGTCTTTTGTTTCTTCAAGGTTCCTCTATGAAAATATTCCACAAAAATTGCGCGCGCCTTAATTCGTCGCCGCCCAAGTAAGATGCTAGAGAGGGCGCTTCCAGCAAAGTCTTGCAGCTTCCCAAAATTAAGGCACACCAAGAAGGTGCAAGTTTGTAGTGCACAAATCGCTGCATTGTTCACATGTTTAACAAATAATCCACTTAAATAATCTGATAACGAAAGCAAATTGGCCAGAATAAGAACGAATGTTGGGAAACCCCAGCACGGTAGCTGGTCACGTGCCTCGCTCACGACCAGGTGGAGTAGTCACGGCTTGGGTACTGCAAGGGCGTCCAAAGTTTTGTGTCATTACGCTCCTGCTTTCACATTCATTGCTTTCAGTAAAACTGTAAAGAGAAAGAACAAATAAATAAACTAGAAGAGGGAAATAAGCACTGCCTTCCCAATGTTAGAATTATACCCAATTTAAATCACCAATTTATCTTTACTTCGCAAACTTATGCCCGATTTCACTAACAGATGTTATGACTTAACATGAGTTTAGCGATAGTTATAACAAAAATTGCATTTCACCAACAAGTGTTAGCTTAACACTTGTGTTAAATCCCTTGTTAAACTAACAAGCCAAATTTCTGCTGTTAAGTCCTTAACAATTGTAAATAGTCAAGATGGCGGGCGTGAACGCAGCTGTTGATTTCGATTTGCTATATTTAAGACCGTCTAAATGGCATTCGTAACAGACTATGGCCTATGACGAGAAATGATTTTGAGAAGATATCACAAGAAAAATTTTTACAGAGGTATAGACTGTCGAAACAAGTTGTTATGAAGGTTACTGCGGAAGTATAAGAGGTTAGAACATGCATTGAAAGGAATATGCCGATCTCGTCTTTGCTTCAAGTATTAATAACGTTGCGATTTTATAATTCACTGAATTATGCGGATAATACACTGTCCACCTTCAGTCTTTAAACGCTCAAGTCACTCGTCACTTGTCCTTCGCTCCTCGTTATAAAATTACGTAATACTGAGAACATGCATCAAAAGAAAAATTCCGATTTCATCTTTGCTTCAAGTATTAATAACTTTGCGATTTTATAATTCACTGAATTATGCGGATAATACACTGTCCACCTTCAGTCTTGAAACCCTCAAGTCACTCGTCACTTGTCCTTCGCTCCTTGTTTTAAATTTACGTAATACAGAGTTAGGACATGCATCAAAAGGAATATGCCGATCTCACCTTTGCTTCAAGTATTAATAATTTTGCGATTTTATAATTCACCGAATTATGTGGATAATACACTGTCCAACTTCAGTCTTGAAACGCTCAAGTCACTCGTCACTTGTCCTTCGCTCCTCGTTTTAAATTTACGTAATACTGACGAAGTTGTTTCGTGCTTCTATTAGTGACATGCATTTGAATTAAATTCGTTTTTAATTTTTTCTCACGTGACATCTTTCTCTTGTATATTCACCATTCAATTAACAATTCTTTCTCCATCGATGAGAAATTTGTCTCACGGCTTTTGTTTACGATTTTGTTTACCCGCCATTTTTTCAGTGTGTGCAGACGAAAATGAAAACAAAAGCAGCATGTTCAGAAAATAATACGACTCGTCCATAACCTTCTATAGCTGAAACATTTACAAGTCTCTTGGCGTTAACACGTGTTTGTTAACATTTTTAGAAAACAGGTTGGTGAAATGCAAGTAATTTGTATTTGTATTTATAGCGCTGTAATTGTTACGTTACATTTGTTAACGTCGATTTTAACAACTGTGAGTGAAATCGGGCATTAATGGCTTAACTGTGACTGAATAACAATAGAAATGCCCCAAATTGTAGGGAGCACACAAAACCACGATAGAAAAAGCCCAAGTTTTCGCCATTCCTTTATAACTCCTTTGTACATTCAAGATGTTTCTTCCTAAACTCCATCACTTCTAGAAAAACAATTATTTAATGCAAAATCATATTCATACCACAGTACAGGGTGGCGAAAATTTGATACAGAATTCCCTTTAGACTTTAGATAGACTGTCTCCACCACTTCCCAACAGAATACTCACCTGGAGTAGGGGATACCGTGATCAGGAATGCCAACCCTCGTAGCAATGGTCGCTAGAGCGTACGTCTCTAGCGTTCCGGTGTATAGAGGGTCGCGGGTTTGAGTTCCACATTGGACATGGGTGTATATGTGTATAGTGTACATGTGTGAAACTACAATAAAAAACGGTTAAATAAGAATATATATAAACATATTTTTAATTAAAAAAAAACACAATATGTGGTTCCAGCGGGTCATCTATACCTTGGCTACGAAGTAAGGTCATTTCCCTACACCTGCTATAGCAATTTGAAAAATACCTCGGATTTTTTTATTTTAATTTACGTCCTCCAACGTTAAGTTATATCGTGGATGAAATAAAGCTCAAATGATTCCAGGGTCCATAGAACTTAGAATTACCCTACATTCATCTTCCAGGTTAAGGAAAAACGCCGGAGAAAACCTTATCCAGATAACTCACCTTGACTGGGATTCGAACTCGGGACCTCTTGAATGTGAGGCAGACACGCCGCTACTACGCTGCAGAGGTGGGCGTACTTCGGATTGAAGTTTTAGCTCAAAATTCAAAATTGTTCTACGTTGTTAGGCTAATCGATGATCTAACAATACACCCGCCGACTTACCTGATCAGTGGGCTTTTCCGTGGGTATTCCCGGATCACTAGGTGAATGCTGGGTAGGTTAATTACATCCCCTGGGTTTTCTGTCCCTCCATTTCATCTCCATTATGATTTTACGTTATCTCTCATCTAGTGATCTCTTTCAGAGTAGAAGTGTCGGCGGATGTCTCGGCGGTGCATGGCAGGATGATATGCTCTGAGGGAAACCCCTTCCTCCTCCGGTAGGTCGGTTGCCGATCTCAGCTCCTCTGCTGGGACCATTTCGGCACCGCCAGCCAGAGATCTTTGGGGCTCGTATCGCCTGCCTGGTACGTTTGGAGCTTGGCTGCTAGGCTCGTTGCTGTCCCGAAGTAGGGGAGCGTGTTCGTTGTCCTGGCCTGTCGAGGAAAGTCTCTATCCAAGTAAACTGTAGGGACCCTGCCCTCTGTACTGTCGTGGCTCCTTGGGTCGGCCGCCCTCTGTCTCCTTGTCCTCATCCTTCCTCCCGGGGGTGCCCTACTTGGGGGCATAAGAAAAATGGGCCCAGCATGGTGGACTACGTACCGAATCCCCTCTGTAATGAAATCCTAATCCTACACTAACAATACACTTAGTTTTAAATATTTTGTTTTATTGAAATTTTACTGAAACAAATGTTCTGAAACAACTTGATAAGTAAAAGGACAAAAAAAATCACTGTCGAGTTATAGATTACAATTTATATAAGTATGTTTTCAAAATATAAACGTTCTCATCAGCCTTTTAAAAGCGTCTTAAAGTAAAAAAATAATAAATTAAGTCGGCTTCCTTTATTCTAATATCGTCTTCTATGCAACTTAAATTTTCTGTCATATAAATAATTACATATCAAATAAATATTAAAATAAACGTCATAGTTTCAGGCTGTAGGTTTTCGAAGTTCCACATAAACATTGTCGTATTTTTCCAAATGACAAGCACACACAAACACACACATGCGTACATCTGTTCGGTAAAGGTCCTTTTTTTTTTCAGTGTGACGAAACAATACGCACCTTAGCATGCCCCAGGACGTCCTTCTTGATTGATGTTTTCCCTAGGTTTACCTCAGTTCTGCTAACAAATGTAAGGGGCGTTTGTGGCGTTTCCTTCCTCAATTATCACTTCATTTATCATCAGTATCTAATGTCTGTGATACCATATGTAGCAGAAACTGGAGTTAAATATTACTTGAGGAAAATGCCTTTTCTTTTCCCATCGTCTGTTAGTGCCGTAAGCGAAAATTAACTCCCTTTCCCCTCCCTTGCCTGCACCTACACCTTGTCTTCGGGTAGTCCAACTCCACTCAAAGTTATCGTGAGATATGAGCTATTTATGATCCTATCAGTAACAATCAGAATGACTTAGGGTTAACTTCGTAAGGTTCTGGGTTCCGACCTCACGGACCAACCAATCTGACTGAATTTTATCTGACCTCATCCTCAATGTAAATATCGGATTGGGTATTTAAGAGCATTACCTAAAACTACACCTTAAAGTTAAAACAGCATAAAAAACAAAAATCGATACTAATAGCGAATGCTCTGCCATCTATCCACAGATAATGAAAGCAGGTAGACTGAACGGCACCCTTATGTCATTTACATATGTGACTAATAAAGTTAAATGAATGGGTATGCTCTGCCCTCTCTATAACCGACGATCGGTGATGTCTCTGCTTACAAAACTGGTCCTGTATAAGCAAGTACTCCGGCCAGCCATCACAAACGCCAGTGAAATATGGGGAGTAGCAGCCAAGTCTCACCTACACCGAGTTGAAATATGTTCATCATTCTCTAGATAACGCCGATTTTCGTTAAATCGGATCGGCCCTGGTGTCACTCTAACCCCTTGACTGGACGGAAACCAGGAGATCCGTGGTTCAAATCCCGGCCGTGGCATTGAACTTTTCAGTTTGACTCAAATTAATTAAAACATCCATATACAGGAGTTATATTTGAAAAGTACTAATTCTGATCATTTAAGAAAGGATTAATTGCTTATTATAAACTTAACAAAACGAGGTTCTACTGTACTTCTAAAATAGATGGGAAATATATTGAGATAAAAGTCATTTTGTTTTTACTTTTGCTTATTGAACTTATATATGCAGTTTTATTTAGGTAAATTGACGGGTGCCATTTGCCTGTATGAATTAAATAAAATATAAATCGGTTTTGCTGCAGTTCTTTTACATAGAATTGGCCAACCTTCTTCCATGGAGGATTAAAATGAGTTTCTCAATACAACGTTAAAACAGTACAAACATCAACATAGATAAGCGCATCTGTCTTATCAACTGGGAAACAATGTAACATGTTTTAATCTCCGTGCAGATATACAATTTAAGTGCATGCCTACTTGCCTCCCTGCCTCACTGTACTGATGCTTAACCAAATCATTTCGTTATAATCAAGAGAAGACAATAATTCACACCCCTGATATACAGGCGCGAGCTTATTCAGTGAAGGTCGCTTTTGTTAGCGTCCCATGCTTGCGAAATGATTATCTCACGACTCTTGGAGCTAGCGAATGGGCTCGAAGCGCTGACTTTCAGATTAATGTCATTCAGGGTGTGCCTGCCTCCCAGGCTTTGACACGAAGGCAGAGTTTGTAAATTGCACCACAGACTTGGGGGCAAAGGTCTCACGTAATGTGGCCGGAAATACCGACAACGTCCGAATAAAAGAAATCTAAAGCAGAACAACCTTGTATATAGATGGCTGCTCATTTTTTGTGGTTTCGTGATGAAAAAGAAAAACTACTAATAAAAGCTGTTATTTAAGAGTCGACTTAATGGTTCTTTGACGCATATCACGTGACCATTTAAATGAGTTTTAAGAATAAAAGCTCATACCTCAAACATTAAAACTTGATTTTTTCAGAATGCCATTTTCCAAAGTATATGAATATTTCAAATCTTCCTTGTGGTGCAAATGTCAACCAGTCGGTGAGATGTTTATACCAGAGATTCCTAACATCATACATATTATTTTCTGTGCAATTTTAAGAAAGTATTCACCAAGGTGGCCCGGGTTCGATCCTAGGCGGCCGCAAAGTGAGATTTGTGGTGGACAACACAGCACTGGGGCGGGTTTTCTCCGGGATCTCCGGTTTCCCCCGCCATCTCATTCCACCGGTGCTCCATCTTCATCTCATATATCATCAGTGTCATCGCCTGCGGTGCCTTATGTAGTAAAAGCGGGCGTTAAACACTACACACACATTTAAGAAAGTACAAACAACTACATGTTAAAAAAATTGCCTGTAAAATAAAAAAGTATGAATAAAATATTACTAATACTTACGGAATTAAAAATCATCTAATAACCGGATATTTCTGGTATTTAAATATGAAGATTTGTTACATTTTTAAATTGCAGTGCAACGAGATTTTGTTGTATCGTAGTTTTAAAAAGGAGGAAAAACTAATTTCTAAACCCTTTTTCATGTATTGGTCTAAAACTTGGAGAATTAGTTGCATATAATAGTGGTAATATGTGATAAAAATGAATCTATTTGCCTAAGAAATATATAGTTTGAAATGTTCATCAATATCTTACTGTAAGAATACGGTACGTAATCATGAACATGTTTGGTCCTGCCCTCCAGTTGCGATTAGTGTAATATTTGTCGTGCTCACAGTACGGTATGTTGAAGTAATGTTCACTTAAAGTGTCAGTGCTTCCCTGTATGAATTGAAGCACACAGATTCAACCGTTCTTAAGTCAATGTTTTTAAGAAATCCTGTAAAAAAACACGATAAGCACTCTGATTACCAGTTCTGTAATAGTGCCAAAAGATTGCGGATCAGAAAATGTTTGGTCGAACATATTATGACCCTGTCATGTTGAATAGGCATCAGTTTCAGAAGTAAAAGTTGTTAAGTCAGTCTTTTCGAGTTAGATGTTGTTAAGTCAAGTAGTTGCCGCATTAGCCGTTTGGTGGTGCAACTACACTGTGTCAAGCTCTTTGATATAAGCTGTTGATACATTTAAGATTACATTTAGACATTAGACATTTTTAGACATTCCTTAAGTGCACTTTCAGAAAGTTTATCTGTACTTCCCAATACCAGAGTACTCTTCCATGCCTATTGGCAGAATTTTTGGCAACATTAAGAAGAAGAAACGATCAGTGGATAAAGTCTTAGTCCCTTCCACATGGATGAAACTGGTCAAAGATTCACTGCAGAAGAAGCCCATTGACGTTGTTCATGTTCAAACGTCCACTGGCCGATAACGGGGAACTGATGGTACTCCAGTTGTTGAAGTTTTTTATTTCAAAGATGCCCTCGACCACGTCCTTGTAAGAAGTATCCCTGAATTCACTTTAATCCGGGGTGTGTGTTTCCAAAGAGGATGTGTACCAGAAGTTCGTCACACGTCTTTCTCACTTTATCGTTCCCAGGCTCTTTTGAGGAGAGTAGTAAGGTTACAAGACTTACACAAGGCATGTGATAGTGCGAAAAACACACAGATGGGCTTCGGAAGATTAAGAAGGCAAAATATTACAGTGTTTGTTCACTACTGGAACATGTCACTCTACCAGAAGGTACCACATGTTATGACACAATGACATATGGAAGTAATGTAGAAGATGAATTAGAGATGCAGTGATGTTTTGATGACAATGTTGTATGTCAATCCATGAAGTGCAAACTGGATTAGTCCACAGTAGAGATGTATTGGTAAAAATAAAGCAATAGTTTATCCATGACTACATATTATAATATTGTATAATGGAAAAACTCTAACATTAATAATCAGAAGCTGTTAAGTCAAGTGACTTAACAACTTTTCATCCATTTTAAATAAAAAGTTGTTAAGTCCTAATAATAAAATATCCTGTCACACATGCCACATATGTCAAACCGTGAGAAACACTTCAACACAGTACTTTGTACCTTCAAACAGACCCATCACATAAAATTCTTTCATTTGTATTACTATTTTGGTATTTAAATTACTTTTGAAAACTTTGACCAGCTCCCCTGCACAATTTTGAAACAGTGACAGCAACTTTTGCTTCTGACCGCTTCAATTATTACATAAAAAACTTGTACCGTATTTTAGATTTTCGAAGGTTAATAACACGCCAATAAAACAAAATAAGTTGTCTATAATGTTATTTGTAATGCAGTTTTCATTACAGTGCAACTCATTGTTGAATGTAACTACAGACCGTTCGTTTAGTCGCGTAGGGGGAAGTTCAAGCGGATATCCGACTTTTCCTCCGCAAAGAGCAAAACATTGTATACAACTTTGGTATATCCTTCTTTTACGTCACTGTTAAAATTATCTCATTCATTGTCAATCTGTGCTAAATATTCGCTCGTGCCACAGTCCAGACGATTGCACAACCACCTAAAACTACAGTCATTTTCAAACGGGGTTGCAGTGGTGCTTTAGGCCATAGCCATAATAAGCTGGGTCCATTCACAATGAAACTTTGACAAAAGATAACGCAATATCTTAATGCAAACTCTCACTTTGGCAAACATGACCGAAAGCTTCGTTTTACGTAAACATAGAGGTTTGTAATCTGGAAGATTTCAAGACGTTCTACTTCAAACGTAAGAAATTGGCCAACTAAAGGAAAAATAAATATTGCCAAATTTTCACAGTTGTTACAAATAAATCGTCACACTCTAGTATTTGTGGCAAGAAACTTAGAAAGGTGAATAGATATAGACACACTCTTATTATTATCGTTATTATTATCATAAAAGTAGTAACAATATTTCTCACAACTATTAGTGTTAGCTTAAGTTCGGTTCATCAGATATTTTATTATAAACATCATGGGGTTTTCCTCAGAGCTTGTGTCAGAACTCAGACTGTTTTACCACGTTTGCAAGAAGGTATTATATTAATTTTATAACATCACATGCGTGAATACATTAAAAATTACCTCTGCGCTACTCTAATTTTTCTTTGCTTAATTTTTTTTGTATGAAAACATTTCAAAAGGGAGAGAGATTTATCTTCGGACACGACTAAACATTAAGACCCTATACATATCAATATAGTACATCATACGAACACACATGAGTTAAAATCATTCACAACGCAACCGAACATAAAGAAAGAAATGGGAATTTTTTAAGATTGGTTGAAACGGTGGGTTTCTAGATTCGTAAATTACATTGGGAAACTTCTGATGTACCGCAAGTTTAAAATTGAATAGTATAAATAACATGAAAGTGCTTACAGCCTCTATAAATAAATGGGATATTACATAAAGAATGATGAAACAACCTAACTGTAGAGCAGCGTCCGGCGTTGTCATTTAAAACGGCCTGGCATGGCCAATTTGGAAGAGCACTATCGATATCTCGCATCGCGATTGTGTACTGTTCAGAAGTTGGCAGTACATGAAGAAACAAATGCAGTTCTTCCTATGTCTACAACAAAAGCATGAAGTTTGTATTTTGCGATCTCTTGCGTTACGCAGTGCTTTACGTGACTATGTGAATGCTTTCATAAAATATAAAAGGTGTAAAGTCTCACGTTTGTGCTGCTTGATTCGCTCATAAGCCAAAATTATACTGCGAACTACAGCGTTTGTAATTTTGCCTTTACTTAAATCTTAAGAGATTATTTTATTCTGGTGAATTCTTATCAGTTTCTTAAGTCAATGCTTTAACTACTGCAACAGTTTACGAAAAATTTGTTGAACTTTAATCGTTATATGAATTACAGTACTGAAGTGATTTCTTTCTTCCAACTGTAATAAAAGTGTAACTGATGGCAATGTTTACTTGGACAGGGAAGACTACTAGCGCTACGCTGCGGCCAATGGCTTCAACTAACAGCATAATAAAAGAGAAACGTATTTTTGCTTAGCCAGTTGGATGACCTTCTAATTTTTCCGCATTATGCCTTAAAGTTTAATTTTATTCTTTCCTGTTAGGTACTGCGTATCACTCGATGAACATTTTGTTACAACAGAACTTTAAAAACAAATACGTTTGAAAATGTTGTAATAGAAACAAGAAAATGATTCTTGTAACTTCCGGCACAAGGTGCGCTTGCTTTCTTAAAAGGTCGAGTCTTGGAATTACCCCCAGTAGGCCACCAGCTGACGTCTCAAGGATACCAACAGGCGATAAACAAAATCAGAATTAATTAAAATGCGTTTCATGCGTACAATTTATTATGGAACCAGTTCAGATAATTAATAATCCCGGGACTTGTTGACGGATGCTATTTGCATTACATGTTCTTTCAGTCTAATGTTTTCTTTCCTGGAAATTATTTATTGGAAATTTAATAAGTAAGGTCTCCGGCCATTCACAACTGAACTAATGTCTTATGCTTTCAGTTACTGTGTCTTCCTTGACAAGGTTTAGTTTGTGTGGTCAGGCATTTGCTAAATTATGATCACAGCTGTATGCAAATCATGAAAACAAAGAGAAATAAAAGACAAACGCATATGTAAAAATTAAAAACTCTACAGTTTTCTTTATTTCTTTAGGTCTTTTACCACATAATCAGAATATAAAACTACATTACACACAACATATTTTAACAAGTTATGCCAGACCGTTGTTAGGATTTTAATTAATCATTCATAATTAATCATTTGTACTGTAGGAATATGAAATGTTCCTTGGAGTCTAGTTTTATCGTATCGCTCCCACAGGTTTGATTTTTAGTAATTACAGAAGTTGTTATGCAGACGTTTCTCAATTAATTGACTGTGACAAGCTTCGTTGGGGGCGGGTGGGAACTTAACCTAACTCTTTTGTATCTCCATACTCTAAACGTACAAGCGATAACACCTAAAACACACTGGAGCTTCACTTTTGAGTCAAACATTACAATAAGCAGCTTAGAAATTTTCGACTTTGGTTTTTGCACTTGGATGATTCATTAGTGTTTCATTTTGGGGAACATTGGTCGACTGCTTAATGAGGCGTTGGTTCTAAACATTGTTTTGCTAGAAAAGATGTTCAGTCATGCGTAATTTTCTGTTGTTTAGTTATGTTGTATTGCCAATGTATGAATTGGTGCCACTTGGACTGCATTCGCACAATCAACTCCCACGTTTCATAATGTTGATTATTCAAGATGTACTATATATAATAAATACAGATCCAGACGAATACAGTCCTAGTAGCATATTTCTCATACTTTCACGCCCTTATAAATCATGGCCTCATCTTCTGGGGAAACTCAATGATGTATGATTAAGTTTTCCGAATGCAAACAAGAGTCATGCGAATAAGGGTTAACCAGCCCACATATGTGAGCTACAGAGCATATTTCAAAGATCTTAAAATTATGACACTTCCATGTTGTATGTATATAATGTTCTTCTACTTATTAAAGCTACTTTAAGCAACTTTAAGACATCAAATGACACATAAACATGACACAGGAGAAAGCTTAAATCTGTCAGTGCTAAAACATTCGTCTATAACGGCATGCAATTGTATAACAAGTAGCCACTTCATATAAAACAGGTAGACAAAGTAAATGCTTTCAAAATCAAATTACACAAACTCTAGTTGAAGAATGCTGTACTTGAGTTTTTAGTGAAATGGTACATTTTTGTACGTTCTTTTATACATTTTTGTTTCCTTAAATTATTAATCTATTTATTGTAATTACTATGCATATTTATTTTGTATATTTTGTTACTATGTTATTGTTACTCTGTAAATATTTTTTGTTCCATTCCCCGTCTTTAACTCCAATGATCATATCGGTGGCCGTTCTCCTTTGGAACATATCGAAGGTGTTAACTCGTATTCGTTGGGTTTTAATAATTAGATCACGCACACACTCGCGCTCTCATTCATACTTCCAGACTCTGGTGAAGATGAGGCATTATCTTGGTCGGAGAAAAATGCTCACCCCCACTGCCGGGAATCGAACCCGGTACCCCTAGCTACGGGACCAGCCCTGTAAATATTGTGCTTGTCGTATCTTGTACAAGATACAAACGATGAATAAACTGGATTTGAATCTAACAGTCCACATACATAAAAATTAAAGAGAACACATGAAAGATTCATCATCCTGATGATGAGAGAGATGCACACTCCCGCAACGTCGATGGCTCTTCATCACTACACCTGGCTTGAAGCCCGAGAATATCTGGAATACATAACCTGTTGTGACGTGTATATATTATATCTTCAGGCTAAGAGAAATGTAAACATACTAGTTTAAGAATGACAGACTATTATCTGGCCTGTGTTTGTTTCTCTTAGCCTGAAGAAGAACCTTATAGTCCTGTCAATGACTAGGATAATATGAGCAACGCCGATGTGCCCAAACTTTGGCACCCAGGAGTTCTTTTATATGTTAGGAAGTACTGATATGTGGTCTGTGGCTTTTAAGTATATACTTAAAAACCATTGCTCTGGACAGGTTTCGAGCCACGAGCTTGAGGATCAGTGGACCAGCCCTAACCAAATCAGTCACTCAGACCCACATCATGAGGCCATGTTGAGCACATATACCAGAAACATTTTCTAAAAGTAAAGTTTGAAAGCACAGTCTCGTGATTTGAACACGTCTTATGGCACCGAGGCCACCTCCACAGCGCAGGAATTCAGGAAAACCCAAGATTCGAATCCGGAAAGAGTCAGTGTAGACAATAGTTTACATTTTATTTAGGCATCTTGCCAGTCAGCAAGTTGTTTATCGAAAAATCCTAAAGAAGTGACCTCGGCTGCAGTCTGAAGCAATTAGCTAAACGGGCGTGGTCAGGGCAGTTGAGTGGGTGGTCCATAACAGCCCTAGATATGTCTTCCTACTCAACCTTACTTTGGTTGACGGCAGCCTTATCTGGACACCTAGACACATCCTACCCATCTACTGTACTTTTTATTTCTTTTGTGACATCGCCTAAAACGGATTAGGTGTGTCCATTGGACAGAAACCACACTCCGAGTTCGCAATATTTTGTCTTATGTGTGTAATTGACTTAACGTATCATCAAAAGAAAATGGCACAATAAAGGTACTAAGGCCATTGCCTCTTGATGATTCACGTAGTTCATTAGCACATTCAGCCGACAAATTGTACCAACGTTGTAAAAGGTGAGGTAGCTTTCTTTTTTACGCTTGTATTCTTCGTGCAACTTGAACTGGATGTCGTTCTGCAGGTTTTTCAAATGAAACTACTTCGAAAGCTTCTGGTTAGGTGGATTGTCAAAGTAAATCGAAACAACTCGGGGTGTATAACCTACTGTACTTGCATTGCCACAGATTTCTCAATTCTATAAACACATTTTCATGATTAAAATATGTTTAATTTCTGTACATATTTAAAATACTTCATTCGTTTGAGGGTTGCTATGTAGACAAAGTAGTATAACTATACAATTAACTTGCGGGGTTTTTTTCTTTCAAAATTAACGGTGAAGAAAATTAATCATAACATTACGTATAGAAAATTTATTAAACTAATAACAACCTCAAATGAAATATAAATAACACACGAATCGTTTAAATCGTTAAAACTCAAAACAATTAAGTAAAAATTGTCATTAATAAAATGCCATAATCTCAATTAATTTACTATCAATCATTATAATAATGAGTACAAATGATTTCTTATAACGAGAAGTGATCACTAATTGCCATGACGGCTATTTAGCTGCAGTTTCCATGTAAAACTGTATTTTCCACTTACACCATCCATACATTTCATAGATTATTTCCTCGTTTGAAACTGAATAAGTGCTGCAAAAAGGGCTAACCATCATTTTCTCTGGACAAAGGTCAATGTTTGCAAATGCCCATAAAAGCTGCCCATAGATTCAGTACACAAAGCAGTGCATCCATCTTACACAGTTACCCATTCGCACGGCCTCCTGGGTAAAATACTGGCGAGCATAATTTTGCTATAACAAACCAAAATCATGGTTTTCATAAATTTTCACAAAGTTACAAGCTTTGTAAATCAACATACAAATTTCCTAACGTTTTCCAAACTCGCAGAGAACGTGTTGCAGCTTCTGTAGTGGAAGTCCTGTGGTTCTTGAGTAATTAACATTTTTCATTTAAAAATGTGCGTTTTTCAAAATCAATATTCTCGTGTAGCTTTTGACTAGTATGACTAACTTTTTTACAATACAATTAAAGCATATAGAAAAGCATGAAACGTTGATTTTCAATGCCTTGTTACAAAGTTTTTGAATTTTACGTCCTCCAACGTTAAATCATATCGGACGATGAATGGAATGGGTGAAATGACGCTCAAATGAACCCAAGGCCCATGGAGCTTAGAGTTACCCGACATTCGTCTTTCAGGATAAGGGGAAACTCTGGAAAAACCTTATCCAGGTAACACACCCTGACCGAGATTCGAACTCGGGATCTCTTGAACGTGAGGCAGATGCGCTACTATCTACGCTACCGAGGCGGGCATTTCAAAGGGTGAAAATTATATTGTCCAGTGCAAAAGCAAAACTTCTAAAGGGTTCTGTTTCTATGTATATTTTATTTTATTTCAAAAAGCAATCCTCTGATATAAAATCCCATATTCAGTTTTATTAACAACAGTTGTATATAAGCATTAAAAATTTTAAATTTGTATTTTGTGAATTCATTGTAAGTTTTGAGTGTGTACAAGCATAAAAATTGAAGTATGGAAAATTACTTAAATATTCCGACAACATGTATTTAAATAGCGCAAACTTTTAAATGTTATGTAATTAATGCACCTTGCAGACATTATGAACTTTGAAACTCTACATACTGGTCTAGTATATTTCCATGAAAAAGGGCAATTAGCATAATTTGATCGAAAATGGCTGAAAGCATACTCTGCGATAAAACTTGATTGTTAACTAGTTTTTGCCAGCACTCATTAAATTCTGGAAGTAATGATAATTAGGAATTGAAAGTAATTAATATTGACGTAATGAGTGAAAATAAGTAGCTGTTTCTTTCAGTAGCCAATTTTACTGTACACGTTACATTGTATCACAAAGGAACACTAAATAAGTCCAGGATACACTGAAATGAATAGCTATAATAAGGGAAACAGTGAAGAAATTATCCAGATAACTCATCTAAAGGTGTTTGGTATTACTATATGTTAAATCGATGTAAATTTCGTATGGTATTATGTTGTTTATAGGTAATATGAATATTAATGTAATATTTATTCCGACATATACTACAAGATGGTGATATAAAGTTGTCATGAATCAGACATCTGAAGATTACTTGTTAGGTAGCTGTTTTGACCTACATATCTGCAGCTGTGCTGTGTGAACAACTAGTAAGGGCGACAGGTTTCTAACCAAGAGGTTCAAGTTTGAACCCGCTCCGATCTGCAGTTTTAAATCTGTGTTAAGTACTTGTTTTATGTATAAAAGTCACAACACCTTACTTGGTAAAATGTGTAGTTACCAAGCCTGAAAGAAACAGCTTTACTCACCGTGCACAACAATTCAAAAATGAACGGGGATTTTGGAACACTCCGTATATCACCATGTAAATAATTCCAGCGATTAAAATTGTATTTTAAAGCATTTCAGGTGCACAAATTAATTGTATTTATAAAAATATTCAGCGCCAAATTGTATAGAAGTGGTGCAATGTACATAAAATTAAAGAGTAAATTGCAGTTTATAAGATTGCGCAATAATTAAAACTAGAAACGGGTCCTCGATACTTGCGGTACCTCGATTCGATACTTGTATGGTATCGACATTGAACGATATTTCGGAAAATTCGCTCGATACTTTTTCGATACGTCGTTGGTGATTCTTAATTTGCCAGGAATGTGATACCTGCACCGTGACATTATGCAGACCGAGCGGGATGGCTCAGAGGGTTTCGTCTTAGGCCCGCATTCGGGAAGCCCGGGTTCGATTCCTCGTGGCTGATCTACCTGCCCCATGGGTTTTTCTGGGGTTTCCCTGGGTCGCTAGGCGAATGCTGGGTAGGTTAATTACATCCCCCGAATTTTCTGTCCCTCCATTTCATCTCCATTATTTCATATCGTCTCTCATCTGGTGGTCGGTTGCCGCTCTCCGCGGTTCTGCTGAGACAATTTCGTGACCACCAGCCAGGGACCTTTGGGGCTCGGATCGCCTGCCTGGAACAATTAGGGCTCAGCTGCTGGGCTCGTTGCTGTCCCGCAGTTGGAGAGCGTGTCCGTTGTCCTGGCCTGTCGGGGGAAGTCTCTATCCAAGTAAACTGTAGGGACCCTGACCTCTGTACTGTCGTGACTCCTTGGGTCGACCACCCTCTGTCTCCTTCGCCTCATCCTTCCTCCTGGGGGTACCCCCACTTGGGGACATAGGAACAATGGGCCCAGCGATGAGCCCCTGCGTACCGAATCCCCTCCGTAATGAAATCCCAAACATAATACAAGAAAAGAATCGTGTGTCAAATTCATTGTCAGTTGACAGTTCCCAAGAAGAAATGACTACACATCTCAACGACCGTTTATCACCTTTTTTCTCTAGTGTACTGAATTACTGGAAAATAAATTCAACATTTACAGAACTAAAACAAAACAAAACAAAAAAAAATAGCCGCTAAATATTTTTTTCTCTGAAAGACTATTTAGCACAGCAGGACTCATGTGACAGAAAAAGAAATAAACTTGATGAAGAAAGAGTAAAAATTGTAGTATTTTTTAATAAAAACTTATAAATGTTTTGCTTTTAAATGTCCAATGTAGAGTTTAAAATAAGAACACTGATGGTTTTAAGTTTTGTATCATTAAATATGTACACCTAAGCGTTTTATTGGCATTACACAGTTTTCCCAATATTCTATTTTGTATTGAAACTAGAAGAAGAAATGGCGGTATCGTGAAAACTATCGTATATCGGTATCGAGAATCGAGTATCCAGAAAACTGGTATCGACCCACCCCGTAATTAAAACTTACTTTATTGGTAATTTTCACCATTTATTCTCCCTTAAAAACAAAAACAAAAAGTAATTAAAACTGCTAGCACATAACTTGCCTTGCTTTCTTTAATATAAACATCCATGTTGCAACATTTACTTGTCTTTTACTTGGGCATTTTTCCATTTGTTGTTGTTGTAACCCTTCACTTATATGGCGCCTTACATTGACCCCGAGGAAACCTACAAGCGTCCCAGACTCACCTTAGGACCATCATAAGTTCTATAGTCTCCTTTAATTAACATATCCTTTCTTTAATCCTACAACTTGTGATACTTCATAAAAAATAAACCATCACTACCCACCGTTTGTTATTATAAATCCATCATAACGCCAGTAAGGGACAGAGTCCCGGAATGGCAAAATGTCAAAGGTTCCTATTCCTCGGAAAAGGATGACTCTTCAACGACACCTCTATGCTGTGATTGGCGCCTTACTTTAGGAAGAATCTTTGGGCTGGTATTACTTTTCGTTATTAATTTAAATTCACCATTCTAGACTTTAAGGAGGAACGATTTGGAGGTTAGCATTGTAACCAGCAGACCACGAAGCCAGTCGTTATATGTTTTTGGGCATACTGTGGAGTATGTGTTGAAGTAATGTAACACACAGACTTGGAGTATAATGTCATACAAGATTAATGCCCGATTTCACCAACAAATGTTAAGACTTAACACGAGTTTAGCAATAGCTAAAACAAAAATTGCATTTCACCAACAAGTGTTAGCGTAACACTCGTGTTAAATCTCATGTTAAACTAACAAGCCGAATTTCTAATGTTAAGTCCTTGTAAATAGTCAAGATGGCGAGCATGAACTCATGTGTTGATGTCGAATTTGCTATATTTAAGACCGTTTAAATGGCATTCATAATAGAGTACGGCCTATGAGGAGAAATGATTTTGAGGAACTATCCGAAGAAAATTGTTTTACGGAGGTATAGACAGTCGAAACATGTTGCTATGAAGGTTACTGCGGAAGTACAAGAGAGGTTAGAACATGCATCGAAAGGAATATGCGGATCTCGCTTTTGCTTCAAGTATTAATAACTTTGCGATTTTATAATTCACTGAATTATGTGGATAATACATTGTCCACCTCCGTCTTGAAACGTTCAAGTCACTTGTCCTTCGCACCTCGTTTTAAATTTGCGTAATACTGAGTTAGAATATGCATCGAAAGGAATATGCCGATCTTACCATTGCTTCAATTATTAATAACTTTGCGATTTTATAATTCACTGAATTATGTGGATAATACATTGTTCACCTCCCGTCTTGAAACGTTTAAGGTACCTGTTCTTCGCACCTCGTTTTAAATTTACGTAATACTGACAAGTTGTTTGGTGCTTGTAGTAGTGACACATGCATTTGAATTAAATTCGTTTCCAATATTTTCCCTGCGACATCTTTCTCTTTTACATTCACTGCATTCGTCCTCTTATTTTCAACGATATTCTTACACTTCGTCACCATTTCAATTAACAATTCTTTCTCCGTCGATGAGAAATTTGTCTCACGGCTTTATTTATGATTTTGTTCATCCGCCATTTGTGCAGACGAAAATGGAAACAAAAGCGCATCGGAGTACGTTCAGAAAATCATCCATACCCTTCTATAGCTGTGATATTTACAAGTTTCTTGGCGTTAACACGGGTTTGTTAACATTTTAAGAAAACAGGTTGGTGAAATGCAAGAAATTTAACATTAGTTTTAGCGCTGTAACAATTGTTACGTTACATTTGTTAACGTCGATTTTAACATCTGTTGGTGAAATCGGGCATAAGTGCAATATAATTTAAATTGGAACAATTAACCTTCTTTGTATTTCAAGCCTGTTACTTTTGTTTATACTGCAAGAAACACGTGCGCCATTGCAATGATACGATTCCAAAAATACAGAATGACAAGTACATAGATGTTTTTACATTATGCCACTAACCAATACATATTTTACACGAAATTCTCGAATCAGAGTGAATTAACTCAGCATTGTTGGTGCAAAGAAATCAGAAATGACAAGACAAAAGAGAAGTTTGTTCCGAACTATGATGCAACTATTTTGAATTCCAAAAGTTGTTGATGCCTGAGAGGTCAGTCACATTTATTTAACCGAAGTAACACTTTCTCTTCCGTTACCACCGCAGTATTAGTCATCAATGAAAGCTTTCTCCAGCGGAGGTGGTGCTTGGAGAGCGTTAGCACGACGCTGGAACTTTCCTACTGAAGTTGTATACATGCACTTTCTGAGCAAGCTCTTTTCCAGGAACGATAATCATAACAATCATTAATGAATGATTAATTGGAGTAATTAGTCGTAGTTTCAAACATTAAAGCCGGGGGAGAACCTAAATCATTTTATGTATCAATTGTTAGGATCTGTGAAGCTAATTTGAAGCTCGCCACATTGTAAACATGTTTATAAAATGGTTTATGAACTGAAAAGTGAAGACACATTTTTCATTTTATAACAAATGAAGGAACATTTATGGTTTTGCACTACACAGAACATTATTGTTCAGGTACACATGAAGGAATGCGATTCTACTTTTGAGAAGTGCCTTTTCGAGTGTTCATTTTTGCTGTTTTTTACAAATCTGGCTGACAATTGGCTATCACAGTTCGCAAATTAATATATAGATTTAACGAATTTAAGAGTTGAGTACAGAGATTCACACATCCAAAGATTGAAATAAGTCTCTTAGCACTCTTTTGTTAGTTGGTATTTTTCTTCTGGGGCATTCTTCCAAAATTCTATGGTAGAAACGCCTTGTTTGAGTCCTTTTAGTCCTTCGTCCTCTTGCAGTCCTGGTAGTTTCAACTCTACAACTGCTGTATCCTTTGTTATTGATGATGAAACATGACAGCTAGCACCCACAACGTCAACAGCAAAATGATTTTCCAGGAATGAAAATGAAGGCTTAATTCATCTTAAATCATTAAATCTGACATTTATTTCTTCAGCAAGGCCCAACATGTCACTCAAGTAATCTTCAGCTTTCAGTAATTTTCTTTAAACATTTCAAGTGGGCAAATGCTTTAGTCTGAAGCTCTAATTTGCTATGAAAACTAAGTTCATTCTGGGCCAAATCAGAAATAAGTTTTTCTCTTGTAAAGATATGTTTAACGTGTGTACATGCTGGACCACATCTGAAAAACAGCCAAATCTAACAATCAGTGGGAGAATTTAAGTTCAGGGAAAGATTTTTGTTTTTCCTTCGGCCTCGAGATGTTGTTAGTTTCCATTACTTATATTAATTAATCGTAATATAAGCTTGGGTTGCAAGCCTCGTTGTGGCCACCGCTGAACAACACTACACGAGGCTGTCGCTTTTAAGCACACTAACATGCCGGTGTCTGGGCCAGGTTTGAACCTTCAGGACGACAGGAAACGGTTCCGATATATTCCCATTCGGAAGGTTTTGAATTCGTTTCTCATTGACTACTCGGTCTGACCTTAGTTTAGTTTTTTTTTTTAGGTTTTCTCCGGTAGGTACGCAAACGCTGGTTTAGTTCTTTATCCACCACAATTTATTTTCTATTATATCCTTTTTATTCCGCTTCCTTTACATCATTCAGGTTTGCTTATAGGTTTCGCGACTTTGGTGATGCCGAATAGGTAACACATTTGTTTACTACAACGAAAGAGTTCCTCCTGTGGACACCAGAGGGCTGCTTAAGTAGTCCTCTTTGAGTAACTCTGGAAATGGGACGGATCTTTGCACCTGGAACTGTTAGACACTTCATTGCATCTCTGTAACTATCCACCTGTGACGTGTAACCCTCTGTGTTTCCCTGCGGACGGAAGCTACAATAGATGGCAGTGTGCGAGGTGTCTCCTGGGCTGTATAACCTCTACCTATCTTCACCTAGTGATGTCACAGATAACAAACCACTCTGTTGGCCCAGACCTTGTTTTAGTGACGTTCATGATATTGACCAAGATTTGAGCGTAGCTAACCTGAGATTGCCCGCCTCGGTAGCGTAGATGGTAGCCTGTCTGTCTCACGTTCAAGAGGTCCCACGTTCGAATATCGGTTAGGGTGAGTTACCTGGATAAGGTTTCTCCTGGGTTTTCCCTTATTCTGAAAGACGAATGTTGGGTAACTCTAAGCTCTATGGACCCTGGACTCCTTTGAGCATCATTTCACCCATTTCATTCATCGTCCGATATGACTTAACGTTGGAGGAAGTAAATTACACACAAAAACAAAAACCTGAGAGCAAGATTCTTTTTAATGTGTTATTTATATATCGCCTTTAACATACACCTTCACACACATATTCACACTTCCAGACCCTGGGGATGATAGGGAATAAAAGAACGTTTCAGGATAAGGTTTAATGACCTTTGTTCCCGAAACATAAGTTAAGCCACAGAGCGTCATCATATAGTCATCGCAGCGAGGTAATTAAACTTTGTTCCGTGATATACTGTTTTCTTCAATTGTATCATTATCAACTGTATCTTATTCTTAAAAGAAACGCTCCACTTGCTCGATACTGCATCTTAATCCTGATTTCAAACTCGAATTATTTTAGTATTATTACATTTGTTTAGCTGTGCTATACTTTTGGAGGTTATGTATAATCTTGAATGGCTGGTACAAAGTTGGCAACTCTGATCTTTGTTTCAACATTGCGATTGTTATGACTTTTGAGTAATTGAAGAATGTGTAATTGCAAGGTCACAAAAATGTTTTAAGAACCACCTATGCCCTAGGCTAGTGTAGTAGCCGTATTTTTGTGGCTACATGTAAGCATTTCCCCAAGCCATTGTAACAAATTATATGCTCTGAGGTCTTTGTTACGTTATCATACGTAACTGATGGAATTGGACATGTGGGACGAAGAGAAGGACAACAAAATCAGAAAGTACTCTTAATCACATTCTGTAGTCAAAAAAGGAACTGCTAATGTCAAATTACGTATAGTCTGTAGTATGGTTAATGTAGGAGAAACTTCACAAATTTGAATAGGTGTCTACTAAAGTATGTTAAATCATTAATTGAGGTGCATTAAAGAGAAAACTCCAAATTTTGTTACGTAATCTGTTTTACTCCCATGGTAACAAATATACATGGTAGTTTGGTATATATAACGCGAGGCTATCTACCAGGGCAGTCCACACAGAGTGAAGACCGATCCCCCCCCCCCCTCTGACGACCAGGGAGTTACCGAGCTGTCCCCGAAGGGCGCCCGGTGCTTCGTGGGGCTTTCCATAGGACAAGACCTAGAGACTAAAAAGCCCCCCATCTGGTCCGAAAACACAAGACGGGGTGGAAGTGTATTCGCCACTTACACGCGCCAACCCCGAAGGGGAATGCTACCGATTAACCTCGGTAGGGCCGCCTGGTGATCTGGCACACCTTCTATTAGCTATACAGGCTAGTACGCGGGAATATATGGCTTCCCTCAACCCCGTCCGAAGACGTACCCGGCCTCCCACGGGTATCGGGAACCACTGCCCCCTCGAGTCCAACCCAATCCGAACAACTCACAATCAGGGAGGGGCTCGAATGTTCGGCCTGAGGTTCCTCTGGTAACGTCAGAGGTACCACGAGTGCTTAGGGTCCGCAGCGCTCGCACCACAGCAGCTGAAGGGGACGGATCTCCTCCCATACGGGAGGTAGTTTGGTACAATCAATGTATTATAGTATAGTTTCTTCACCACATATCGAGCGGGATGGCTCAGGCGGTTTCGTCTGTGGCCCGCATTAGGAAGGCCTGGGTTCGATTCCCGTGGCCGACCTCCCTGACCCATGGTTTTCTCGGGTGTTTTCCCGGGTCACTAAGCGAATGCTGGGTAGGTAAATTACATCCCCCGAATTTCCTGTCCCTCAATTTCATCTCCATTATCATTTCATATCATCTCTCATCTGGTGGTCACTTTCAGGGTAGAAGTGTCGGCGGGTGTCTCGGCGGTGCATGGCAGGATGATATGCTTTGAGGAAAACTACTTCATCCTCCGGCAGGTCGGTTGCCGGTCTCCGCTCCTCTACTGGGACCATTTCGGGACCGCCTTTGGGACTCGGGCCGCCAGCCTGGGACCATTAGCACTCGGCTGCTGGACTCGTTGCTGTCCCGCAGTAGGGGAGCGAGTTCGTTGTCCTGACCGGTCGGGGGAAGTCTCTATCCAAATAAACTGTAGGGATCCTGCCCTCTGTATTGTCGTGGCTCCTTGGATCGGCCGCCCTCTGTCTCCTAAGCCTCATTCTTCCTCCCAGGGGTGCTCCCATTTGGGGAAATAGGAAGAATGGGCCCAGCATGATGGCTATGTACCGAATCCTCTCCGTAACGAAATCCTAACCCTAATCCTTCTTCACCACATATATGTATCTTGAAGGGGCTATTTATTTCTGGAGGACTTCCCTTATTTTCTTCTCTCTTTCTTCCCTTTCTTCGAGTTTCTGGGTCTTGTGTTGATGTTCTTGGTTGTGCTTTTTCAACGGTGCAGTCCTAACTTGACTGTGATAAAGACAAAAATATTTTAATGTTATTAAAACCGGTTATTCACTGGGTTCTAATCTCAGTTACAATGTTTTACTTGAATAACTTTTTGGGGCTATTTCCTATCGTGAGAAGACGACTGTTGTAGAGGCCTCGGACGCATTTGCACATCACTTCACACATTTCGTTCATTCACCATCCGATATGACCTACCCGGCTTAAGGACGTCAAATTTGAAAAAAAAAATGATTACGTAACAAAATCATCCAATTCTTATGCATTGTACACCACACGCGTGTACGTTTCTGCTAAATGCATTCAAGGGTGGGTAAAGGAAGCAATGAGTATGCAATCCATATATGGAGAGTTCGGTTGCTTTCTTGAGCAAAATAACAGCGCGTAGGTACACAATGTTTCTCATACCATACTACAAAGGTTGTATGAATGTAAAGAAGTAAGAGCTGAGATATGAACGTGCATCCTTTCAAGTTCAGTTCTTCCTCCTTTCACATTCATGGCACTGGTATAGCCCAAGTGTAGTTGGAATTCTCGGTATGCCAAGGACCTTCTGACCTCCCTCCTGTGAGATGATGACGTGCTTTCCCGCCTAGAAGCAAACCGGGCACCAATGACATATGTCTTTGTTCTTTTTAGCCAATATCTTGACGAATCAATTTTTGTTGTTGATCTTACTATCTACGTCAATGACAGTTGGCAGTCAAGAAATCCCCAGTTCCGAAGTGATTGGTCGACGTTCTAGCTTCTCAGTAGGGTGGTCTCTGGTTTATTTCCAGGCGGGTTCGGGAAGGTAGAATCTTAGGTAGAATTGAAGGTATAATTTCAAAATAGAAATGAAAAACGATCTACTTACCATGATGAGTTGTTTCTCAAGTTGAAGCTCCCATATGACCATGAAATATTTATACAAATGAAATGAAAAAAAAAGCGCCAAAGTTTACTAGTTTGTTTTGATTTTCTTTTATCATACGACATAATCTGTACAATGCAAAGCTAGTTAAAAGAAAGATTTTATTTTATAAGTAGATGTGATTCCGAAAGGAGGCCGTAGGCATCATACACTATTTTAGACAGTCTTGAATAGATAGATTATAGATTATATATAGATATATGGTATTGTTTTACGTTTCTCATGGACATGGTATTCACTGGGTTGCGATGTTCATTTGCCTTGCGTAGCATCAGTGTTCACAACATGACTTTTACAAAACCACAAGTCTACATAAGGGAGGCAGTGGAAATAATAAAACGTTGAACTATAAGGCCCATTGTTTGGTTTTGAATTAGTTGGCAATGTAAGGAGAATTTGTGTTGTAATCTTCTATTTAATCTCTATGGAGATTGCCATATCCAATTCAAATTCAGTTCCATATTCACATTCAAATGATCCGTCATTTTAACTCAGAATCACAGCCTTCTTGAATGATGCAATTGTCATATTTCACAAGAAATATAATTTTTTTTTAACTTGTTTCATTTAACTCCAATGGTCATATCGGCGGCCGTTCTCCTTAGGAACATATCGAAGGTGTTAACTCGTATTCGTTGGGTTTTAATCATTAGATCACGCACACACTCGCGCTCTCATTCATACTTCCAGAATCTGAGGAAGATGAGGCATTATCTTGGTCGGAGAAAAATGCTCACACCCACTGCCGGGAATCGAATCTGGTACCCCTAGCACGGCAGGCAGGTGCTCTACCGACTGAGCTACGGGGCCAGCCATTACCGGGTGTTAAATGCTTTTGAGCACTGAGCAAAAGAATATTCTACTTTTAAGGTGGTTGTGAACCGCTAAAAAGCCAACTTTTGCTATCAATTGTCTAAAATAGTAATTTAAAATGAATCTAACCGCCTTAACATTTAAAACTCTTGTTGAATCCAATGATGTTGCTGAAAATCAAAATGCTTTCTTAGAGCTGCATCTGTATGTAACAGGATTCCATTTGTGATGGTGGGGATGATAAAAATGCTATGATGATGTTATTCTGCACCACGTTGAGGCATTATTTGTGGCAGTATTACTACATGGCAAAGCGAGAAAGCGTATCGGAGAAAATTCACAACACAGAGATGTTTAACTGAGCTTATCGCACGTACACAACAAGTCCAGTGTATGTATACTCTGTTCAGATATAATCATGCCTTCTGGACATATATCGGCAGGCGCGAGAAAACATGCCATATAGACACACGCAGCTTCCAGTCGTTCTCTTTGTGTTTTGTAACTTACTGTACATCAACTTACTAATATTTCACTCTTCTAATCGACCAGATAAGACCCGATAAGAGACGACCACAGTGCTGGTTACCTGAAGGTCGATACGCCTCAATTTTCTGTCGAGTAATGCGTATGTACGTACGGATGCGTGATATTTAAGAGGCCCCCGCGTTGCGGCGACCATTCGCAGCAGTATTTGTCAGTTGCTGCGGGAGTGCATGGATGACTCTCAGAATCCCTCGTTGCTGAATCTCTGGAATTCCTCCTAGAAGCTGATGAAATCTTATCTCTGGGCGTAGTCTCGGTTAGTTTAAGTATGGGAACTTAATTTGAGGGAATCAAAAAGTTTGAAAAATTCTCTTTAAGTTAAATCCAAACTCATTTTCAATATTATTTGTATTTTAAGTTAATATTATTATGCAATTTAAAACAATACTTTTCTTCCGGTGATAAATAATTAAAACATAGTTCAAATTCTGTGGTTTGGAACCAGACTTTTGCACACATCCAGCACTTCCACACGCGTCTACTCACGTTGAGATCACGATGCAAAAGACCCTATCTTCTCCTTTCCATTTATTGATTTTATTTTATCACCATAGTAACTAAATACTTCTAGTCTACGTCACTTTTCCCTGATTGTTTGTTTGTTTTTTTTTTTTTTGTTTTTTAATTTACGTCCTCCAACGTTAAGTCATATCGGACGATGAATGGAATGTGTGAAATGAGCCCAAGGTCCATGGGGCTTAGAATTACCCGACATTCGTCTTACAGGATAAGGGAAAACCCCGGTAAAAACTTACCCAGGTAACCCACCCTGACCGAGATTCGAACTCAGGATCTCTTGAACGTGAGGCAGGCATGCTACCACCTCGCTACCGAGTCGGACCTTTTCCCTGTGGCCAATACATTAATTTTGAATTATATCATTTTCTGATTTTTCAAATATAAAGTCCTGAAAACAATTTCCTATTATAATTTTATCTTTCTATTGAATTTATTATATTTACCATTTATTTAGATTGAAGCATTAACATCCATTTTAACCTGTTTGTGAACTCTGTTCAGTCATGGCCATCTATAACTCATATTAATTCAAAACAAAACTTTCATTATTTTAAATATATGAACATGAAGCTTAAATAAATAAATTTAACATTGCTCTGGCACTTGATATATTAGCAACCGTTTCATGTGGTTTGATGGTTGTATGCTGAACTTAAAATCTTGACGTCTCAGATTCGATTTCCGGCTGGTGCATAGAAAAGTTTCTTAATTCAGGATTATTTCCCTCTCTCTGGAGTTTGAAAATATAAATCGAGTCCGAATTTAATGCAATAATCAAAAGTGATACCAACTCAGCCCTATATCACTGCAAAAGAATGAAACAATAGTTTGTTAGAGGACATATCAGCGAGAACCTTTTTATAGAACTGCTTTTTGTTGGTTTGGGGGTCTCAAAACGTGCATGATGTAAACTAGGCATCAATTTTTGGGTGGAATATAATAAGTAATTCCTTTACTCACTGAGACGAATTTGAAGACGCTAGCAGATTGGTTTATTCGTGAGCTTTATCCAAGCGGCCGCTGACCGTATATTATTTCAGTCTATAAACCAGCTGAGCTCAAAATAAACCGACAGCAGCACTAATTCATTAAGAATTACTGTGGATTCTGTTGGTGGACGTGTTTCTTATGTAGATGTGACCACATAGGTCGCTAGCGTTTGGAGAGAGCAGGAATCCTATTCTTGTAGATGACCAGCATGGACTAGGAATGTATCCTCTCAGTTATTGGTCTTTGGAATTGCTATACTATCGCTGTGTTGTTAACGAACTTAAGGTTCCTGATTACTAACATATATATATGCTTCCTCCACTAGTATATTTTACATAAAATTATGTTTTTAGATATCTGAAAACAAAAACAAAAATAGAAAAATGTCTTTGTGTGCCTGTCTATGAACAGTTGTTATATAAGTTCAGTATTTTCAAAAAATGCGACATGGACATTTTCAGAAAAATCTCTCCGCCGTAACTACCCTTTACAGTAAATACTTTTCGAATTTGTTTGATGAATCTAATCATTTTTATTAAAGATATTTATATTTCCAATATAACTGACATCTTGAATTTTCTGGATTAGCCTGTGAAGTCCTTTTCTTTTGGGGGAAAAAAAAAGTTGTATACATTAACCAATAAACCCAGATCTCCTTTTAACACGATTTATTTTAATTTGCCTTTGTGTAGCATAAACCATTTCCTAAATAGTCTTTATGATAGTTCGAATTCCTCAATATTTCAATTATTTTAAAAACCCTGTCTATAGAGACTCAGCACAATTTTTAGAGAAACAAATGAACACATTTAATTTTTCAAACTATGCTTTTTAAACAAAGAAGCATTCAGTCATTGAATATTTTAGATATAGATGATAATGTTTGACAAAATTATTAGATTTTAAAGATATTTATATTATAAATTATAATTATTAAGTGCCCATCTATTAAAGTTACTCGTAAGTATAAAATGCATTAGGAATCAAAAGGACTTCACAAGCTATATAAAGAAAATACAATATGGTATATTGTTCATTACTATATTTCAAACATATGATATTTAAATTAAAAGTATTGAAACATTTTTAAAAAATTACGCCTCTTTTTCCATGAAAGAGTTGTTTGCTGTAGGGATTGCATGCCTTGCGTCTTTAAACGAATCCTTAGTTCAGCTTGCAGGTAAACTTTTCTGTTTGTATATTCAAAGTGCATTCTTGGTGAAATATAAGACTTTTTGATTTGTGCCTTAGGTATCAAGCAACGGATCAAGTAAAAAGATGTACCCATTCTGATTTGAGTATCCCAGGGGGAAATGTGTTATAACTAAGCTATTTAATTTAAAACAAAAAAAAAAAAAGTTCACAGTCGTTTCTTGTAAACAGTTTTCATGCTAACTGCAGATTAGAACTAGATACTAATTTGTGATTGGTTACTAATTGTTATTTCAATGAAGCCTTTGAATATTTGCCAGGAGGGCTGGACATATTGCAGTAATATTTTCTGTATTTTTACTTATTTTCATTGCAATGTTACACGTGAATATTAATAAATAATGGAAAGAATCTCATTCAAACCATAGCCTACACACGGCTAGTGTGGAAGAAATGATTATTTCCACCAATTTACCGGAATAATATAGTGATTTAACTATAAAGCCTGGGACTTACGTACTTACAACATACTAAGTCGCCACAAAAGGTGTGTGTCTCATAGTATATGAGAATCCCCAGTGGTCTACAGGGAAACATGCGAGTCAGTTGGAAAATTGTCATGTCGGCATGTTGGCCATAGTAGCTCAGTTGGTTAGAGCAACCACACGGAGAGCGGGATATCCGTGTTTCAAATCCCGGCTATTGTATTGAATTTTTCAGTCTGGCTCTACTCATTAATAAATAGAATATATCAAATATGTAAAACGCAGAAATGAGCTGTGGGACCCAAGTTACTAAAATTACCTGTTATCCAAACTAACGATCGGGGGGGGGGGGGGACTTCGAAAGTGCTAGGCGCAGTCAGTCGGGTCAACCAAAACTTGCATAGGAGGCACGAACTATGCGTATTATGAGTTAGAGAAGTCAGAAGGAATCTCGAAATACTGCCAGGAAAGAAGGGCGCCAAGTGCCAGGGAAAATCACCGTCCTGCCACAACATACCAACCGCCGTCTCCTGGCAGTGCTCCCGTAAACATAAGGCAGCCAATGTAATTAATGCGATAAATTTTTGTTTAATTCGTCTCGTGTCTTTTTGTCTTACTGTTACTTTTCTTATTTTGTTTGCCGTTTTTATACCAAGCCGTTCATATCGGACGACGAATGAATAAAGCCATAGAACACAGAAGCTTGTTTGGGGACCTAAGGCAGTAAGGTTATGTGCTAATCTTTCGAAGGACTAAAGAAAACCTGAAACTCCCGTTTGATATTCCAGTGTGGGTTTGATACGTCTTTGAACCACCCTTTAATATCTCTGTAAACATAGGTAAGCCATTGGCGACCTATATTATATGCAGAGCCGTATTCCTAACAAAAAGGTGGGGGACGCACATCTAAACAATTTTCCAGATGCTGAAGAACCGATCAAAATTCTGCACTTGTAGATTCGCCTTCCTGCTTTGGTTGTCCTCAGCATGTGTACGACTTTTTATCCATTCTTTTATGTAATCCTCTTAAGTTCCACATATGTACTGGAGGTCCGTTAAGTCATAAACATTATTTGAATGTATTTTGTGTATATATTGTATTTTTTGCAGTATTTTGAATGTTAAATTAAGAAAGGTAATTAATTAAAAACGTATAAATAATATTATTAGTATGGGGACTGCGTCCCCCTTCGAAAAATAGTGGGGGGATGGCGTACATCCGCGTTCCCCCTCCACTACGGCCCTGATTATATGTATTATGAACAGCGGAATGATTCTCAAAAATAATATTCGAATCTACCATCTATATTTACGATTTCAACATGATTTTGTGAAATTTAAAGTTTTGTCTTCTATTACCTGATTTGGGTAATAGGACAAGGCGGCTCAATGAGACTTTCGAACATGACCTAAACTTACAAAAGGTCAAACGAAGTCACGGTGGTGCTAAGAAGATGGTTACTAATGTTTCTTTTTCCCCTCTAAAACGGGGCATATTTCGATTGTAGCATTAGAGGATTTTCGTATCGTTACTGCCCACTTATACAAACAAATGTTTGTTTGCCCAAATTTTTAAAAAGGTTAGTGAAAAAACGCCCAGAAGGACAAATAATTTTACATATGCCAACGTCGGATACACTAAAACTGACAACTGAGTATCTGGATGCACAAGTTGAGCGCCATACAACTCGACTGAACATTGCTGTTTTACACACTCATCGTTCTATAAGTGTGACCTTTGATCTCACAGCTTGTAATTTCGATGAATTATCAAATTTCTAGGCAACTTTTCGGCTGGGGGTGCAAATGCTGACCACATCTCCCCGTATCGGTTGGATGATCGCCCACCTCTGCCTTGAGTATGTAGGCGTGAGGCCGGCAGTCGGGTTGGCTGGTTCTGTACGCGACTATTATATCATAGATTACTTTTTGTTTTATTAAATTTTTGGGTGGAATGTACTACTTTGGCAGTCTACATAACAGGTGTTGCAGAACGTAAACAAGATTTGCTATCGGATCTACAATTACGCTAAGCGTATTAACATACAGAAACAAATGAAATACCGAAAGCGGATGCGTTGTATAACTCAGGCGTTGCTCGTGTAACAAGCTATAAGTCAAATAAGGATGTCGTATCGGATTCATTATCAGGGAAATTCCGCTCGATGCGGTAGACTGCCGGTTTCTGTTCATTGAAAAATGAAACGTTGGAGTGGGAGAGATGCTGCTATAAATAACAGTTGCAAGCGCGGTCGCGTGGGCGGTTACTTTCCGATCGCACCTGAAGGTGACGGCAACGGGAAAAACCCAGAGCGGGCTGGAGGTCGGCCGGCCTTGGAAGGAACCGATGTTGTCGAGCCAACCTGCGTGTCCCACCTTTTGATATAGTTCAGCCAGCTTTTATATTAATATCTTACTGCGTCTTGCTCAACTTGAAAAGGAGGGAGGGCAAAAACTCGTACAGATTACGCAACGAGTAATTTTGTATGTGTAGAATAAGATTGTAACAAGGTCGATAAATTTGAACACACAAGGAAATGCTAATGGTTACAAAACAAGCGGCGGCTCTTTTATTTTCCATCAGTCTTACTTAAATCGGTCTTTGTCTTTTGGCGACTGTTACAGTCCTTGAATGCGGGAAAGTTTATGGCTTACATCATTTGTAGTGTAGTGTTTACAATGAAGCAGGTCTTCTGGAGTAGTGAAGTGTCAGCTCGATCCATGCGCTTTACGTTTGTCATCTGTTATGACTTTTACAGCTCGGGATTATACCTTCAACTGTTACTCTCTGGTTTACGCAGAAAGCCAGTGAAGACTCGCCCAGGCATTTTGCAATGATAACGCCAGGTTTAGATTCCACTGTCTAATCTTATAATTAAAATCAGTAAGTTAACAAGAGAGGCTTATTGTATACATGTCTTCTTCAATGATTCACGAATCAGTGACTGCTGATTACCCATGCTTTTATAGCATTTTGTGATAAAACAGAAAATGATTCCTGAATGAATGAAATTCCTTTGAGAAGCCAAGAAAACACTGCCTTCTCTCTCAAAAAAGTGAAACTTCCATGATGGTTATTTATAGGCTACTACATCATTTTCTGGACAGTCACTTTTAGCCACTTTTCGCCACATAGTTGGCAATACTGCTCAAATGACACGGGAACGTTTCATTTACTTGTAATATCATCTTCAGCCTACTTAAGTTGAAATTTCTTTTATGAAGTGTTCCACTTATTGTTTCTGGTTTTGTTTCTTTGTATTCTTATGTTTCGTTTGTAATGAAACGAAGTTAAGTAACTTTAGCTACCACCACGCTAAGGAGGACAGATTAAAAATAAATTGAATCAAGTAACCTGATGTATAAATCAATGCCTTTCAGTTTCTCTTCAGTGAAAGTTCCATTTGTGCGTATCCAGTAACAACCTGAAGACTTCTGCTTTTATAATGAGCAGTGATTTCGAAATTAAACCAATTTCGTTGTATAAAAATAATTTTAATAATGCTGGTGTGGAAATGTAAACATTGCATCGCACTCAGTGACTCTACTGAAGGAAGATACATTCGTCAGACGTTGTTTACTTAGTTTGACTACCGGAAATATATATGGAATATTAAATGTACAGGATAGGAACAAAATTTTGGAATATTTGTGTATAAATGTCACTTTTCGATGATGCGTATCTTGATTTTACTTATTTTATATAGATATACTTTGAATTATAAATAAAAGTGCATAAAATATGTATTTAACTAAACATATGTAGAATAAGTTGTAACGGACAGTAAATAGAATTATTACTGCTTTTGATAAGCCGAAGTTGTGTGGTTCGATCCTGCCGTGGCACTTCTTGGAAGAGGTTCAGAAAACACCACTCGGAATCTAAAGACGTTATTTCCGACGTCATCTATGATGTAAGCGTTGTGTATACTCCTGCAGTATTAGCAAATTGAAGTCAACGTTCGTATTTTCTGCTGGAAGTGCTGCATTTTAATGCTAATTCTTTCTGATGCCAAAATGTTCTATTTATATCTGCAGTAGCTTTGTATTTGCTGTATGTTTTACGAAGTAAGGCGAGAGCAGAGATAAATAAAAAAAAAAGTTGTTAGTGTATTACATTGTACTGATTTTGAGGGGGGGGGGGTGTAATATTGGAGAGAAAAGGATAAAAAAGAAACAAGAGGCAATAACATAGTAATAATTTGGAAAAGACGAAACAAGATGAGTGGGGGAAGGAGAATGAAAACAATGACGCAGAGAATGTTGATATTCTGAAGACAATCCAGACAGAGAAAACGTCGGATGTGTGAGCAAATAGAAGAGTTTACGAAAGATAGCTTCTGATGCAAGAGCGAAGGAGAAAATTAGCATTTAGACTGCGGGCCAGTCGCCAGAGAGAGATGGAAAATCGCAATGATTAAAAAAAGTTTGCGAATCACCAGGCGAGAGAGAGAGTGAGTGACCATGAGAAACGGTGGGAGGAAGGAAGGAAGGAAGGAAGGAAGCTGCGAGTAACTTAACTAGTGTGCGCCTTGTAGTGGTGTGGGACGGTAGCTAAGGATATAGCCTGATCGACAGACACCATGTAAATGTAAGTCTAATCACTATTTTACAATACTTCATTTAGCAAAGCTTTTCTTTACACGTTTCCTTAAACGAAACAGCAGAGTTACTAACCTATCTTTGCATCACTGCAACACATTTTCTGTTTAAACACACACAATGTTTTATGTATTCATTCTTAGTCTGTGTAAAACTTTAAATAACTCTAAGATTCTCTGATACTGTTAATGTTGTTTTTATTTGCGAGAAATAGCCCATTTCACTTTAGTAATTAGGTTATAAAAATGTTTTCGATGTTTGTTTCATGGCTGTTATTTCCATTTACAGAATTTTTACATGACCATTTAGGTTATTTGGTAATGTAAAACTGCTGTTTTGATGTGAACCGGGTAATATAACCTCATTTCTCATCAAGAGGTTTTGTTTTGAAACAACTTGAATGTTTCACTGCTTTTCTGTCACTGTTATTAATGCAGTTTCGTAGAACGAAGACAAATGAATGACGAGTTTCATCAATGAAAACATAAAAATCTGAAGATCGTTTTAGAAAAAAAACAGCTTTTGTTAAGTTTTCGGTCATCATTCTTTGAAAAAATTAAGATAAACTCGTGCACAGAGCACTTTGTTATAGTTTTTTGCCCGTCTCCTCTATTCTTCCCTCCCAAATTTCGTTCAACCGTTTTTCATTTCCCAATACATCTCTTAACAAGCATCAATTCTCATTTAACGTATTGAACTTGTGAAAAATAATTATACCACAGAAATTTTATTTACAAAGATATAAACCACATAAAATTCTCTGTCGAAAATATAACCCATATTGGCTGTAGAATAGAACAGTCGCTAAGCAAGTAAAGAAACCGTCGGAAACAACTTGAGATATTTATTCGAAACATAACGAAATTTCTAGCTAAGGAATATTAACTATCAATCTTCAAAACACTTGAACATCGGTCTGCCTGTTTTATCTAATACTTCTCACAAAATTGTCACAAAATACTAATGGAACAAAGCCGGTTACATTAACAATGCCTCTCATAGCAGTTTGTAACGGTTTGGTTTATTAAATTCATTATCCAACCGGCCCATATTCTGGGAAGTTCTTTAAAAGGGAGCATCAGGATTTATAAATGAGTAAATAGTAAAAATTTCCCTAATTTACTAGAGCTCCTCACAATAGTGTTAAAACCATAAGCGATACAGACCACTGTTGAAGCGGGATAAAACATGACTTGGTCAATGTGGTTTATGATAATCTAACGTGTAAGGTATTAATCTTCTGCTATAAACATACTCCTTCAAAAATGATTAAGTCTAATTAAAGTTGTACTACATTAACCAATGCAAAATCTGTGTGTGTGTGTGTGTGTGTGTGTGTGTGTGTGTGTGTGTGTGTGTGTGTGTGTGTGTGTGTATGTGTGTGTGTGTAAATTTAAGATAGAAAAAGAAACTAAAATCTGGCCCAGTGAATAAAACATATCTTCAGAGAAAACAGTCATATCTAAATACTCAATTTTCAGTTCAACTGCTAAACCAATAAGAAGTTAAAGTGTAATGGTTTCCAATACTCACGAAAAGTGATGTCTAATTCAATATAGTAAAATAATCCCAATCTTACCTAGTGTCCCAAAAGTAGAAGTGAAAGTTACGTCATCGTTGATTATGATGACGTGATTCAGCGGTCACTATCGAGTTTTTTGTAGGAGAATATTCAGTCCCGTAGTTCTGCAGTCTCGAGTTTGCTGTTTGTAAAAGCAAAGGAGGTAGAACTTAAACGTTTCTGCCAAAAGCTCTTAGGAATGGAAGAAAAGAATAAATTGTTAAATGTGCTTCCAGTTGAGTTTTGTGGAATAATACTATGTGGTTATTTCAGAATTTAATTTCTTGAGATATAAGCAATTTTGTTTTTAATCTTAATTTAAAAATCCAAACGTGGTACACATACAAAAATTAATGAAAATAACACACCAGCATTTCCAATTACATTTATAGGCTTAAGCTTCTGTGCAGATTCTAAATATTTTGCAGAGATTATGTCATCTTAAAACACAGTTTTCAAGATATGTTCTGATCAAACTCCATGGAATAACATAGCAGATGTAGATTTAATATTTCATCCAGCTTCGTGTTATTTGTGACTCTATCAAAATTCTACCTGAAAGACTGGTGAGTCATGAGCTTTCGGTCACTTCGGACTCTTAGTCATAAGGGTGTGGGAGACACTGAAGAAATTTTGGTTAGCATGTGCTAGGAAAATATTTTCAATCACTGTGATTAGAAATGGCTTCGATTTTCCTCGTGTACTTGTATGTAAAAGGAAGACAATGCAGAATAGGGCTTTCTTCCATCAGTTCAATTACTTTTTAAAACATTCATTGCCTAAACGCCACTTAAATATGTTGAAACTTCGTGGATATGCCTGTGAATACTGTGTTCCCAGTATGCGTTTCTGAGGGAACAGTAAGTACTAAGATGCAATTGCATCATGTCTTCAACTATCACAATTGCTATTGTGAAAGTTCAAATATTTGGATTTGTATAAAACCCGCAAAGGAGCAGCAAACTAAATAGGTAATATTTAGTTTGCTGCTCCTTTAGGGGTGCTTTGGCCTTCAGCCTTTCAGGGAGGGGGGGGGGTATAATTTAAGCAGAGTGAGAGAGGAGAAGGCGGGACACTGGTAAGTCAGTGAACTCTACGTCTGACATGGAAGTGATAGGTCTCTTATTGAACATAGTCCAACTACGTATATGTTCTCCAATCTCAACATTTGATTTCCATAAATATATAATTATTGTAGGCTTATGGCCAGGGGATCTGAGTCAGCGAGTAAATCTTAGAGTCAGAAATTTCATGTATTTGTACACATGTATAAGTGCATGTACAACATTAAAGTCATTGTAGTGAAACTGTAATAAGTACAAATAAATATCTATCTAATTATTGTGTTTCACTTATATGATGAAAATATAGCACTAATGGTTTGAACGCCCGCCACGCTAGCGTAGATGGTAGCGTGTCTGCCTCACGTTCAAGAATCCCGAGTTCGAATCTCGGTCAGGATGAGTTACCTGGATAAGGTTTTTTCCCGGTTTTTCACTCATTCTGAAAGACGAATGTGGGGTAGGTCTAAGCTTCATGGATCCTGGACACATTTGAGCATCATGTCACTCATTTCATTCACCGTCCGATATGACTTAACGTTGGAGGACCTTTGAAAAACTTTAATCAGGCAGAATGCATCTTGTTGTGTGACAGGTGAAAATACCTTAGATAAAACAAGACGCCAATTCATCTTACATCATAGTCTGACAATGTAATCAGTGTTAACACTGTAAGGGAAATTTCTTTGTAGGCCTTAGCAGTAACTACAAACTAATCCGCGGTTCATACCCAGTGCATAGTTACAACTGATCATTGCCTCTAATCTTTAATGCAATGTTATACCTAACAAGGCATAAGAGCCCGCCTCGATAGCCCTCTGCCTCATCTTCAAGAGGTCCCGAGTTTTTCCCTTATCGTGAAAGATGAATGTCGGTAACTCTAAGTTCTATGGATTCTGGACTCATTTGAGCATTATTTCACCCATCTCATTCATCTCCAATATGACTTAACGTTGGAGGAGGTATTTTTTTTAAAGGGCATAAGAATTCTTAAGCAGTTGGCTTCACGTTATCTACACTAAAACCATTGTCATTACGAAGAAATTAAACAACAGCGGCCAAGAGTCACCTGCGGAGAATGTCTGTTTTCGGCAGCACAGATTGTACTGCATCGCAAAGCGTATCGGAAAATATGTGAAATAACGGAGCTGTTTACGTGAGCCTATGGCACCTACACGGCTACACTCTTGTTTAGATAGAATCTTCCTTCCCAGTAGTAATGTGTCATATACCACAGGAGAGAGTGAGGGCGAGAGAGAGGCAGGGGGGTTGGAAAAGGTTCCTACACCATCCCTCGGTAGCGTAGGTCACCCCATGTCAGCTCAGTTACAGACCATTCAAAAACATTCTGACATCTACTTTTGTGAATGAATCGTCTCGATTTTAGTGTACAGAGTGAAAATGACACATGTTTTTTAACGGTTCTGCTCCTTGTGTAGCATGCGTTCTCTGTCACACACATTCGCTGTCCTTGTCCCACTGTGTAAGGGGGCACATTCCTTTCAGGGAGCTTCTTTGCGTTGCTGGGCAGTAACGTGATTGACTACTGTGGCAAGGAGAAAGAAAAGGGAATCAAAATTTCTGTGTTATTCTGCGACAAATGAACTGCTGCAATGGCAATATACATATTTTGAGTATAATAATTAATTGACTAACCATTCATATCAGGCACACAGCTTACAAGTTCTTTATTTGTGTTAAGTAACTCACTGTAGGTACGCCAGGGTACTGATATTTCGCTCTTCTAGTAAACAAAATAACAAGCTAATGGAGCGCTTTTTCGTTGAAGCTAATACGCCTCAACGTTCTGCCATGTGGTATACGAGTTACTCAAGAAATATTAATTGTTGTACATATTATGTAAAGAGAAACCTAGTCAGCAGATGACGCGCTAGGTAAACATTTGGTATTCTGCTCAAGCGTGCCCCCACCCCCACGCTATACACACCTCATTTGTCAACTAAGTAAGTCACCTTCGCGAGGGGATTGCATACAACGAACTGTCAAAACAACGGGTCTCAATCCCGTTTTCGCAGCGAAATTCGCTATGATTGACATCACAAGTAGCAAATAAACTCTCCTGACCCTTCACACCAGAATAGCATTCCTCTTATCTTGAGTTTATTTACATTCATAACAAGAACATTTACTATACTATTTTTATTGGATATACCTTAATAGAGCGCCTCTCCAGCGCGGTGTAATTTCACTGGTGGTTAGTCTTCAAATCTATTAATCCCTGATTCGATTCCTGGTTGAAGGGTGCATTATTCTTGCTTCCCAAAGTCATGAGGAATGCATCAGAGCGTGGATGAGTGTGAATTTAATTAATTAACGAAAGTAATACCACCCAACCGTAAAACGAGTAAACATTGTTGTTAATGACCAGTCACTTCAAACGTAAAGGCGAGGTGTGACGCAGCATATAAACGCGGGGGAAGGGGGAGAAGAAATGCAACTTACTGATTTATCCAAATGGTCCATGTAGTATCATCCAGGTAGCAGCTTGTTTACAGTAAAATAAACTATTTCTAGAATATATTCAGAATTTACTGGAAGATAAAACACAAAGGGGTTTGTGTTACTTTCATTTCTGAAATAAGTATGAAAAGAACCAAAAAATGTGGCAATCACGTTGCGAGCAATGACACCTGAAAGTGGACTAGACCAACAGTTGCCGCTTTCACTAGGACGGTGTGCGCAGCCGCACAACTTTCACGTTATGCTTCGAGGGAGGATGACTACCGTTACTTGGGTTTACCAAGCGACAATGGCTGGCTATCTCACCTTCAGAAATTCCCGCCCGGCTTCACGCCCACTGACTTGCTCCGAGGTCGCTCTTACAGCATCAGCGCCGTCGCTCTTACAGCATCAGCGCCTCTAAATGACTTGTTGAGTACGCTGTCTCGAACTAGAATGATCTTTTTGTAAACATATCGGAGGGTACAGAGATTCTTAAACGAAACGCCCTTAGAGTTTTAATTGGTACAAGGAAAGTCATTGGTCCCTGCCAAATGTATATTTATTAGGTCACTTTTGGGTATTTTATGTCATCTTCTCTTTTAGCACCTTTTTATATTTTACATTATCTTTTATGTCTCCTTTCTCACTAATGCTGGTGTTCCTTCAGAGTGAGGGAGCCGAAGCTCTATTGACCTGATAGATAAGATCAGGGTTGCGGGTTCGGCCCAACGCCTGGGATGAATGAATGATGGAGCAATTGGTGGAGTAATGCTGGGGGAAACCGGAAGAACCGGAGGAAACTCACCCCAGCGCCATGTTGTCCATCACAAATCCCCTCTTGCGGTCGCCTGGGTTTGAACCTGGGCCACCGAGCTGAGAGCCAAGCGGTCTAACCACACAGCCATGGCACGGCCATTTTTATATTATTATTTTATTATTTTTTGCCCTTATATTGAGTAATAAAGAGTTTTAATATAGTGACTTTTTACATCATCAGAAATGCGACCATATATACTGAGAAATCCCACCTCTGCAAGTGGTGGTAGCGTATCTGCATCACGTTCAAGAGGTCCCGAGTTCGAATCTCGGTCAAGGTGAGTTATCTGGATATCGTTTTTCCGGGGTTTTCTCTTATTCTGAAAGATAAATGTTGGGTAACTAAGCTCTATGGACCCTGGACTCATTTGATCATCATTTCACCCATTCCATTCATCGTCCGATATGACAACGTTGGAGGAAGTTAATTTAAAATCTGAGAAATAAAAATAATGTTATATTCTTTACTCGTATTCTTAGAAAAACAAATCGCATTAGTATTTAGTTTGGAAAGGGTTGCTACTAGCTGTACCATTGTGAGGGCTACCAATACAAATCCCAAACTACGAATGATAAGGTCTGCTCTCCCTTTTTTGGAATAAACAAGGTTGCTGTTGCCCTAGGCTGTAAAATACTCTTCGCTCACAAAAAATTTTGTATAATGAAAGGTTCAGTGCAATAGTGGTCTAACTCATATAAACTAAATTAAATTTGGACGCACCTAATTCTTTCTAGAATAAGGAAAATCTAATTTGAATGACACCGATCTTCACCTATGATTTTCCAATTTGAGATTTATTAGTTTTAAATCTTTTTCTGGTTTATGCCACTTTGCAAAATACTTTCTTCTGTCTTAAAAATATATTGCAATAAACATGTGGTTCTTCCAATTAATATTACACATGTTTTATCCATAAACTTTAATGTAACTTTACGTGATATTTTAAATTAATGTTGCCCAACTTAAATCATATTGGACGATGAATGAAATGAATGAATTGCTGTTCAAATGAACCTAGGGTCCGTAGAGCTTAGAGTTACAATTCATCTTCCAGGTAAGGGATAAAGCCTGGGAAAAAGCCTTACCGAGATTCAAACCTGGGACCTTTTGAGCTCAAGGCAGACACGCTACCATCTACGGTACAGAAGCGGGATACATGACTATTGTTAAATGTTAGAACATATCAAAGGGACATTAAACATAATTAAATGATATAAGATGAACAATCGGGTATGTCAAAATATGGACAATTATTTTACACTACTCATCTCATTTTCACGAACATAATTATCTAATCTTTTCAATTCCATACTGCTATTAAATGGTTACGATACAGGTAATGAAAGATGTTTTATCAATCAAGTTTTAGAAAGTGTGATGTCTACGCAGTTAATTTGCGTGCGTGTGTGTATTTTGCATAATTAGGCACGTCAAAAACTTCACTATACATTTTAGTTTTACAGATCTCGGTAATATATTTTTAGAAATCAAACTACTGTTAAATGCGTGTTATTGGCGTGATATTTTTATATCTAATTTTGTCTGGATTTGTTGGTCTTAATGTGACATATTTGGGTTTAAGCTTCTGGGGTGCTATTTACCTGCACGCTAAAGACTCGCCATTATATGGCCGGAAGACCAAGTTGTCGAACTTCGGTCATCGGTCAAGGTCGAGTGTCTGGGTAGAACGACCTACTTTAACGCGTTGCGCTACATTCTACCTTCTCTTGTCACTTTCCTAGCTGGCTTGTTGTTCAAATACTCCAGTTTCGTGGTATTTGTAATGCGTTATGCTTCATATTTGGAAGTTGGGTTACGAATCTAATACATAACTACTGCTTTATAGCATGCAGTTAATATGTTTCGGTTCTGGAATTGTTAGAAAGTTTTTGTATGCAAGAAAATTCAGTCTTTCTTTTGTTTTCACTCTGATAAGCATAAAGTGAACAAAAACAAAATGGCAGCGCTGTTATAATCCTTCCAATTGACTGCGTCATTAACACAAAATAGTTATTTTATTTATTTTGGACTATGTTAGTATAAAATATCTCATTTCCTTGGACATTAATATGATAGCTTCATTATTTTCTGACTTCCCATTGTGACAAAACACAGCACTGATAACAAAATTTGAGTTTCTTACTGCAAACGCAACAATATACAGTCTGTTTGAAAACGACACCGTACGATTATAGTCGTTGCGTAGTTTATAACTTAACAAATTTTATGCAGCATTAAATTTACATGACTTTGTGATTAGGTAACGCAGGAACCATTGGTGTCGAACCTCAAAACTTGGCATTGGGACGCACCGGCTACGAAAACAAAGCATTGCTCCTTGCTCGTTACCAGTGTCCCTAGCCTACCTTTCAGGTAATGAGGCAAAGGGCAGTTACTTGTGCAAAAGTCGACTAATAACTCGGATAGTTGCAAGGTTGCTCTTCGGTGTAAAACTACACATTCCGTCCTAACAGGGAGGATTTTGCGTGTACTTAAATAGCAAATCCAAGCAATATGGAGCGCTATACGAACGCCGAAATGACGGATATGGTTCTGATGGATGGAAGAGCTGAAGGGAGTTCAACAAAGTTTAATTAATAATATGAATTGTAAAAATAGTTACATCAAAAACAATATATATTTGTTTAACTTCAGAGCATTTTGTTATGGTCTTAATTGTACAGTACTTTCAACCACTTACTGTAAATATCAACAGCTTCCTTTATAGTTAAAAATACTTTATTTAGTATTATCAAACACGTGAAATAAAATGCTCGTCTCATTGTATAAGCCATTTAGTTTGGGTTAATTTATCTACAATTCTTTGATGTTTTCTGTTCTGTTTATCATTTAATGCTTCCATCCTCAACCTCAATGACATTAACTTCCTTCTAAAAGGTGTAAGTTGCATATGTCCACCAGCTTATTTGCCATCATGAACTGCTATAACGGAATTTTGGAACACGTTAAACGCTCATAAGCAATAACTAAGCAATAGTTTCTTTATTGCGGTTTCAAAAGCCAAAGAAATTCTTAATAGTAGCAAGCCACTCGGAGCATGCCGGTTTACAGTTATGGCACGGCGTGTGACCTATACCTGCGAACTCCGACAGTGTGAGGCACGCGTCGTTGTTCGTATCACTGCCTAATCCACACTCATTCTGGAGCATTTTATGTGGTTCTATTGGCAGTAAAAACTATCTATATGTGTCACATAGACGCTGAGCAACTATTTCTATATGTTCGTTCAGTGTCGTTTTGAAACTTCCTGTATATCTGACTCAATAATTACAAAACAGTTGAAGTATGAAAGCCATTCAAGAGATAAATTATAAACTAACAGGAGTTGCTGTAGAAATATATAGTAATTGAAGGGTGACACTTTAAGGGAACATTGTTTCGATTTCTACACTCCATTAAAAAATGAAGTGGAACGTAATAAATAAATATATTATATGAGATATGTTTGATTGGTATTTGGTGTGTCTAAAGTATTATGTCGTATCAAAATGTGGTAAATGAATAAATGACAGTACCTACTTCAACGCCGATCTGATATTTTAAATTTTTTTTTTTTTAACCGTAACACACATTTCTTACGATGAGCATCGGTTTGTTACGGAGCAGGAAAAACTGGTCAGTTCGACCGAGAATCTTGGTATTTCTCACGTTGAGAAGACATTACACAAACCAAGCAAATGATAAGATGCCATAAAATATGCTAATGTGTTGCTGGGCGTGGTCCTATTTGCTACACGATAAAACAAAAAACAAATGAAATGTTAGTCTCACAGTAATTTATTCATCTACTATGCATTTGTAAAACTGGTAATTTTTATTCGGAGCTTGTTTCTGTATTCTTTTCCTTTATACATTATTTTCTTATCGAAAGCAATTAATTTGGGCCTGCTGTTTTTAATATCTGATTTTAGTAATGTCTGAGCAAGATCACTCAATGGTGTACTATCATTTGGTAGTTCGGATCCCGTATACATATGATGAATTTTCGGAATTTTGCATACTAATAAATTGTGGGCTCTGAAGGGCTCTTATACCCCAGACAAATCCTCTAGATTAGCAGTGATTGGTCATCATTATCAAGCCTTTAAGCAGCTGACTAAAAAGAGTATCAGTAACAAGGTAATTACTCAGTACTGTAAATACAATAAAGAATCAATAGCAATTAAAGGAACGATGCAGAAAGTCAGCTACGCAACTAAGACCTTGTATCTCTGCAGCTAAAGGAGAGGGATTGGCTTCGCAGTTAAAGCGATAGGTAAACAGAAAAAAAAATTATGTGTATAAAAAAATCTTATTCAATATGGATTAATAAAAATCGAGCGGGATGGCTCAGGCGGTTTCGTCTGTGGCCTGCATTTGAGAAGCCCGGGTTCGATTCCCGTGGCCAACCTACCTGACCCATGGGTTCTTTCGAGGGTTTTTCCGGGTCGCTAGGTGAATTAAATTCCCGGAATTTCCCGTCCCTCCATTTTATCTCCATTATCATTTCACATCATCTCTCATCTGGTGGTCTCTTTCAGGGTAGAAGTGTCGGCAGGTGTCTCGGAGGTGCATGGCAGGATGATATGCTCTGAGGTAAACTACTTCCTCCTCCGGTAGGTCGGTTGCCGGCCTCCGCTCCTCTGCTGGGAGTATTTCGGGGTGGCTCAGCTGCTGGGCTCGTTGCCGTCCCGCAGTAGGGGAGCGTATCCATTGTCTTGGCCTGTCGGGGGAAGTCTCTATCCAAGTAAACTGTAGGAACCCTGCCCTCTGTAGTGTCGTGGTTCCTTGGGTCGGCCACCCTCTGTCTCCTTCGCCTCATCCTTATTCCCGGGGGTGCCCCACTTGGGGGCATAGGAACAATGGGCCCAGCATGGTGGCCTACGTACCGAATCCCCTCCGTAATGAAATCCTAATGGATTAATAAAAGCAGCAAGACATGAAAAACAAAGAATACGAGAAAGTGCAAAAACTAAAAACACACACGTTTTTAATAATTGTTAGCCAAATATACAAAAGCGAAAAGACGGATGAGCTAAAGAAGGTGGTAACAGCTGGTACATTTCGTGATTGCTGGCAAGGATTTAATAAGAACGGCTGTCAGACTGAGAATGTATTATGATTTTATAAGCTATGCTTTCCTTAGATTAAAGAATAGATACTACACTTTGTATTCCCCTCAGACTGGATGCATCAGCATGTTCCTTATCACAAATACCGCTCTTTCTACCCTACCGCTACCCATTCTGCTGTGAGGCGTGAGTAAGACCTTTTTTTCACTTACCTAAATTAACAGGTCATATGTTAAAAGAAAAAAAAACAGCCGTTAGCTCAAGGTGCAACAAAAGTAAGCTGTGAGGAGGTTATTATTATTGTTATTATTGTGTTTATTTTTAATATGCTGAACCTGAAAAACAGTTACAAAGGTGGATAGGTTAAGTCAGATTGAAAAATTCAATGCCGTAGCCGGGATATGAACCATGTACTACCGGTCTCTGTACGGTTGCTCTTAATAATTGATCTACTGTGGCCAACATGCCAGCATGACATTAAATTCTCCAACTGATTCGTATGTTTCCTGGTAAACCACTAGGGGTAATGATGACAATGGTGATTGAAAAGGGATAGTGAAAATCCCTGTGACTTCTCAGCACTGCGACATAGTAGATATATTGTATATTAGTTTGCTCTACAAGTCCCAGCTATATTAAGGCTATTGAAAAGCCTATAAGCTTTTAGGGTGTTAGTAAGGCAGCCTGTCCTGGAGTTGGAAAACCCGACTTCAGATGCCTTAATCTTTTCCGGGCAATAGCTTCACACTGACAAAGAATGTGTCTTGCCATTTCTTTTTCTTCTTTACAATATCTACAGATATTTGTCCCAATCTTATCCATTTTATATTGATGATCTCTTAGAGGGCAATGTCCAGTTAAAATGCCATTTATTATCTTTAATTCCTGTTTGTTGTGAGCGAGGATCCTCTTGGATTCCTTTGCAGAACGTTCAATGAACTGTTTTGGTCCTGCTTTGGAACTTTTCTCCAATAGCCATTGACTTTTCTGATTTCCCAGGCCTTTGTCTTATCTCTCTGATATAGCCACCTGGTACACCACAAAAAGGCGATCAGCGATTTCATTGCCTTCGATTCCTTCATGTCCTGGCACCCACACAAGGGTAGCCTTATTGTGTTTTACCAGCTGATTTAAAATCCTCACACAGTCATTTATAAGCTTTGACTCAATGGTGCAAGCACCAAGAGCCGTTAACGCAGCTTGACTGATAAAATATAGTTTTAACACCACGGATGCCTCTTCTGACGTTCTCGTGGGCACTGAGTTCTATAGCATGAACTTCCGCTTGGAAGATGGAGGGGCTGGTACCCAAGGCTTTAGTAAGGCTGAAATATGGCTCGTAAACCCCAATACCAGTTTTCCCGTCCATTTTTTTAACCATCCGTACATCATACGGATACGGAGAGTATCCTCGCCAATGTTACTTATTTCGGTTCGAATGGATTCCTTGAGAACATCAATTGTCCGGTGAGGTTAGGTCAGGGGATCTGGGAGGCCACAGACCTTTTGAGATTATTAGATTATCAAAGAAACTGGTTACAAGTTCCATGGTGTCATTAGATGTATGGCACGATGCTCCAGCTTGCTGGAAATAAGCTTCTCTCAATTCGAAATCATCTCCGTAAAACTTCAGAGAATATGGTGAGACGAGTGCAAACATGTATAAATGTTGGTGGAGGACACTTCCAACATTTTCTCTGAGATGTAAATAGTGTAATGTAATCTCCCAATTGTGTATTATATTCTCCCAAAGTTACACGTGTGTCCTATTATTGGTTAAAAAGTTATGTCCTATTGAAATGGTTCCGGTTTATATGGATCGCACTGTACTTAAACCCCAGGCGTCATAGTTAAACCACTATTATTTGGTTAATTTCGAGTTACAAAGGTGTTACAGATAATAAATGTATAACATTTCTATTTTTCCATATTAAGGCCCTAATTTAAAAATATTTCAAATTTTATTTTTCAAGAAAATAACCTATTGCTTTAGTTCATTCTTTCTTTCTTTTCCTAATATTACAACTATATATATAATTCCCAAATTTTTAGATGAATGTATGAAATATTTTTGGAGGAAAAAACCTTTAACTGTGATACAGAAAAGGCCCGTCTCTGTAGCGTGGTGGTAGCGTACTTGCCTCACTCTTAAGAGGTCCCAAGTTCGCATCTCGGTCAGGATGAGTTACCTAAATAAGGTTTTTTCGTGGGTCTTCCTTATCCTGAAATATGAATGCGAGGTAACTATAAGGTCTGTGGACCCTGGATTCATTTCATTCATTATCCCATATGACCCAATCGGAAAAAAAAAGATACAACTTTTCTAATAAAAGTGAATGTCTACCTCATGTTAAGAGATCGCAAGTTCCAATCTCAGTCAGAGTTATCTGGATAAGGTTTTTCCAAGGTTTTCCCTTATTCCAAAGATGAGTGTCGATAACCCTAAGCTCTATGGACCCTGGACTAATTTTATTCAATATGATCCAATTGGTCAAAGAAAGTTAATAAAAGAAGAAAACCATACAACTTTTCCAACAAAACTTTAAATATAAACTCCCAAAAATCTCACTTTGAAGACTAAAATAGCTTTTGTTTTATGTTGTTAAAGGTTTCTAGTACAACATTTTGGTTCAAATTTGCTTCGCAAGGAGTACTTCGAACATTCACATGCATGAAAAGACGCACAAAAAATAATGTTTATTTTTTAGGTATATCTGTTTTAATGTTCAAAGACGGATTTTCAAGGTTGGCCTCCGTAAGACCGAAATTTGTTTTAGTTTCTTATCCAACTTTGTAGTGATTGCTTTTCCTAAAGAAATATGAAATAAAAAAGGTAATTAGACTTCTGATTTATGTGCGGAGTGCCTTGTTCAAAAACCGGAAAAGAGGGGGAAAAGAGAATGAAAAAAAAGGTCCTAAATGTTGTCCTTCAAGGATGCTCCTGTGCAGAAGCAGGATTCGAAATTAATTGGCCAATAATAAGAACAAAAAAGGAAAAGGAGGGGAAGAGCCATTAAGTGCAACAGGTCTCTATAATGGATGTATATTCATTTTAAGCTCTATCGGCTTTTCCACAAAAAAAGAATACAACACATGTAGACTGAACCTGTTTGAAGTGTCGAGTTCAAGGCTGGGCTGACGTCTCATTCTTATCTTGGTTTGGACACCAAAGTGGCTCAAGTCCCTGGTTCGACACCGAGTGGGATGACTCAGACGGTTTTGTCTGTGGCCCTCATTCGGGAGCTCCGGGTTCGATTACCGTGGCCAACCTAACTAACCCATGGGTTTTTTCGGGGTTTTCCTGGATCGCTAGGCGAATGCTGGGTAGGTTAATTACATCTCCTGAATTTCTTGTCCCTCCTTTCATCTCCATTATCATTTCACATCATCTCTCATCTGGTGATCTCTTTCAGGGTAGAAGTGTCGGCGGGTGTCTCGACGCTGCATGGCAGGATGATATTCTCTTGGCAAACACTTATCCGATAGGGCGGATTCTGATCACCGAACCCGTTCTGGTGGGTCGTCTCCAGACCGCAGTCAACACCGCAGGGTAGACTACTGAATGACCTCGGTGTGGCCGCCTGGTGATCTAGCATACCTTCTACTAGTTCTGCAGGCTAGCACCCAGGACTTTTTAGGCAACCCTCTACCCTCTCCGGGTGGCCGAAGCCTGGCCGGAGGTACCCGATCTGTCGGGAGTACACTGCCCCCTCGAGTACAACCCAATCCTAAGAACTCCCATTCGGGAGGGGCTCGAATGTTCGGCCCGAGGTTCCTCTGGTAACGTCAGAGGTACCACAAGTGCTAGGGGTCCGCAGCGCCCGCACCACAGCAGCTGAAGGGGAAGAATCCTCTCCCCTACCAGTTGTGCTGGCCTGCCGGAGAGTTTCCAACTGGTAAATTGCAGAGACCCTGCCCTCTGCACTGCCGTGGCTCCTTGGGATGGCCACCCTCTGCTTGGCCTCATCCTTCCTCCTTCCTTGCTCTCTCTACTTGGGGCATAGGTACAATAGACCAAGTTTGGCCTCCATAGCGCAGTTCAGTCCAGTCCAAAGACCACTTCAAAGGCTATTCCAGAATATTCAAGAAAACTATTTTATTTGTCATGAAAATAATATAAATATTGAGTTTTTTTTATAAAAACTGTTACTTATATTGAGAAAACAAAGTTCTCCGAATAAAGGATAGTTTCTAAATCTTTGTGTGGCATCTTTAGAAAATGCTGAACTAAAATTCCTAGTTCCTGTCAAACCGACTTTTGTTTCAAGTTATGCTAATCATACACGTAAATTTTTTTCTAATAGGTTCTGAGGATATTAAAACATGTATTTCGGTACTTTGGATGGGTGAAATGCAAGACTCTCGTATTGTAAGGACTTAGGTAACAGAGAAAGTAAACAAAATCCTCAAGCAAAGCTTCACATCACATTCATAGAGTAAAATGAGTTCTGATTGCTTATTTTTTTAAGAATACCATATTCTTCTGTAACTGGGAAACCTTGAAGTTACCCTGATAGATAACGGACCTTAGCAATGTTTGGGTATAACGGGCTGGTTAACAGCTGCGGTTTACTAACCTATTACTAACCGCCGAATAAAAGAAGTACGCGGCATTACAAGCGCAGTGTAACCGTAGGTTAGTTAATCTAAAGTTTGTTAATATTTTGCTTTGGTTAGTTCGTTTTCATATATTATTCTTATTTACATTATATAGATTAGTAATTCTGCTAAATAAAGATGCTTATTCTTTGTCTATTAAAAACGACATAGGCCATATACAGGTTTTGCTGCGCGTAGAAGACATGCAGTACTTACTAATTAAAACTGAATCTCCTAAACGCTTAAGAGTAAAACATCACCATTCAGACACTTTGAAACAGGAAACATTAAGAACATAATACTTCCAAGAATGTATACGTCACGTTGCAGAATGCCCGCCTCGGTAGCGTAGATGGTAGCATGCCTGCCTCACGGTCAAGAGGTCCCGAGCTCGTATCTCGGTCAGGATGAGTTACCTGGATAAGGTTTTCCGGGGGTTTCCCTTATCCTTACAGACGAATGTCAGGTAACTCTAGGCTATATGGCCCCTGGACTCATTAGAGCATCCTTTCACCCATTTCATTGACCCTCCGATATGACTTAACGTTGGAAGACGTAATTAAAAAAGAAAACACACATACACACACCATAAAAGAAACGCCGTGTCACAGTCATTTTTATTCAACAACAGCAAAAGAACAAAACAAAAGAAACAATATACATAGAACTCATTGCAAAGAGGAACATATACACAGAAAACTATCTTCATCAGTTCTCCAATCCACGTGTATACGTCACGTTCCAGAATAAATGAAGCCTAAGGCACTGGAAAACTTTCTGGATTGTTATTGCATTCTGTGTACTAGGCGGATTAAATATTATTTAAATCTAAGAGTTTCTTTTCTCTTTCTAAAACACGCCGCAAGGATTCTTTAAAAAAATAGTTTTTAATTATTGACACTCTTCAACTATGGGCGAAAGAACACTTAATTGTGTTCATAAGCTTGTCAGGCTTTGGGTTCTTTACTACAGCTGGGACCACCGGCCTTACTTCCCTTCTGAAGAGCCTGCTAATTACATATTAGGAGTTTAACGAACAAAATCCATCACCCACCTTCGTGTTTGAACTCCAGACCTCAGGAATTCGTGGTTAGCTTACTGCCCCTAGATCTAATGTATCAGAGACATTTGGTAAAAAATTAGAACAGTTTCTTTTTCTTTTAATGCATATTTATTATTATACTTGTGCTTTCGTGTTATATCATTTTTTTCTTTTAATCCCAATGATTTTAAAGCTGCAAATGGATATTTAATCGCTTCCTTAATATTTAGGTAACTTAAAATAGCATTGAGCTTTAAATTCCATTTTCTCAATTCCTTCTTTTCACTATTTCCACTTAAACCACATTATTAGCCTGAAATTTTTGACGAATTACAGAATTAAACATTGCATACTAGTTAAATAGTACTAAGTAGTTCGGCTGAAATTATTTTCCACTCATATTGAAACAGTTGAAAAATTCAACATATAATTATATAAAAAATATGTTTCTCTTAAATGAAATAAAATTAAGAAACGGCGCACAAGTTCTTTTAACTTCTATACAATGTTCAAATTTAAGCGTTTGGGATAAATACAATAAACCATGTGGTCCAAGGTGTGTTTCATATTACTGTATAAAAAGTTATTAATAATGAATAAAAATGTCTTAACAAAGGTTTCACATATGTCGTTAACATTTTGTATGCACTATTACGTTTCATGTGCTGAATATACGACAAAAGAAGTCAGAGCAAATAGGAGAAAACCAAATCTAAGACCTTAAAAGAGCAGTGAAATAAAACTAGACTGTTTCTTTACTCCTTGCCTTAAAAGGAGAACTGATGGACAGTGATACCCTTGTTATCAAAAGCAAATGTCATAGACTGTATTGTGTACACGAATGAAAACAGGAAGCTTTGAACGCACCCATGCGATTACTAAAGCTTATCCCATTTTTCCTTGTTATGACTGTCTTAGGGTACTGTCACTAAACAAACACATATGAACGGATGCTCTGTGGTTTCCTTATGCACCGAAGTTGCAAGTTGAATGTCAAATGTTTTCCTTTGATATCACTGAGTTTACTGCTCCGTGCACACTCCAGCACTCGGAAAGCAGTTGCTAGGTATGTAAACAAGACAGATTTTTCTTCCTCTTCCCATAGCAAAATAATTAGTGAATCTTAATTAACTTTAGTACTACTGTGAGTGACACAAACTGCTGCCAGAGGGCCCGACATCTTCATGACCAATCATTGCTGACCTAGGAATTTGTTTTCGTCTGGGAGATTTGTCACCCTCCATAGGCTAACTCAGAGAGGCATGTGTAAATCACAAGTACTAGCTTCTCCTTCGCCTTAGCTTTGAAACAACGCTTTAAATTGCCTTATACATATTAGTCCTTAATCGGTTTTAGTTACGTAAATTGGAATCACAGTTCACGTAAACTATCTAATGGGAATTAATGTATTAACAGGGCTGCCCCTGCCAAAATTCTACTTTTTTGTAGTAATAGTCTTGAAAATATATAATTTAATAAAGATAGGCAATCACGGTCATTTTAAACAAAACCTGTCCGAGAGTCCACTGCGTCTGTAGAAAGATCTCTTTTCACAAGAAATCAGTAAATGACATACTTAAAGTACATCACCTGACAAGCTTTGCTGTCAAATCCATCGCGATACTTGTGTCCTATATGAATGAGCTTTCTAGTGTTACAAGAAGACTTGAATTTGTGCTATAAACATGTTTGTGCTTCTAAAATTTTAAATTGAAAGTGAAATTTAGGATTAATATACTGATACACCAACCTACGTAATGCATAGATATATAACACTGTGTTATGACTAGGTCTGGAATGTTTAGGTACAATATTCCTTCATTTTAGCATTATTATATGTTTAAAATAGTTTGCTGTAGTTTTACATGATTAAAATCGGCTTTTTAAGCGTTTTGTTTGTTTATCAATACATTTACTTAAAATCATTCATTTCTGTTGGGATTGGGACTGGAATTTCTTGCGGAGGGGATTCGGTACGTAGGCCACCATGCTGGGCCCATTGTTCCTATACCCCCAAGTTCCTATAACCCCCCCGGGAGGAAGGATGAGGTAAGGAGACAGAGGGCGGCCGACCCAAGGAGCCATGACAGTACAGAGGGCAGGGTCCCTACAGTTTACTTAGAGAATTCCTCCGACAGGCTAGGACAACGAACTCGCTCCCCTACAGCGGTACGGCAATGAGCGCGGCAGCCGAGCCTAATGGTCCCAAGCAGGCGGTTTGAGCCCCAAAGGTCTCTGGCTGTCGGTCCCGAAATGGTCCCACCAGAGGAGCGGAGACCGGCAACCGATCTACCGGAGGAGGAAGTAGTTTACCTCAGAGTATATCATCCTGCCATGCACCGCCGAGACACCCGCCGACACTTCTACCCTGAAAGAGACCACCAGATGAGAGATGATGTGAAATGATAATGGAGGAAATTCGGGGGATGTAATTAACCTACCCAGCATTCGCCTAGTGACCCGGGAAACCCCCGAAAAAACCATGGGTCAGGTAGGGCGGCCACGGGAATCGAACCTAGGCCTTCCGAATGCGGGCCTCAGACGAAACCACCTGAGCTATCCCGCTCGGTATCCCTTTCTGTTACTTATTTGTAAGATTTATTCATGAACTTATGTGAACTTGTGTGAAACAAGCACATAATGGTAGTTCTTTTAACGGAACATGATGTCAGGAGCGTAGACAATTGACGCCAGTGCAGCAGGTTCTAGAGATAGCTTTTCTGTATACTTTTCTACCTGAAATACCTACTGAGTATATGATTTTTATGTCTTCAAAACCTGGATTTCGTTTAATCATCTTCTGCAACTTCGAAAAACATACACCTCCCACTGGTCCAGATATTTGTTTTCTCGAAACGTTGTCAAAGATGGCGGTGCATCTTTGACAATGTGGCAAACTTGCAATGCAATGTGCAAACTTTCAGTTGCAAAGTTGTACTTTCTAACGGGAGAATAGCTTACGGTATGAAAACAAAATGCATATTAATATAAACAAAGGGAAGCTGCAAGAGTGGGACTCTCGAGAGAGATCTTAGCCTTGGCAATGGAGGAAGCTTCTGATTCATCTAATTCATTGACGACGTTTTTAATGTCCTTTAGGTGCTCTCGGCATAGTAAACGGCAGTCGACAGCCAAGTTCCCCAGCACGTAAGTACTGGCCCAGGTAAAAGAGGGGTTGCCAGTACTTTCTCTTTGAACAGTTTATTATTTTATACGTGTTGAGGCTTTTAAGAAAATCTTCTTGACCAACAATTCGAAGCTCTGTTGGACGAATTTACCCGTGCATCTGTTCCGTATGGAGATGAATGTCATTTACAGGTTCATTTCACTTGTTTTATTAATTTACTCTCGAATATGACCTTTCCAAATTAACTTTAAAAATCAGAAAATAACATTCCTTGTTTCAAAAAGGAAAAGCAGATATTTGGGTTATTTTAGGTGTCAAACCCTCATTTAGGTTTCCTTTAGGTGAAGTAAGGTTAAAACCTACAAATCCGGGTCCTAGTTATGACCCCATTTCATTTGCATAGGTTCCAGATTTTTATTTTATGATAGTTACTCTTGTGTCCCCTTAAATACATTATCTCCACACCTCACTATGGTTATAGCAGTACAACATTTAGCTATTAAAGATTATATAAAGTACGGGGATAACCAGGAGGAAGGGATGAAGTAAGGAGGCTACATGTCGTAGGTACACAGACCTGCAGAGACGTGCAGAAGTACCTAACTGAGTGCAAAACCCGTCCGTTTGCTGGAGTTGCCTGTGATGAACGATCCATCCAGCCCTCTAGTGTCCAAGGGGAGTACTCTATCCTTTAAGCACCCGCGCCACCTTCTCTAAATCACGAAACCTAAGCACACAGATGAGAAGGAAATAGAATAAAATGAAAATGAAGGAAATGAAATCTTCGTATATGATAAACTACTGCTATATTTTTTTTACCCACCAGGGAAATCCAAGAAAAATCTAAGGTCACAGTGGGCGTTTGAAAAGACTCGAACTCGAAACCTCCCCAATTAGAGCCTCACACGTTACCGCGAGCCAACTCTCTCGATAGCAGATTACATCAAATACAGCAGGATTACTAAGCGTTTTAACATTGTAGCATTAACGACCTCTAGTCCAAAAATAAAGTAGCAGAAAACAGTGGAATAAAAAGAGGAGAAAAAATGAGTTGAAAGAAAAGCAGCTAACAATTTCAGTAGCAGCTGTAACATATATTTGGCGGTCTGTTCAACACTCTCGAGTTTCGCCAAACGTTAGGTTTGACGTCATGAACCAGACTGTTTCTTTGGTGGAGGATTTTGAATAGACGAGGTTTTTGCGATGACTAGTCGTGGGCGGGAAAGGGTTAGGTCATTTACATGCATGCATGTATGTCTGTATACAACCATACAGTATAAATAGAACAAACTGCTGACTTGACCATATTTCTAAATCTTGCAGCTTTAAATGTTTTCAAAACTTTGTCGCACGATGCCCTCTACCACACTTATAAACAAGTGTGTTTTAAATATGCAGATGACTAAATATCTTAACTTTTTTAAATAAATTGTATTATTTTAATAAAATAAATATTAATATTAGAGTTTATCTCTTCTAAGTCACAGATAATGCTCGCTTCAAGACGAAGAAATAAGAGGGCTGTTCAATAAAGAATGATCGTAATTTTTTTACGGTCATAATTTTTCGCACTAAAATTCAATCTTATTATATTCTGTTAGCTTAATGTGAAACAAACACGCCGTAGTAGTTTCATTGTTGGTACTCCTGGTTCCCGCCTGTGAGAACCAGGCAAGTTCAGAAATGTTCAGTATCACCTACCGCTGCAATGGAGGTAACACGTGAGGAACAATATGCGGCTTTGAAATTCTGCTTTCGTCTCAACAAATCTTCAGTTGAGGCCTATACAATGTTACAGGAGGCCTATGGAGAGTCTGTTCTTCCCTACAGCACAGCACGAAGGTGGTTTAAAATGTTTAAAGAGGGAAGACAATCAATTTCAAAGAATGGTGGACCCGGTGCTCCAGTTACTGCTCTTACGGAAGAAAGCATCAACAATGCTGCTGCCATTGTGAGAGAGGATCGACGAATTACCTTAAGATCACTTTCTGAAATACTGAACATTTCACTGGGTGCCACCCACACATTGGTGACAGAAACATTACACATGACACGTGTTTGTGTGCGATGGGTTCCAAGACTGTCGATTCCCGAAGAAAAGGGCATTCTCATGCAGGTCTGCATGCAGTTAAAGTTGATGTTAGAGTCTTTCAAACATCACTGCTGATGAAACTTGGCTACATCATTTTGATGCTGAGAACAAACAGCAAAGCTGAGTGTGCAACTCATCTTCATCAACAACCCCCCAAAAAGCAAAAGTTGTTGCTTCTGCTTGGAAAGTTATGGTCATCTCATTCTTTGATATTCATGGAATGGTTTATCAGCATGTTGTACCTGCACACACATCAGTAACTGGACAATACTGCTAATGTCCTGAAAACATTGCAAGTCCATATCAGGCGCAAAAGACCACATTTCCGTGAAGTAGGCTGGATGCTCCACCACGATAATGCGCGGCCGCATATTGCCAATCTTGTTGCTGATATCTTGCAAAAATCAACGTGAAGTGCATCCCTCACCCTCCCTATGGTCCGGATTTATCCCCATGTTACTTTTTTCTATTCCCTAACTTGAAGAAACGCCTTCGTGGGAGGCATTATCCATCATCAGAAGCAGTGGTGAAGGCTGTGGAAGCGATTTTGAAGGATCTCTCAAAAAATGGTTTCCAGCATGTCTTTGAAGACTGGCAGAAATGCTGGGATAAGTACATCGCATTCAGGAGAGACTATTTTGAGAAGGGCCATCAAAATTATGAGGATGAGTAAAGGTACGTTGTCAAAAAAAAAGTGATCATTTTTTATTGAACAGCCCTCGTATACTAAGTCGTTTATGGCTGCATGAAATAACTTTTAACCTTAATTCCTTCCAAACGCGAGCCTGTATATTACTGCTTATTGTTCATCAAAAAGTATTGTATTCCACCCAGAAATTCGATGTCGAGATTTTTTTATAACAAATGGGCCTAGAACTCCCATACGGAGAGTATCCTCGCCAATGTTACTTATTTCGGTTTGAATGAATTCCTTGAGAACATCAATTGTCCGTGGCCTATTCTTTCTTGTATACTCTATTTGTTTAGATACCCCCACAAGAAAAAATCCGGTGAGGTTAGGTCAGGGGATCTAGGTGGTCACAGACCTTTTGAGATTATTCGATTATCAAAGAAACTGGTTACAAGTTCCATGGTGCCATTAGATGTATGGTACGTTGCTCCATCTTGCTGGAAATAACCTTCTCTCATTTCGATATCATCTCCGTAAAACTTCAGAGAATATGGTGAGACGAGTACAAACATGTATAGATACTGGTAGAGGACACTTCCAACATTTTCTCTGAGATGTAAATAGTGTAATGTAATCTCTCAATTATGTAATATATTCTCCCAAAAGTTGCACGTGTGTCCTATTATTGGTTTAAAAGTTATGCCCTATTGAAATGGTTCAGGTTTATATGGATCGTACTATATTTGGATACAAAGCCTAGTAGTTCTATACAAGGAAATATGCATAAAAATTCTGTAAAGTGTATAAAAATAGGCTTTTTTAAAGAGTCATTTGTACAAATTCTGGCTTGAGAAACTTGTGTCCTGTAACACATTAGAATTTTGCATTAGCATTTACCTTTAGCAGAGTGTAAAAGTAGATGAAAAAGAGTTCCCTTTTCATCTTAAAATAATTCGATTTAAGCTAAAAAGTCAAAAATATATGCATGGAAGTTTCATTCGTGAACTTGAAAGCAAATACAAGGCAAAGCAAGGCAAACTTGAAAATGGTCTAACATGAAAAGTAGAACACCAAGTATGGAGAAGGGGCCAATGTGCACAAAAAAGGCTTTGGACACATATGTGTAGAATGACAATGTACCGTGAGAGTGGGGCGAGTGCAGATGTGCTGGGTGCCCACTTATGACGTCCTTTTGACGTCAGTAGCAATCTAATATTACAAAGTGTTCGTGTGAACCGAACCCAAGTGGTGTGAATGTCATTACTAATTACAGCATACGGATGTTTATGTTCTTTGTCTACAGAAATAACTTGTGTTCTTGCCCGTTGCAGGAAGCTCCACAAGTAAACAAATGAAAATTATTTATAAGCCCAACTTCCCACAATATCACTATAACTAAACAATTGCCCGGCTTACCGTCGGAATATATAAATACTCAAGTTTTGGAAACGATAAGAAACATTACTTATTGAGCTCTACTAATAACTATACCAGCTGGAAAGTGAATTCTCCAACCTAAACTCGTTTTTCTGATGTCCTTGCCGCGCTGACGTATTCTTCCGCGTTGTTTTGTTCCCTGTTCGTATGATTGGATACCTTCAAATGTCTAACATGCCGTGTACAATATAATGATAGGGGGCGATAAAAGCAATATAAACTCTATCATAATTCATCACGTGTTTTTGTTATACTGAGAGGAGGTTAATACCGCAGAATCCTCCAATTTATTTCTAGATAAGCTTTTGTATATATTCAAGCTGTATTAACTCTTTTACGTAATATATTTACTTCAAACTGAATTATAATATAAACTTGACAATTATCTTCCATTATGTTAAGATAAACCATGACGTTAAGTAAGGAACTATTTTGCGTAAATTATGCCACGACAGTAACCAATGAGAAATGACAATCACGTAACATTTAAAGAGAAATGGGTACTAATTTGGATATGCAATTTTGTTACAGAATAGCTCAATCGGCTGACCCAGATTTGTTTACTTTTGTCTGTAATTGTTTTAATTCAGCAACAAGAAATTACAGTCTTCCATTGTTAAAACAAACTCCTGTTAGTTATTTTATTAAATGTTCAATTTAAACATTACAGCTGGATCAAATTCAGGCTGTATGGTCCTTTAACTTTTAAGTCCTGTCGGACGATGAATTAAATGGGTGAAATGATGCTCAAATGGGCCCAGGGTCCATGGAGCTTAGAGTTACCCGACATTCGTCTTTTAGGATAAGGAAAACCCTGGAAAACCCTGGAAAAAACCTGACCGTGAGGCAGACATGCTACCGTCCACGCTACCGAGGCGGGCTGAACTTTCTTATATATTAAACCCAAAAATTCGATGTCGAGATTCCTCGTAAATATGTTTTGCGGCCCTCTGACAAAATACGTATTTTTAGATAAGCTTGAATGTATCACAAAATAGCACAAAATTGAAAATTCGATTAAATAATAAACTTGTTTAATTAATGGAAATTATTTGTTCTTTCATACTAGCCGTGTGTAGGACAAGGTTTTCGAAGGGTAATCAGACTGAAAAATTCAATGCCATAGCCAGGATTTGAACCATTCTCCCGGTCTCCATCCATCAATGAAGTGTATGAAGTGTCGCCTCTGTAGCGTAGATGGTAGCATGTCCTCCTCACGTTCAAGAGGTCCCGAGTTCGAATCTCGGCCGGGGTGAATTACCTGGATAAGGTTTTCTCAGGGTTACCCTTATACTGAAAGATGAATGCCTGGTAATTCTAAGCTCTATGGTCCCTGGGTTCATTTGAGCATCATTTCATGCATTTCATTCATCATTTGATATGACTTAACGTTGGAGAACGTAAATCAAAAAAGTAAGTATGAAGCCTAGGACTTAAGTACTTACTACATAGTAAGTCGTCACAAACGGTACATATCTGACTGTACATATTAGAACTCCTAGTGGCTTACCGGGAAAACACGAGTCAGACCAGGAGATCTGTGGTTCAAATCTCGGCTATGGCATTGAATTTTTCATTTTGACTACCTTTCGAAACATTGGTATTTAAGATCAGTAACTTCCAAAGATGTGGCACGATTTTCAAAAAAAAATTCCCCCACACCTTTAGTACTCTTTACATGAAAAATCATCGAAAATTTTAATTCTCTCTAAAATGGCTCTAAAGAATAAAATGCCATTACTGATATTTTAATGACAAATATATAACCTGGGAGAATGTTTTTGACTTTCTGCAGAACACTGAAAATGTGTGTTTTATTCTATAATCGATGTTTAGTAATGAAAATGCAATGTGTGTGTTTCAGATGCCCCAGACGGTGCCGTCCGCAGGCTTTACTCCGCCTTGCGACTACAACAGCTTCGCCGCCGACAGCTTTGACCTGTCCCTGTTGCCCTACTGCGATAGTGAGGTGCCGTACTCATCTTTCAATCTGTTGTACTACGATCTCACGGGGTCCCCACCGCCCATGTTCCCGGCCCCACAACAGACGAGCGACCCCAAGAAATCGCCTCAAGTGAAGGAGGAGCCATATTCGTCGTACCTGCTCCCGCCAGCTCCCACCGGTGGTCCTTACCCAGCACCGCCACCAGCCTCCCCCGCAGGCTCTACTACCTCCTCCACCTACACCAACAACTCCTCGCCATACCAACAGTGTCCTTCACCTTCTTCCTCGCGGCTTCTGCCCGCCATCAAACACGAGCAGACCATCGATCTCCAAGAAATCTTGCAAGAATCCAGATTTCTACAGGAGACGGTGAGCGAAAAAGTTGAGAAGAAGCCCGATCATCAGTTGTTACGGGAAGTCCTGAAGGACACCAGTTTTCAGAGAAAGTACAACATAAAGCCATTGGATCTGGAAGGTCTTTCAGCTGCGGCGGCGTCTACCTCGTCGACATGTGACGACAGGGTAAAGGCAGAGCAAGTCATAGCACCCTCGTGTTCTGGGAGCAGCAAACAAGAAACGGGAGACGGAGGTGGCGGCAGTAGCGGCGGTGCTGGTCTGGTAGATAAAATAGAACCTGTACTCTCCATGGCCATCGAGCAGCTAAGAATGGATGTAAACAATACTTGCAGTGTGCTGGGCATATCCTCAGGTGAGTCCTTGCTCCTTAAGTATTTCAAATGTGAACTGAAATGTAGGTTTTAGGAGTAGGCCTCCAGTAACTGGGGTACAAGTAAGTTTTAGCTCACTCTTTTACCTTAAAATGTGATCTCTGGGAGGAAGGGAAGAAGCTGGGCGACCAGACCCTTGCGACCATGTGAGCTAACAACATAGTGCCAATCCTGATGACAGCTAGCTCTGGCGGTCAACGCGGGAGTCCCATGGCAATCGGACATCTCCCAAGAACAGACTAGCAGTCCCACCAAACACATAGTGTACTAATTCTACCGTACTGCCACAACTTGCCAACCACCGACGCCTTGTCCTGCAACGCTCAAACAGGTGAAATGGGGTGGAAATTCGAGGTTGATGGGGAACTACCTCAGCGTTCGCCTACTGACCTGGGGAAGCCACAAAAAATTCATGATCAGATTGGTACCTTCCGAATGCAAAACTCGCACATTACTGTCTTGGTTAAAAGGTGGGTTCAAAAAGAAAGAAAAAAGAACAGCCTTGCTTTAAAAGAAAGTAGTAACTGAACAATATTTGTGAGCCTTTTCTGTTTTCATTTTTCTCATATACAAATAATTATGATTTGTCAATAACGTGCAATCTTTAGAGACAGATGTTCCACAACCGCTAAAATGTGTAATGGGCGAGTCTAAATAGAATTCAAAGTTAATTGATGGAAATTAATCATTTCTTCACACTAGCCGTATATAGGCTAAGCTTTTATATAGATAGTCAACATGAAAAATTCAATGCCATGGCCGGGATTTGAACCACGGATCTCCTGCTTTCCGTCCAGTCGCTCTAACCCATTGAGCTACTATGGCCAACGTGCCGTCCCGACATTGAATTCTCCAATTGACTCATATATTTTCCCGGTTGACCACTAGGGGTTCTCGTATCCGAGACACGCCGCACTTGACGGAAACCAGGAGATCCGTGGTTCGAATCCCGGTCATGGCATTGAATTTTTCATGTTGACTCTATCTATATAGAATTCAAAGTGTCGCCTGCTAGCTTTCCTAATATTTAAAACAAACTACAAAAGAAGGAAATTGAACTATGATTCATTGTATTTGTTCACAATCTTTATTTTTCATCTAGTGGTTATTAGCACGCGTTTATAAAATTACAGAGATGTTGGCTGCCCTCTTTCCTAGTTCACGCATGTTACAAAACCAGTATGGTTAAAGGCTTGCCAAAGAGTTCAGATCAAAAGAATGCAGAATGTGCGCTAAATCTTGGAAACTGCGAATAGTGACCTTAAAATACAATATTTCCTCTTACAAAATACTGTATATGGGTTTAGACCAGTCAGTGGAAGGAAAATATTGGAAATTATTAGCAGTATCTACCCATCTAAAGGGACATTTTTTAGAAGTCCCCCAAATTCCCTCCCTCCCGATGCTTATCAGCATAAGAATCCGACTTTCTTCGGAAGGGTGGGAAAGCCGGTGATCCCTTGTAGAATTACGGCGCGTTAAACAACCTCGAGTCGGATGTTTGCCTCTCAACAAAATGAAGCAATCTACCACGCCTAATACAGAATATGACACTGAGAACCATATTAATTAAAGAGCATTGTTAAATAAAAGTTCAATTTTTCTTTTAAATCCCTTTTGTACGTCTTTACTTAATCGTTCAGTATATTATGGATTCAAACTGCCTTTTTCGCTTCACTTCTAACATTATTTATAGAAAAGATACCTACTGACTTACGATCACATTACTTTCTGAACCCATTCTTCGGCATGCTATTCTTTAAAAAACTTATCTATATGAAATAAATCAAGTAATAGGAGCCGGTTTCATTTTACTGCCGTGACATCTTAGTTGCGATGACAATCTGATTATAAAATCCTATACATGTGGAGAGACCCTTTTTAGTTGTAATTGAATTATGGTACAATGCTGAGTCACAGAACATAAAGGCACCACCATCTTGGAGGTGTGTGCACCAAGCATTATAATTTAGTTTGTCACCTTGCCAAAGACTCCCAACATTTGGCATGGTACTTGAGATGGCGCCCGCCGTTTCTTTTTTCGTTAATTAATCTTGCACATAAGCGAGAGGGGAAGGGCTGAATGGTATTCGAGGTTAGTTTTGGGTGTGGTCAGCGGTGACCACCTTAGAATACCAATAGCTCTCGCTCTGACCATAAATCTCTTCTGAGGCGACAGGTGAACAACATGTTGCTTATTTTCATAACAGTTTGCTCTACACCCACTACTGACGAGGAGCGCTGTCTTCTTTCATCGAAATTGCCTATGGTTAGGTTTGGTTACTTCATTCGCACCTACGTGCTCTCTGATCTGTTGTGGCTTTGGAAGTATCCCAACATTGATAGTACAATGGTGTATGTTTTATAAGTCTTATTAAATGTTGAAACCCTAGCCGTAATCGTTCTCAGAAAAGGCTAGAGTTGATGTCACATTCTCGTGAGAGGCACCATTCGCAGATACACATTTCGTAGTAAACAAATCGATTACCTGAGCGGATTAACCGTTCATGTCCTCTCTTATACCTCAGATCCTACTCCCCTTCTTCTGGTGGTCAGATAGTAATGTTATATCCACAAACCTTCAGTGTATTGGTTAACCGCCAATGCGTTCCGTTATAGCAGGGAAAACAGCAGTAAGTCGGTCTTCAGTGCCTCCTGGTGTTAAAGACTGGTATGACATTTGATATCCACAGAGAATTAAAGGAAGGTAGGCACACTCTCGAGCGGTATTCCCGCGTCTTAGACGACAATCAAAACAGCACCTCCGTATTTTGGAGCCAACAAAGTATTCGATTGAGTATTATAAATTCAAAGAATATAACTTCATCCGCGCTTGTACATTCCATTGTTCATCTTATGTATTAAATACATACTATAATTTGTAATGTGGCAGTATCCTTCATGCCTATATCTACGTGAAAAATCTGATATTCTCCACTGTTCTGCTATGAATTATTTTACCAGATTCTGTTTTGTCCACTTCTTGTTGAGATAAATGTTGATACAGCGGTATTCAGACTTTAAAAAAAATTAATTGCTATGTGTTGGTTTGGAAACTTCTCGTGTAGGACTAAGGAGAAAAAAAAAACACGTAACTTTGCAACTGAAAAAAAAGTATTTAAAACTTCAAACCGATAGCAAAAACTATTTTGGAAATGGTTAAAGCCACAAAAAGTTGCATTTAATATGAAATGTATTCTTTAGTGAGATTACACTTTGTATTTAGTAAAAATTTGTCTAGCTCTTGCGATGAATTATTTAAGTATATATAAATAATTTCGAATAAAGGGAATTACAAAGGCTATTCACAAATAAATTAAGGTAAGAATTTTGTCAGGAAAATATACTAAATATGATATTTTAATAAAAATCGTTAGGGATTTTGAAGTGTTCCTTATAAATAGTAGCTTAGTGTTTGGATTTTTTTTTACATTTTTTATTTTTATTTTCCCCTCCTTCTCTCTCTCTCTCTCTCCCTCTCCTTCAAAATTTTTCTTCGAGGATGCTGAACTTTAAATACCAGTTCTCTCCGCTGGAGAGTTTGAGTGAGTGAGTGAGTGAGTGAGTGAGTGAGTGAGTGAGTGAGTGAGTGAGTGAGTGAGTGAGTGAGTGAGTGAGTGAGTGAGTGAGTGAGTGAGTGAGTGAGTGAGTGAGTGAGTGAGTGTGTGTGTGTGGTGTTTTAGGGCCCGTCGACAACAAGGTCATTTGGGCCCGTGGAGAGTTTGAATCTGTAGCTGTTATGAACACTACCTTCTACTGAAATGTTGTAAAACAGTTGAAGATACCGGAAAGAAAACAGTCAGAAAGTTGAGCTGGCTGGCCCCGTAGTTCAGTCGATAGAGCCTGCTGTGATAGGGGTTCAGGGCTCGATTCCCGGCGGTGGGGGTGGGAATTTTTCTCCGACCAAGATAATTCCTCATCTTCCCCAGAGTCTGGAAGTATGGATGAGAGTGCGAATGTTTGCGTGATCTAATGATTAAAACCCAACGATTATGAGTTAACACCTTCGATATGACCATTGGAGTTAAAGGCGGGGTATAAATGGAACAAAAAAAAAGTTGAGCTGACTTATAAGGATAACTTGCAGCCATAAGGGTGTTCAGATGAAGTCTCTGCTTAACAGTGTTTACCTATGTAACTAAAGCGAAGGAAAAGAGGGAGTATATAATATTTCACAGATGAGGGAGAGAAATAATTTAGCTAGCGGCAAGCAATAATTAGGCCACGCCTGTTTCATTTCAGGGACAACCGGACTAGTAACAAAATACAGGCTAGCAATCGTAATACTGGTTCCCAGAGCCTCGCAGAATATACTCACTTTACCTTCAGGAAATTCTTGTGGTCTCCAGCAAGTGCGTAATTACCTACCTCGTCTTCCACTTTTTGAGAGAAACATCATTCTTCGCAAATTTGCATAAAATTACTTTCTATGATTATAGCTCATAATCTGTTGCATATATTCCCTGCATGTTGTGTTACACAGGACTCTAAATGTTTGAAAAATGACCCTAAAGGATTTGATTTTCTCTAATATTGTACAAACTATTATAACAAATGCCTATTTCTCTACCTGTTTCATGTTAATCGATATCAACGTTATCTTATTGCTCATTTTCTTGTAGATACAAGGAGAATATGAAATATAGTAAGTAGGTTTTAAGTGAGTCAACTCTTTAAACAGCTAGTCGCTATGTGATGGGTTTGAATGTTCGTTCTCTTTACATGCCAAGAGATGAGGACGTTCTCAGAAAATTCATTTGTTATCAGAACACTTTAAAGAAGTGGTATTTTTAATCAAGATCGTTAGAGCTATGTTAACAAAATCAAAATTTTCGAAAAATGTATCATATAAAGTGTTGTCTGGGGTGGAAGTTTTTCTTTGAAATATGTTTATTGCATGTTATAATTTAAAGAATCTGAAAATAAATTTAGTAAACTCATTTTATAAACAGAACTTACAAAACCTTTACGAGTCCTTAGATTATACAAAATGCATTGCGAAGAGGACTTCACAGCCACGAGGATAGGGTGATTGTCCATACTTATTAACACACGGAGGGGAAAACTTAGTTTGGAACCTGAATGTATATCTACTTCGCAGACAACAGCTCACCTCCACTTACAAACAAACCTTTCCAGGCGATTAAATAGGAATGTGATTTGTTGTCTCCAAGAATCACAGTAAATGATATACAAATTAGTCTAATTCTTGCTTAAAAATGTGCTACTTCTGATGATTGAAAAGTTATCGTTATGTAAAACGTCACTAATGATTCTTTAAATGCTCAATTTAAATGCAAGAACATGACATTAAGACCCAACGTCGAAACACAATGTCATAAAAATATAAACTTATATAAAATAGCCTAATAAACATGCATTTTATAGTCTGGGATCAATGGTAATTTATGTGCACGCTAGAAATGTCTGCGATGCAACAGTTAAAAGATGACACGTCAACAAAATCTGCGCCCTGATTATAATGCACTGATATAATGACAGCTTAACAAAATACAGGTTATGTGTTTAGCTTATGAAAGCTGTTTTATTTGGAACCTTAAAGATAATGATACTTACAAAAAAGTTCGAGCGCACCCAGTTAACGCCATAAGGCAATTACTACGCACCTAACTCCTAATTGGTGTCTCGAAACAACACCGACAACAGTTAGTATGCTGTATAGGAGGGAAATATACATAATTTTTCAAGAAGGAGCTGATGTACGGAAAAGAACGCTTTGATTGCTATAGGATGTCGAAGTTTGAGAACGGTGGTTTGTTATAATTTGTTCAGAATCTTTTCGGTGTTACTCATGCAACCCGTTAGCCATGAGCGCAATGTGGAAGGAATGTAAATCATATATCCTGCGAAATAGACTGAAAGGACCGTCCACTTGACATTTTAAGAAACTGTTTTCTTTATCTACCTATAGATGTAGTGCAAAAACAGGTTCAGAAGTAATGTGGGTGCAACACAACACAGCGCAACGTGTGGAATCGCTTCAACGACACATATCCAAACTGATGGATTGATAGAGAGGGGCTAGTTCCATGGCCACCACGTTCACCAGGTCTTAGAATCCTCGATTACTTTCAGTGAAGCACAGAATGTAATATACTGTTCTTTTTTAGGTTTCTGATGACACTTATGACCATGCTCAAACCGTTCTGACACTTCGACACCCAACAGCACACAAACTGTGCTTTTTGGACGAGGTTACCTTCTTGAAAAACGATTAGTTTGCAACCCTACACAGCATACCAAGAGTTGTCTGTTGTTATTTTGAGACATCTCGTATTTCAAAATTATCTCTATTGACAGATGTCATTCCCATATTGACAGCACTGCTTATGAAAACGATATATTAAAGTATAGTTTTGTCAATCTCTTAAATATTGAATCCTAAAAAATAATAATTCATTCATTGGAATACGAACTGTAAATGGATATTACCTTAGACAATTTTATAGCTAAAATATTAATACTAATTGTATAAAAATCCCAGGGTCTAGTTTTTTTAGCTTTGCATTTTCTGAAGATGCAATTGTGCAAGGGTCAGTATATGCAATGCTTGCCTTGGTTCGGTTCTGAACGTTTCCTCGCTTCGCTTACTGGATCTTTTGCTGTATTGCACTATTTTCTGTGTAATATGTTACGTCACTTCTTATGAGTTTTTTAATTGTTCCATAAAAACCATTTAACGTAAATGTCAATATCGGTGGCTCTTTCTTTAGAATATTTAACAATGGTGTTAACATAGGATTTTACATATTGGATGTTTATTATTATTATTATTATTATTATTATTATTATTATTATTATTATTATTATTATTATTATTATTATTATTATTATTATTATTATTATTATTATTATTATTATTATTATTATTATTATTATTATTATTATTATTATTATTATTATTATTATTATTATTATTATTATTATTATTATTATTATTATTATTATTATTGTTGTTGTTGTTGTTGTTGTTGTTGTTGTTGTTGTCGTCGTCGTTGTAAATATATCACATCATGAACATACATTCACTCTTTCATTCATACTTCGATATTCGGCTTTCTGATGTTTGCACAAATACCTATATAACGCATCTACTGTCCACCAACGCAAAGTAAGTCCCTGACAGGTATGCGCCTCCCTTTCTCAGTGTGACAAGGACAGCGAATGTGTGTGATAGAGAACGCATGCTACACAAGGAGCAGAACCGTTATAAAACATGCGCCCTATTCACTCAGTACACTAAAACCGAGAAGATTTATTCACAAAAGTAGAAGCCGTCAGAATGTTTTTGAATGATCTGTAACTGTACTGACATGGAGTGTCATAAACTACAGAGGGAGGGTGTAGGAACCTTCTGCAGCCCCCTTGCGTCTCATTCCCCGGAGACTTTCTTTCCTGTGGTATGCTATACATTGACTTTTTTTTCCAGTGGAACAGCGTATATCTTAATTTTTATTACTATGTTAAAGAGTGTAAACGATTTTTGTGAGTATATATTAACATTATGAAGTACCAATCTGACGTAAAAACGAAAACTGGAATAAACAACTGCAAACTTATATAACTAGAAAATCGTAACAAAGCACAAACTTACTGGAACATAACCTCAATAAAATATGCAGGGTCCATCAAGTTGTTTCTAGCATTAGACTTTTGTCTAATTTGACTTTCTAACAAATGTCTAAAGTTTAAATATAAGAATTCGAACAGTGAGCCACGTCATTTTAATACATAGGTATCTGGCCATGGCAGTATTGACCTCAGAATTTCGCGTGAAAGTAGATTCAATGACGTCACAAATGACGCACCATTGGGAATGTCGGTTTCGTGCTGAGGAACCTTTGCGTACCTTAAAACAATGAAAATGTCAAGTTTTATATAAATTATGCCGTAAATTTTAAGTTGTTTGTCTTTGGATTTTAAGAGAGTTGCAATAAACAACTAAACCTTTATAGAACCAACACGATGTCTTCTTCTCAAAAGATCTAATGCATACGAAATTGCATATTTCCGTACAAAAATGCAAATCCGTTGTGCAAAAACATATAAACAAACATTTTGTTTATTAACATCGCTGTCAGTTGCTGTGGTCATATCAGCGCCGCCAGTGTGCTGGAATTTCGTCCTGCAGGAGTTTTTTAACATGCCAATAAATCGCTTTTAAGCATACAAAAACATTTTATTTTGAACGGCGCTTAAATGATTAAAATAAATAGCAATAAATAACCTCGATGTTGTATATTTTGAAAAACTTTCCCTACAAGAAGCTGCTAAAATAAGACACTTTTATTTTGTTGTTTCTATTCGTAATTATAAGAGCAGTAATCAAAGTGCAACTGCATATTAAATTTTAAAAAAAACTATGTTCTTAAAACTCCGTAGTATTTAGTTGCATAATATTGTAACTTAAAAATCATAGTAAATAAGCTTTAAATTGTCTCTTTTTAACTGAAAATGCTACACGTTCCTGTGCATATTCATAATATTGCTGGTAGAATGAAATGGGACATTTATAAATACGCGAAAACAATGGAATAATTAACAGAATTATAAAATCTTTCTCAGTATAAAGACACGCTATAATTGAATTATACAAGACCTTGACGAGACATGTACTTTGTTACGGCAGTTGGACGTTAAGAAAGAATGATGAACGAGGAAAATAACTGGGAATTAAATAAAATACTCAGTAGAATATACGAAATTGGATCATAAACATAACGAAGAATTACCATTAGAACCTGTAACTTCACGTACATTTCCAGAACTGTTCGAGATCTACTCGGGAAACAAGCCAGGTGAAAAGACGATTAGAAATCGACGTTTCGGGAGCGTACATCTCTTCCATCATCAGGCTATCTTAATAAATGTTATAACCACAAATGTATCACTGGATATAAACAAAGACAAAACACTATAATACTCGCATCACTGAACAAAAGACTGTATTCAGTAAATTAAATGCCAGGGCGTGAGTATAGAAAATTGAGTCAAAGAAATGTAACTACTTAACTTGATGATCAAGCTGTATAGATCTGTGCTTCTTAAGTCGACGGATTTCCATTTTAAGGCCGGTTTCCAGGAGGAGCTGAACTGAAATCCAGCATCACGATTAAGCGTGCTGCTCTCGGAAGAAATGGCCAAAGCCTCCTTAACTCTCCGCTCCCAGTGACTGTTGCATTTTGCCAAGATAGTCGTCTCCCGAAAGTTGCCTCTATGGTCGTTATCAAAACAATGCTCTGCCAAACCAGACTTCTCAGGTTGCTTTAAATGAATGCTCCGTTCATGTTAGTTTATTCTGGTAGCGATGGTCCTTCCGGTTTGTCCTATATATGGTGTTCCGCATTAAAAATGGAAATCCGTCGACTTAAGAAGCACAGATCTATATAGCTTGATCATCAAGTTAAGTAGTTACGTGCCCGCCTCGGTAGTGTAGACGGTAGCATGTCTGCCTCACGTTCAAGAGGTCCCGAGTTCGAATCTCGGTCACGGCGAGTTACCTGGATAAGGTTTTTTCGGGGTTTTCCCTTATCCTAAAAGACGAATGTCGGTAACTCTCAGTTCCATGGATCCGGGACTCATTTGAGCATCATTTCACCCATTCCATTCATCGTCCGATATGACTTAACGTGGGAGGACGTAAATTAAAAAAAAAAAAAAAAAATCTATACTCACGCCATCTCATGACCTGGCATTTAAGTTACCGAAAACAGTATTTTGTTCAGTAATGCGAGTATTGATAGTGTTTTGTCTTTGTTTATATTTGTGGTACATTTTGGTTATAACATTTCAAATAAACGAAAAAGTAGGAAGAAAGTCCTGTAAGAAAGTTCAGCCCCTCCAATCTCTCCTCATTTACCTCATGGTTTCGGCCACCTTAGCCTTTTAATAAGGAATCACTAGTCGGGAAGTAAGCTAGCTGCACTATCGACGCGCGGGCGCCAAGAGCGCGTCTCCGTTACAAAATATGATTTGGAGAACTTTTATAAACTAAAATTAAATACTAGAACATAAAACATAACCATGTAATTATTTGCGATTCAGACGCATCAAGGAAGAACCGCCCCTGACGTAAATGTTTAAAGTTTCATTTTATGAAGTGTTTTACATATTCAAATAAAGATATATTTCTAAGCTATTCGTTCTAATCACATTCGTCACTGTAACCACAAATCTTGAGGATACTGGTGAGCTTTCAGGGGAGGAGGTTTATGAACCCTGAAGTGATAAGATGAGCTCGTAACACGGCATTGCAAACCACAAAGCTGGTAGGTTACGTGAACAAAGAATTTGCGAGGTACCAGCTGACAGCATGAAAAATCCAGTCACAGAAGTACTAGATTTTGGAGAAACGGTCTTCTCCATAGAAGTTCTAATCCAGTGGTCATTCTTATTCAAGTGCAGATTCCTGGTTGTAGTTTACATATTGACCTCCTCCCACATATGGAATGAACGTTTTCTGAGGGTAACGAGGAAAGGAGTTGGGTATAGTATACAACAAAAAACATAACAGAAGATACGAGTCATCGTGGGCAGCTGTGCCGCGGAAGAAAGAGCCAGCCATGGTCACCTGGCCTAGCAGCAACTGACCTTTACTACCAACATTTCATCGTGAATGTCACTCCCAGGCGAGCTCCACTCACTGATGCTCTAAAATACAGTGACTCCATTAATCACTGAACGTAATCTTCAAGCGATTATTTTTGTAAGTTCCTTGATTCAAATCATTGTGCGCAGGAAGATTTAATGGCCATCCTGTTTGGCTTTTCTTATTGCTTATTTTAATGAGCGGCATTATTAATGGGGATATGTTAACGTTTGTCTTCAGGCAACTACAATCGCTGACAATGATGCTAATAAACAGGGTCCAGAATGTGATGACATGTCATGTTTTATTGTTACGTCATAGGTAAATCCTAAACATGGCATCCACATAATGAGAATACATATTCACCACGCCGTTTTATACTTTAGCACAATTTTATCTTTCTCTACTACACATAGTAGGTAGGCGAAGTATTATATTCCATCCATCCAGGAATTCAATATCAAGAGTGCACTCTTGATGCAAAAAAGGCATTTGTAAGAAAATGTGTGTCTGTCTATGAACAGCATCACTCAAACACCAAGCTCGCCTTGGTAGCGTGGTGGTAGCATGTCTGCCTCACGTTCAAGAAGTCCCGAGTTCGAATCTCGGTCTGGTGGAGTTACCTAGACAAGGTTCTTTCCGGTGTTTTCCCTTATCCTGTAAGACGAATGTCGGGTAACTCTAAGCTCCATGGGCCCCGGACTCATTTAAGCCTCATGTCATCCATTCCATTCATCCTCACTTAACGTTGGAGGACGTAAATTTAAAAAGAAAAAAAAAAAGCTCAAACACCATACTTGGTATTTGAGTTCAGTACCTTTAGAGCCAAATTTTCCTCCAAGTTTTTCAAGAAAATCCCCCAACACAAACTCTCCTTTATATGGAACATTTCTTTTTCAAAACTGTTTATTTTCTCAAAATATCTAACAATTTTGATTAAAATACAATATATTTCAGGTATTTGCATAAAAAATTAAATGTATATCTTGAATTTTCAGAAAATCTCCTCTGAAGTCCTCTTCATTCGGAAAGACTTTTGCGTAACTGATAAACCACAAGAAATGGACAAAATCTTACCACACAAGAAATGCACAACTCTTTAAAACAATATATATATATATATATATATATATATATATATATATATATATATATATATATATCATCACATAGCGTGAAACTGTTCCTCAAAGATGTGCTTAAAACCTACTGTATTCCGCTACAAGAAAATTAGCAGTAAGATAATTCCTGCAAATGTTTATTCGATCAAATATCTTCCCGTGTGAAGTGAGTTACGTGATAAGAGCAGGTTTCGCTCTTAGTTGCAATGTCAGTCTAATTATAAAAGGGACTACAGCTAACTTTTGCTTTTATTTTTAACTTCTGCTCTTCATTATTTGCTAAAATAGTCAACCAAATCTAACATAACCTCTTGTTAGGTTATAGCGTAGCAGCAGTTCGCATTGTGTAGCATGGAACTTTCTTCTTTCATGAGAAGGAATTCTATCTTACCGACAGCTCGAATAGCAACATACATCGTACATACCTGTTTGAGTAGATAATCGTATAAGTCACCATGATCATGTGACCGCCAACAGCAGTACTTTCAAGGTTGACTAGTTCTATGCCTCATTCACCGCACTGCTTGCGAACTGGGAAAATGGGTTGATATTTGACATTACGTAAGTTTTACCACAAAGAACGTCGAGTTGAGACTCTTTAATTGTCCTCTCAAGGGGAATAAGGTGTTTTGTTATTTATGTATGTCCAGTTGATTTTGTTTTAACGAGTTTTTCTCTGTATCTGCCTTCTGTGTTCGAAAGAATTTTCGTGAAGATAATGCTGTTGTAATCAATATGTTTGACAATTTCCTACTCTGCCTAATTAACTGATAACTATAATGAGTTATTCAAAAGCCAAACGTAATTTTATAAAAGTGTATAAACGGAAGAAGGTCATATCTATGCCTCCTCGTATGTTTCTAATTTGTTAAAGGAAACAATAACTGCACTGAACTGCACTCAGTGAGGCATTTATTAATTTTTAATTTCTGTCACTTACTTTTAGTTAAGTTATAGCATTTCACCCGAAAAGTCGATATAAAGATTTCAGTGGATGTTTATAGCACAGAACGTTTATAAAAGCGGTTTCTGCTGTTTTACCAGCATTTCATCTGTTACTTCCCTCCCGATGCGTTGTTATTCCGACACTAGCTCTCTAAATTTTATTCGCTGCTCATCTGTTAAGCCTCCAAAGATACACATGTTTAATTTTCTACCCATAATTCCGTCAGGCAAGTACCTCATCGCATCATCTTTAGCATAATTCGCGTTCGTGTTTCGCTTCCATAATTCGTTTTATGCTGTACCTCTTCTCTGTTTAGTGGAACACCTACAAGATCTAAAGAGCAAAGTTGATAACTCATTTATTGTAAAACAGGAGCTAAAGTATAGTAGAGCTAAATAAAACGAAATACATAAATTATTATTCCCACCATTTTTAACATTTTTCTCATACATTTCGCCATATAGGTACAAAAATTAGAGTGGACATTTAAACCCAGTGTAATGACTGATGATGTCGCTAACATATCCATGAAAAAAGACGCGATACTACCGATCTGCGTATCCCGTATTCAATGTTATTTTTTGAATCAAACAAGAAACGGTTTTATGCGTATAGGAGGTCCATTATTTCCCCCTATCTTTACAGTATAGAAATGCTTATCCTGTGCTAAAAGTGACTGATTTGGCTACTTGGAAGTGGTAACGTAGGTAATTGTATTTCTTTGAGCCTTACCGTTTCTTATTTAACAATTTCCAGTTTTATCTGCTTAATTTATCCCAATATGTCGTTCTGGCTGAAACGTTTTGATCAGCATTTGATATTAGAAGTCGGGATTAAAGCCAAGGACCGACGGGGTGGACTTGAGTTAGATATCTATTGTTCTCGTACACAACAAAGGGCGGTACGTATCCACCCAGTTATACGGTAGGGTCGATGATCAAATTGTACAGCGACAGGTGCCGCTTGCTTACATTTCATTGTCATCGAATCGGCACCGCTTAAAAAAAAAAGAGCAAACGAGACTACGTGTTCTGTTTTATGTTTCTTTGTATTCTACAACTTAATTGCGCATATTAATGGTAAACTATTGTCTAAGAGAAAGAAGAGAACCACTTTGTACTCTACAGGTAAAGTATTCCTTCTTTTCCACATTAACATATTAACCACAACTATTTGCAGGCAGAACAAATGGGGACTTGATAAAACGCTCACTTCACAAGCACACATATAACCTCTGTGCCTCTGAAGCCTGAATTTAATTTTAATGCAATGCAACTTATATGCGTAAGGGAAGTAAAAGATATAGAATTCATTAATAATACAGCTGCAAACGCAGCTTCTGACCAGAGGCGGCTCGTGCCGAAAAATAACAGCGTGCTGCGAGAAAAAGTCCATGCAACTCACCTAGTTTCGAAAAATGAAGTCCATGCGCCGGTGTTTCTTCATGGTATAAACACAATTTCTACTTCCTTTCGCTGTTTGCTCAAATTTTAGATCGGGTGTTGGTCACCCTAACGTTTTTATACCAACCCTCACCTTGCTCGCCTTGAAAAGGGAGTTTTCAGAAGTTCATTAACCGTGTTCATTATTTATTGAAGTTTTCGTTACTCATACATTGAATAAAATGAATTTATAACATAATTCACACTCATTCACAAAATAGAGAGACTGATATCAGCCACTAAATAACGTTACACAAAGAAATACTTGGATACAATGTAAACATGCGAACCTCATGCACTTGATATGGGGGATTCCCGTTATGGCCGCGGGAATGGAGTATCGTGCCAACATGATAGATGCATCACAAACAATCTGCCCTCCCATTTAATAACCATTTGGTATTGGATCAGTTTACGTAAGAAGGATGGAATTACTTTATAGAAGTAAAATATAAAGCAGTGATAGATTGTTAAATGATTTTCAATGCATATTCAACTATAACTATGAGTGTTGGTGGCCCTGCTTTACCGTGCAGCGAATGATCACCGCGCAACAACCAGATGCAGCACGCATTTGTGCGAAAATCTAGGGAACTTAGGACATCAGGGACGTAAGAGGGAAAGGTTGTACGCATGCGCATTACTAATTATCGAGCTTGCTGGCTCGTAGCACGTTGACGTCACGGATGCATTCCATTAGTTACACAGGTGTTTTCCATGCATCAAGAGTTCATTATTGGTCATACTCGATTTCTTATACTTACAATAATGCATTGTTATTTACATGGTATTTTAAAATTTCTACAACGTGATTTATAAAACAGAAAAGAGCGCACTGCAGCACGTAAGGACGAGCTACCCCTGCTTCTGACACCTTTAATACATCATTCAGCTTCTTATATTGAACCAAGATATAAGATGTAGCATCTGTAAAACTTTTGGAAAAAATTCATTTCTTGTTTTTTCATAGGATCATTTGTACAAAAGATGTAAAAAAATTGTCACAATTTGATCAAGATGTGCTTTTTCTTCACATCTTATATGTGGCCAAATCTGTCATGTAATTTGTAATGATTTATTGTTGCATGTAAATGGATATCATACACTTTGGCATAAAGGGAATATGTGAGATTAGCAAATCAGAAATTTTCACATGTAATATTTGCAATAAAGACATTCCTTCTTTCTCGACAGATTTGAGCCAATGGACTGTGGATGATGTAAAAGCATGGCTTCTTTGGACACTGAGGCAGTATAATCTTCCCATGATACAGATGGAGTACTTCAATATGGATGGTGTAGCACTCTCGGCACTCACAGAAGAAGAATTCCAAAAGAGGGCTCCTGAGGTATAATAATAATAGTAGTAGTAGTGGTGTTGATAGTGATAAATAGTGTGCAGAGGTAGTTTTTTAGAGCTGGTGCATGACCCAGTTCGTACGTGCACAAGAGTCATCATGCAAATCAATGGTGGTGGTAAGATATCTGCTTTCACCAGTAGATTGCTGATAAAGCTAGTGGGTTAGATGATAGATGACTAACCTGACACTCCTTTTTCTTACAAATAGGCAAGTGGACTCAAACATTTTCAAATTCAAATTTATTGTCCATAGAGATTACAGAAATCCATCAGACATTGTCACTATATTATATACAATAGAAATACAAATATATACATTTACAAAATAAAATTATATTTACAAAAATCATACAATATTGATAAATTCATTAATAGAATAGAATGCCTTAATTATTAAGTATTTACATAGTTCCTTTTTAAATGTATTTACATTGGTCACTGACTTCAATTCCATAGGAAGTTTATTATACAGTATAATGCCTTTATGTTTTGGACTTTTTCCAAACATTGCCAATGTATGTTGTACTAAACTATAGTCATTCATAAACTACTGCACAACATTACATCATACGCCACATCTAAAAAATACTTCTGTACGACACATTATCATCTTCACTTTATGGCATATGCGATCAAATGCTTGTCCTCCTTCAAAGTCCTCCAGCCATTAATTTCCTAGGTCTACCCTAGATGTTCTTCCTTTAGGATTGTATTTCAGTATTTGCTTTTATGTTGTATGAGACATGCTTTTGACATACACTTTTCATTAAAATCCTTTAACCTGTTATTCTCATTTAAAAATCCCTGTAATATCTATTAGTACAGCGCTCTAACCAAGAAGTCTTTTGCTAGCCCCTGCAGCATAGATGGTAGCATGTTTGCCTCACGTTCAAGAGATTCCGAGTTCAAGTCTCAGTCAGAGTGAATTATCTGGATAAGCACTTAAAATATAAAGCTAATAACAGTAAAGCAAACAAATATATACAAATATAATAATTTGTAACATAAAACTTCACTTGTCTTATAAGAAATGATGAAATTTTTCTTATTAATTGTTTAGGATCGCGATTTCATGAAAAAGTTTTTCAAATCATCAGCTAAAGCCTTAAACAGCCTTGTTGAAAAATAGTAAAGCCTTAATAAGAAAACTTTCATCATTTCTTATAAGATAAGTGAAGTTGTATGTTAAAAATTATGTTGTTGTCAAATGCTAGGCTTTAGGCTTTAGCAATGAAGCTATTAGCTCTCTTGCTCTCCAATATTTCTGTGTAGTGGGTCCAGCAGGTAGGGCTTCACAGGTTAAAAGATGCTCTTCAGTCATTTCCTCTTTGTTGCAAGAGGACAATTTGAACTTGTATAAATTTGTTACAAATTATTTGTTACAAATTATTATATTTGTATATATGTGGTTAAGGTTTCTTTCGGGGATTTCCCTTATCCTGAAAGATGAATGTTGGAAAATTCTGAGCTCTATGAACCCTGGGCTCATTTGAGTAACATTTCACCCATTTCATTCATTGTTTGACATAACTTAACATTGGAGGATGCTAATTAAAAAGTATAAGTAAATAAAAAATGTATTTATAAAAGGGACATTGAAACATCAACCGGCCAGTCAAGTAAACTTTCTTGTTCCACTTATCCCTCGTGATTTAATTGCACTTACCTTTATGAAGTTTGATAGTAACTAAACTTCTATAATGTTTCTTTCTTTTGTTCACAAGATCCAGCAGAGCTCTCTCATATTGAGCACCTCATATTAGTCTTACCACTTCACCAATAGTAATAGAAAACATCATGGATCATGTAAATCATAAATATTATATAGAAGAAATTTAAATCCTCCACCATAATTATTGATTTTATAGTACAAAAGAAAAGATATATGGTTGTGCAGCATAGATAATGCAAAGTCATTCCATGAGTATTCATTTAATCATATTCATTTTTACCTATATGAAATTCATGTAATGTAGTGTAACATTTCAATGTTTTTTTCATTTACACCCTCCAACTCCAAGTTTGAATGAGATGTTCAAATGAGCACTAAGTACATAGAGCTTAGTCAGCCGACATTCATCTTTTCAGGAAAGGGAAACACTTGGAAAAAAGCTTATCCATTAACTCACCCTGACTAAGATTTGAACTCAGGACCTCAAACATGAGGCAGACACACTACCATCTACACTATAGAGGTGGGCTTGACATCACATGATGCAATATTACAAACAATAATTCATATATACATTCTTATTCATTTGTTTATTCATATATTTATTTTTATGTATTATGTCTACTAAATAAGAAAATAATGTGAGAGATTATGTTTTAACATTGTTACCGTCTTGTGTGCAGTGTGGAAGTACGTTATATGCCCAGTTGGAGATATGGAAAGCCGCCTGTTCAGAATTGGACTCCCACATGGACTTAAGTGGGTTACTCCAGTGGAACAGCAGTAACAATTCCAGTAGTTCCAGCGGCGATATATCTGAAGGTTAGTATAGCACACTCTAAAGTCTTATATTCCTCCCAAATCTAAAACCATACTAACTACAAAATATGTATTACCATACCAAAGTCTTACAAATGTGTTAACAGAACTGTTTGATAATATTAGTTTTTACAATTCCTTTCTTGGAAGTGTTGAAAACAGTGTTGTTATAATAAATTAAACTTAAAGGGAGTCGATTAATGACACTAAACAACACTTACTTTTAAATTTTTCTGGAACATGTTTCAGAGACTTTGCCTCCATCCTCCTTGGTGGCGGTTCAAGGAACTTGCTGAACAAATCTTTCTGGGGGATGTCAAAATTGAATACTTTGTTCCTATTTTTTGAAATGAAGATTTGTTCCCATGTGGACAGTTCCTGTTTTCCTGACGTATGTTTTAGTAGTTTTGGTTTTGGATTTAAACTACTAAAATATATGTCAGGAAAACAAGGACTATCCTCATGGGAACAAATCTTCATTTCAAAAAATAGGAACAAAGTATTCAATTTCCACATCCTCCAGAAAGATTTGTTCAGCAAGTTCCTTGAACCACCACCAGAGGAGACCTATGACAAAATATCGTCAACTACACCAATGAGAACCAGCTGATGGCCAGTTGAGGATGGAGGCAAAGTCTCTGAAACATGTATCGCAAAAATTTAAAAGTAAGTGTTGTTTAGTGTCATTAATCGACTCCCTTTAAATTTAATTTAATATTAGTTTTTATTTAAAAAACATTCTCTTTCGAAAAATAAAATAAACATAAAATATTAGTTCACTTGTAAAAAATCCTATTTGTACGCTCATATATAAATGCTTCATAAAAGCACTTATTCTTCTATATTAATCAAGATAAAAATTAGAAATGATTTTAGTACAGTACATATTTGCTTATAGATACAATAGAATTAGGGAAATAGAGTACACTTAAGCAATATTTAAATCTTCTAAGAACTGGTCACCATATGAAGTGCTGACATTCCATTTGTAAGGACACTAAAAAAAACAAATCACTCACTATTTGAGGAAAGTATAAGTATTTGAAAATTCTAAACAGTAATAACAGCAAATATTTCAAAAATAGTTATCTGTGCATTTTTGTGCAGTAAGATTTTGTGCTTCTCTTATGGTTTATCAACTACGCAAAAGTCATTCAGAATGAAGAGAATTTCAGAAACTATTCCCTGAAAATTCAGAGATCTATCTGTCATGAAGATATCTTAAATTTATGTTATTTAATCAAAATCATTAGAAATATTGAAAATCAATATTTGTTAAATTTATTTCAGACACATTTAGATTCATGTAAATGGTAGTTTGGGTTGGTGGGTTATTCTTGAAAATGTTCATTGAAAGATGTTGAACTTAAATATAAACTTTTCATTTTTGAATTATGCTGTTCACAGAAACAAACAAACAAACAAACAAACCTTTTTCCAAAAATAGTGGAAGGAAGATTCCAGGGACCTCAAAATCTGAATAATAAACTCCATAGGGTCTTCTGCCCGCCTTGGTAGCGTAGATGGTAGTGTGTCTGCCTCACGTTCAAGAGGTCCCGAGTTTGAATCTCGGTCAGGGTGAGTTACCTGGATAAGGCTTTTTCTGGAGTTTTCCCTTATCCTTAAAGATGAGTCGGGTAGCTCTAAGCTCCATGGACCCTGGACACATTTGAGCATCATTTCACCTACTTCATTCACCGTCCGATATGACTTAACATTGGAGGGCATAAAATTACAACAAAAAAAGGATCTTCTCATTTCTTAATAACATTAAAGTCTTTTTACTTAAAATCTAAATTCAACTTCAATTAACATAAAACATAATTTAACTCGTCCAAGTATTCATTCCAGTCTTAAATTAAAAGACTAATGATTTTCCTACCTTTGAAATGTTCTGCATCAAATTTTTGAGTGGAATTCAATAGTGATACCCTGTCTATACTGCAAGTGATAGGGAAAGCAACAAGATAAATGAAGTTGTTTTATAAAATACTTAATTGTAATATTCAATTAATTTTGTGTTGTCACCTGAATAAATATGAAGTATATGTATATATTAACAGCTATCATATGTTAACTGAATGAAACAGTTATATATTTACTTCTTAAAAAAATTGTACGTCCTCCAACGTTAAGTCATATTGGATGATGAATGAAATGGGTGAAATGATACTCAAATGAGGCCATGGTTCATAGAGCTTAGAGTTATCCAACATTCGTCTTTCAGGATAAGGAAAAACCCTGGAAAAAAATATGTAGATAACTCATCCTGACTGAGATTTGAACACAGGACCTCTTGAATGTGAGGCAGACATGCTACGATCTACGCTACCAAGGTGGGCATGTCTTCTTCTGGCACAAATATTGATACCTAATAGTATACAAGTGTCAATCTTCAGTAATCTCAGTTATTTTATTCCACTCATAGCCCTTCATTTCTATTTATCTTATACTATTTGTGACATTGCTTGTACTTAAATATATAATGACCTGAAACATCACTAATCAAAGGTGTGTATGCCTTAATAGATGAGGAGGAGGAAGAACCAGAAGCTGCAGCACCAAGTGGAGGCAAAGTGCCATCCAGTCGATCAAGTGGAGGTAGTGGAGGATCACATATTCATCTGTGGCAGTTCCTGAAGGAGTTACTATCTGCCCCACAGTTGCATGGTTCTTGCATACGCTGGCTTGATCGCAGCAAGGGTGTGTTCAAAATAGAAGACTCAGTGCGTGTAGCTCGTCTGTGGGGTAAGCGTAAGAATCGGCCTGCCATGAACTATGACAAACTCTCTCGATCTATTCGACAGTACTACAAGAAAGGTATCATGAAGAAGACAGAGAGGTCTCAAAGGCTTGTATATCAGTTTTGTCACCCTTATTGTTTGTAAAGTATGAAACCTTCAACCAAGATTTGTTAACATAATTCATTTCAGAGAGACTACCATGTATTAAAAAATATATGTTAAACTCCTCTGTGTTAAAGTTGGTATTTAGTGTCTCTGAAAAGTTTTTATGTTACATCATATTCAACATGGGGATTAAAATTTGCTTTTGTAAAAATGCCTTTCAATGTTGCTGGGGAAAAGGGAGTAATTATAGCTGTAATTCAAAATGTGTATTTAATTTATAGTAGCTGGTCTACTATAATATCATTAGCTTTTAGAAATAGAAATGTAGAAATGTTATCTATTACTAAAAATTACTCGTTCATAGTAAGAATGTTGTACAGATATTAACTAATTTTGTGTTAGACATTTAAGATTTTATAAACTTCTACCATACTCCAGACACTGAGTTTTGTCAGTTATGGATGAGGTGGGAGTCCAGTGTAAATGCCAGTGGCAGATTATATCACTTTTATAATTATAAATGTGATTTAAAATATTTATACCTGGTAGGCGGGACCTCCAGAAGAGTTAATTTTTTACTACAAGTAATGTAGGATTTGTTTAATAATATAATTTATTGTAATGCCATAGAGTGTAGTATTTAAATTGCTTGCACAATGGAAGGTAATTTCCTTGTGCATAGTAATTTGTGTTTTTCAAGATATTATATCGATGTTTTCATATTTTGTGTCTTGTGTTGTTATATAAGTAACTTGCCGGGAAGTATGCACTGAATTACATGGCAATGCTCATCTGTAGCTCTTGATAATATTGTTTCATTTTTGCTCTAGTCTCTTTCTGAGCTCGGTGGCTCAGTCACCTTGAAGCTCGAAAAGGTTATGGATTGCGAAATTAAACAATATGATCTTTTTAGGCTTTGAGAATTGCCATAAAAGTAGTGCAGAAAACTGGTGATTTTTGGTCCCATATATCTATGATATATCTTTCAAGTACGTTCTATGAACAAATTACCAGATTAATCAGATATTTTATAATAGTTTGTAACGTTTTTATAGTATCTAGTTAATGTAAGAATTAAATGATTCTCAGGTGAGAATCAATAGCAAAGCTTTCTATTATTGTAAGTGTTAAAGTGAAATTAGTAGTTTGTACAAGTATATAAATTTATTTTTTATAAAGAAATAAACCCTTCACTGTTCTATTTTTAATTAAATTTAAAGACGGAACAAATTTTCATGTTCTGTTCTAGGACTTTAATTAAAGATAATAAGTGAGTGTTTGTTACTAAATATGAGAAATGCACATACTTGTATGTTCGCTTCACTGTTACTAGCTTCAGTTTCTACTTATTATTAGGAATTTGTAGTCTTTGGAATTATGATTGGAAGTGATCAGTCTGTAAAGGTATATGTGGATATCTTAGAGCTTGTTTTTCTTTCCTGTAAAGAGCACACAGATATTAGTGTGATATACTCAAATATGATATAAGTGCTTATTGGGGAAGAGCTCACCCCAAAAAGCCTTTATATATGTACAAAGTTACTTGTTACAGTAGCGAAGGAAAGAAAGACAAGCTTGCATGCTTTAAAGATTGATCACCAATGCAAACAAGATGCTGTAAATATTACAGAACTTGAATAATTCTTTCAACATCACATAAAATGATAAAATTGTTAAACGTTTTAGTGGATAATGACTGTAAATTATTGAACCTGTTATTGAAGGTAAAAGAACCTGCAGAGGTGAGAGAATGTTACACCACATAGTCATAATGAATTCAGGTACAAATTATTGCATTGTTACAATTCAGTTGCTCATAATCAAAATAAAATTTCCAAAACAGCATCTATTAACACAACTTGGGTCTACAATCATTTTTACAGCTTTGTGATCTCATTCAGAAACAAAATTCGCGTTAAATGTTTGTATTCCTGAGATTAAAAAAAATCACCCTGCTTTTTATGTCATTCATCCTTCTCGTTTATATCATTCCATATCTACTCTTTGTGTATTAGTATAAAAATGACATTACTAAAAGTACATCTCTAGGCATTCACAGCCAGCGTTAATCCAATAGAATGTTGTTTCCGGGATTGAAGGCCGTGGTCTAGACGATGAAAACATATCTGACATTTTGCCCGTAACTCCGTCGGGCATCTTCAAAGATTCTAAGTCTTCTCTGTTCACAACTAGACTAGATTAGCTGTGAACAGACAAGACTTAGAATCTCTGAAGATGCCCGACGGAGTTATGGGCAAAACGTCAGATATGTTTTCATCGTCTAGACCACGGTCTTCAATCCCAGAAACAACATTCTATTGGATTACTAAAAGTATTTAATGTCAGCAAAATTTATTTTGGAACTTTGAAATTATAAACAGCCATATTAAACATGGAAATTAGTTTACAATTTCATCTTACTGAATTCTACTAAGGCATGTTCCATTTTATTTTGATCCTAGTAATAAATTTTTACAATTTTTAAACATAATCTTCCAAAGTTTTAATATTATATTTATATGAATAATTACTTTAACTATGCTATACATGAAACACAATTCATGAATCCTAAGAATTGCTTCTTAAAATGTTATCCCAATCCTAGTTGCTTTTTCTTGTTTCTTTAAATCATGAAAATGCTCAGTCATTGTATAATCAATTGAATTCAATATAAACACAAAAAATGAGGTGATTAATTTGTTTATACCTATTACCTAAAATAGCATGTGTTTTCAAATGTTATTCATTTTAACATGTAAATTGTCAGACAAAAGGTTAATAAACAATCTATTTTATACATCTAAGTGTTTATTTTCTACCTCTTCTTTGTCATCTCTAAAAGTATTTCAGAAAACAAGTTGAAAAACAACATCTTCCTTGTAGGCGATAGGCTTCAGAAAATGGTAAGACTGTGAAACTGACATAAAATCGGAATACTTGCACCAAACAAATATTTTTCAAACGCTCCAGGAATAAAAGATAATGTGATTACGGTTCAAGTTTAATTGGCATCATTGGCATCAGCTTAGGTGGGGCTCACAGACACTTTCTGTTCTGTAACATAAAAATTTGGGGGTATCGCCTCCAAGAATTTTACTGAATGGACCTGCTCCACCCCCCTAAAATTCAAAGATATATCTCTCATTAAACAGTATAAAAATGAATATAGCTTAAACAGGTCAAAAGATCCTACAAAAGATTGCTTTTATTTCAAATACAGAGTTCAACTGCTAAACAAAAACAAGAAAGAGACAATCTAGAATTCAGTTAACCATATATCAGAATTTTTGTGTAATTTATGTCCTCCAACATTTAGTCATATTGGACAATGAATGAAATAAATGGGTGAAATGATGCTCAATGCGTCCGGGGTCCATGGAGCTTAGAGTTGCCCGACATTCATCTTGCAGAATAAGGGAAAACCCCGGGAAAAACCTTATCCAGGTAACTCACCATGGCCGAGATTCAAACTTGGGACCTCTTGAACGTGAGGTAGACATGCTACCCTCTATACTACTGAAGTGGGCACATATCAGAATTGGAGCAAATAAATGCTAACGTTTTTCTTGCATTGACACATTTTGTATTTCATTTTGTAGTTTATTGTAGAAGTATGTCTTGCAGGTTTAATATCTGCAGTTTTGATGAAGATATCACATTGCATACATTTTCCAAGTAATGACTCCTCACACCTAAGCTTTTAAAATGACTTTTGTCATTTGTAGGGTTATGGTTTAAAATTCCTTGTGTTTGTCAAAATACTCTTGCTGATTGCAAAAACTATTTGTAGTTGGTTTACTGATACTCGTCACTTACTTTTTTTGTATTAATGAGAGACTAGTTTCAAAGGCAATTGCCTCCATTTTTAATCTCTTTCCAACTGGCATCTGTTGTCTGTTCTCTCTCTCTCTGGTGGTGGAACTGATATTCATTGTCATTGTGAAAAAGCCATGAACTTAGATTTTCATTCAGTCACATGAGCTTATAAATAGGAATATTTTCGATGCTCATTCTTAACTACATATGGCACCACAGGACCTGAAAACTGGTGATACATGAAATGAAATATTATGGGAAAGCATGTTTGGGAAAGAAACATTGCAGGCCAACGTTTAGGATAATTCCTAGCTATGAGGACTGAGAAAAACTTACAGAAAGAAACCTTAACCAGAGAATATGGTTGTGGTGGGATTTGAACTATAGAGTCAATGACATAGCCTTGGACCTCCATGTCAGCGGAAGTAAACAGAGAGCAAACTTTTGACAGAAAACATTAAACTATAGAGAGAACGACTTCATAACCCTGGCCCACATGTCGATAGGAGTAAACAGAAATGGTAAGATGCAACAGACCTACTTATTTCTTTTAACCTTTAACTTAATGAACTACTTATTTAAATTTCAGTAATTGAAAGAATCTATGAAATATATGATTGAAAATCCTTTATTTTAGTAATTGCACTAAATATTTTATTAACACTCAACTTTACTGCAGAATCTTGCTCCCCAAAATGTAATAACTCAGAGGTTTGGCATCAATACCTTTGCAGGAAATTGTGTGTTTTGCAGTTATTATTCTGCATGTTTTATAATCACAGAATAAACTTTAAGACTGCATTTGCACTGTGAACAACATTTTGACACTATCTAGCGCTTGACTGCCTGTAGTAAGCACATGAAGCGTTATATTTGATACAAAATTTGATTTTGAAATTTCACCATAAATATACTTTTTCACAATACTTGATTTGTAAGTTAATCATTTGTTAAAACATATTTGGTTGTGTAAGTTAAATTTACAATTCATTTGTCAATGGCCGTGGCAGCAAGGATGAAACAGTTCATTAACATTTTTAGTTAATTGATGGAAATTAATCATTTCTTCACACTAGCCGTATATAGGCTAAGGTTTTTGATAGAGTCAACATGAAAAATTCAATGCCATGGTCGGGATTTGAACCACGGATCTCGTGGTTTCCTTCCAGTCGCTCTAATCCATTGAGTTACCATGGCCAACATGCTCTCCTGACATTAAATTCTCCAGTTGACTTGTATATTTCCCTGGTAGACCACTAGGTGTTTTCGCATTTGAGATACACCGTTTGTGTATCTAACGTAAGTACTTGAGTCCCAGGCTTCATCATTTAACTCTTAATAATTGCAGTAACAGCAGGAAAATACATAATAACCAACAGCACAGTAACCTAAAAAATAGGTTATTGATGAATCTTAGCAAAATATACAAACATATGAATTATTTGATGAAAATAATCATTTCTTCCACACTAGCCATGTGTAGGCTAAGGTTTGAATGAGTAGAGCCAGACTGAAAAATTCAATTCAATCTCCGCTATGACATTGAATTTTTCAGTCTGGTTCTACTCATTCAAATATGAATTATTTATTGAATGAAATATCAAACGTGCAATTGGACATGTTGATAACATTAAAAAGTGATTCAATTCTTTTTATTTCTTCAGTACATCTTGAAGTGAGAGCTTCTTGAATAGCAATGTCGCTAATTTGTATAAAAATTTTTTGCTTTATAATAACCATCAAAATTTGAAAGATTCAATTAGGCTACATAAACAAATAACCTACCAAGATATGTGATACTTCAGTTAAGTCATTAACAAAAGAATGGATAAGAAGGCTTTGCCTATATAATTTACATGTAGCATTTCATTTGTTCACATTACAATTTATTATTTTTTCTTAATGACCATTAAAATATAGAAAAGCAATTTTAATTTATTATTGCTTTATAAAGTTTTTTCAAGTTTTGCAAAAAGTAATTGGCTAACCATGAACTGTTGAGTTATTTATCAGATCTCAAATGCTTGGGAATTTTTTGTCCCTGCTGACCTTATATTCCCAATATGCATTCTTGACCTGATAAGTATCACTTACAGTTCTTAGTATGCAATATACTATCTGAGACCATTGAACCTCAAAAGATGTGTGTGTATGCATGTGCATGTACACATACAGCATAGTTCAGAACTAAAAATAAAATAAATATCAAACTCTGTATTTAAGTTCAGCTTTTTCAAAGAATGCAACTTGTTCAATAAGTTACCCCATTAAAACTACTTTTTATATGTTGTTTACTTAATTTTGATTTTCTCAAAATACCCATGATTCAGATTTTTGTGTGACCGAAGTTTTGTGTTAATACTCTCTGAAGTCCTCTTCATTCTGAATTAATTATGTATACTTTTGTATAAGTGGCAAAATAAAAGATGGAGGGACACAAAACATGCAGTACGCAGCTGCCATCATGTGAATGGAAGCAAGTCAGTATTAGATGTAGGCTGCAGCCAAAGCCCTAATTGCAGCCTAGTGTTTTGAAGCTGGAACTAAGGAGAGAAACAGGCAAGATGTCCTTGAAATGTTGTTTCTGTTGATTTTCCTGGTTTAGTGGTCTACACTTTCTAGCAGGGAATGCTGCTGGTCAGGAGGAAGTTCAAATGCAGGTGGTGTAATTGACTGCGGTGGAGTGATTGTTGCTGTGGTAATAATGGTCCATTTGGTTTCCTCTAGGGTATGCATATGAGTTGAGGAACTATCAATAAAGTTCTGGTCAACACATCTGCAGCTGTGTTCTGTTAAGTTTGTTGGCAGTGATGATGTTGGCTTGTTAACGCCAGAGTTTCTGGTCTATGAAGTGAGTGATTGTCTCTTGCCTTTACATCTACATGGCCAGAGAAGTACTAACCTCTCACGGAATAAACCTTGGCAAGCCATTGTGAATTCAGGCATTTCAGTAAATTAGCTATGATATGTAATCAGTTTACATACACAGACACGCTGAACAGTAGCCTAACTACTGGTTAAATCTATAAAATACAGGACCCCTTTGGTGACTTTGGTTTCACTGTTACTCGCGACGACCTGACAACTTACACTCGACTCCTACTCATGTTTCATGCATCCGCTATTAGCTATCGAGGAGTGAAGGTGTAACAATGAACTTCCAGATGGATGACTGAGAATCAGCTACAACGCAACAGAATGTCACACTTATTGAATATGAAATTCTGAACGATTGGTGCATCCTTCTGCCTAACCTATCAAAATATTTCAGCATCTCTTACTCTTCAGTGTAAGTTGAAGTAGTACTGAATTTGCGTAAAGCTAATGTCGGCTCAGCTTTGAAGAACCTAGAAGATAGTAAAAAAGTTGATTGAATGGTGTGCTTGGACCATTGCAGTCTGCAGAAGAGCATGGAAGAACATCTGATTAAAACAAAATAAGCTTCTATTTATATGCAGTAGAATTTTGATTCTCCAGCAAGCAAACGTGTTAAAGAGAGGTAATCCGCAATAAACGATGTAATGGCAGTATTTTGTGACAAACGTAACGCTACTTAATCCGATTAATTCATAACAATGCTTACCGCCAAGTTTCGGATTATGTCTATATCAAAATCATGAAATTCGGTCAAGAGGTACTCCAGTGATCACAGAACTTGTATCTCGGACTTTCATCTGTTTGGCCCGAAGAAGAAATTCTTTGGCGGTTTACACTTCGTTTCCGATTAACTGCAATCGGCCCTGCGCAGAGTCCTACATTCCCAAAAGATAGAATCTATGAAACTAGTACCACGGCGGGAGAAATATTTTAAGCACTTGGCTTCTAAGTTAAAAACAAGATAAAGGATTTGTCTTCACTGTGCGTTGATTATTTCGTGTTACCTATTAGCCTTCAAAATAAAAATGTACGCTATTTAATTCTCCAGCCTCGTAGCTGTTAACCGTATGCCTCAATACAGAAATGGTATACAATTATTAAAGCGTTTTGTTGCGATTTTTGTAATGATAGATCCTTTTAAAAACAGTTTTCAAAACTGTCAACATATTACACTGTCCGAACAGGGAAACAATCGAGATTTCCTTAAATTCATGCCCATATATGAATTAATTTACTGTTTCCGTTTTTCTAGATAGCAATGGCGGCGTGTTGTGTGTTAACGAGAAGTAAGGTGCAGAAAAAACAGGAAAATACGGGTTATGACATAACAGAACACAAAAACAGGAATGAAAACGTGAAAAATGATTACAGGAAAAGCCGTGAAAATGAAAGCAGCACGGCAATCAATGCAGAAATTGAAAAACCGAAACTCACGGAGAGGAATCGTCAAACGGGAGGCGAGAAACACGTGATGCTGAGATTATAGCGTCACTCCAGCTGGTAATAAATATACTAAATAATGATCTGAAAAAAGCAAGGGACGAGGTAAACTCACTGAAAAGGAAAACGAAGCACTGAAAACCCAAATATGTGCAGCGACGGAAAACAATGAAAGCGCATACATTGAAATAGTGCAGAAGAAGCGCACAAAATTCCGGGAAGCAAACCAGAACTACATCACCTTGGAAAACCGTTAAGAAGGGTTAAGAAGTCAAGAGAAAGAAGAGGAGGATGGAAAGCCATCAGAAAATGTTGAAAACCATCAAATAAAGAAAGGAAATGCCGGAAAAAATTCGCGGTATAAATGGATAAACAACAAACAGGCAAAGATACAGCAGGAGATACAATACGGGGAAAGAAGAGAGAAGACAGAGAACAAAGAAGAAAGAAAAAGTGTTCTAGTGTGTGGTGACTCCATGTTAAAAAAACGTAGTGCTAAACAGAGGTGATACAACAGTGAAAGTGTTCAGGGGTATGAAGGCACAATATCTGCCAAATCAACTAGACCAGGAAGGAAGCAAGGACAAAATAAAAACATTAGTGCTACACATAGGAACAAATGACATTCACAAATCACTAGGACCAGATGACGTTATGGCAGAGGTGTATAATGTAATAAGGTATGCTAAAAAGTATTTCCCACTGGCAACTGTAGTTATAAATGGTATAGTGAGAAGAAGAGATGAAAGTACAGAATATATTGATGATATAAATGAGGGGATACGCTGGGCATGTGACACACTTAAGGCTGTTTTTGTAGATTTAAACAAATTTTTAGATGATAGTTGTCTGGGAAGGGATGGCCTTCATTTGAATAGAAAGAGATCCTTTTTATTAGGTAAATTAATAGAAAATACTATAAATATATGCATAAGTAAGGGAAACTAAAAACAGACCTAGGTGATGACAAAATATATTTAAAACAAACTGAGGAAAAAGTTAAAATAGGTAAAATAGAGAAACCAAACACAAAAAAATTTACTAATAAAGTAAAAGCATATGAAAATGTAAAGGTAGACAAAATTGTACAAAAGAGGAAAAACAATGACTTGGTAATATTTCATCAAAATTGTCAGTATGTAAGTAACAAGCGAACACTGATAGAGTTAAATATAACAGATCTGAAGCCTAATATTATGATACAAACAGAACATGGCCTAAAATCGGAGGAAATTGTGGCAAATAATTACCATGGTTATACCAACGCCAACTCCAATACTCAGACCATAAGACAGATTCCAAGATGGCGTCCGTCGAAGCCCAGCGACTCTGGTTACGCAGAATAGAAAACTATACACAATGGACATAATATAATCCATATTAACGGAGCAGCGAGGTAACTCCTAAGCATTTATCACTTTATACTTTCAACTAAAACGTGTAATAACATAAATAAAGAGCATCATGACAAATCCTAAGAGCTTATCACATTATATAGTAGCACGACCAGTACTATTCATTTTCCACCTTATACTTCCAATCAAAATTTAATTTATAAGGTATGACAACTCATAAGCATTAAACACAGCAAACTTTATCTTATTGGGCTGTATCATCCTATCATCTGTAGCAAGTTCTAAAGTTTCTTTTATATTGTTTACATAGTAACCTTTTCTGGTAAGGACATAGGTACTGCTTATACTATAATATTTAAGAGAACTCACCAGATTGTCCAGTTTACTCCAATTGTCACGTTTGAAGGTGTCAGTTCCCTCACACTGCAAGATCCATTTAAAATTTTCCACTGGAAGGCTCATAATATTGCTTCTAGGTTATGAAATACTTTGAAACTCATTAAGTGAAGGAACATCAGTGAAGCAGGGATCTTGAATGTTATTGAAAAGAACGTAACTAATCGTCTTTAATAATGACTATCAATGGGTTAAAATCTCCTCACCACTTCGGTTCAAAACTGTCAATAACATCTTGTGCACACCAAATATTAAAATTATCTTTACTCTCTGTAAAATGTGTTGGATGCATTCTTCAGGATTTCGTCTTTTCTGGTTGAGCTTTAATGTGTGATAGGATGGCTGATTCTTAAAAATCGTGGAGTAGGCATCATCTATTAATTTTGGTACTTTTCGAAGGGCACGAATTGGTTCACCATCATTTACTGGAAAGATGTCTTCCTTAACCTCAAAGCACTGTTCAAAATTATGAATACAAACCACAGTTTTGTCATTTACTTTAAAATGTTTACGATGTATGTTCCTGGTCCACTTATCCCATTACGATTTTACCTTCGGAAATTTAAATGTCGTGTGAGGTGCACTACCATAATTAGATTGCAGCTGGGAACACAACAACGATGCATTTCGACAATACTTCACAGTATATATTTAGGTAAACGTTATCACTTTATGTTAAATACTCAACTATAAACTAACTCGTTAGTCTTTAATTGCCACTGTGATATGAATTACATTAATTCTTCAAACACACAAAGTAAACAAATACACACATTACTCTGTAGATATAACCACAACATAACAAGCTGGGCCACGAGCGCCGCCATTTTTCCTGCAATCGATTCTCGTATTATGGTCTGAGTATTGGAGTTGGTGTTGGTTATACACTAGGGTCACACTTTTGTAGGCAGCAACACAAAAGTGGAGGTGTGGCTATTTATGTAGAAAATAATATAAAGTTCAAAGAGGTAGATTGTAGTAATTTTAGTGAGGAAATAGTATGTGAACTAGCAGCAATAGAAGTATTTTTAAAAGAAGCCAGGACAGTACTAATCGGGGTATATAGATCGCCTTGGGGGAAACAAAGATCTATTTATTAAAATCATAGAAAATGTACTAAACAAAATAAACGAAAAAAAAACATTAAAATACTAATGGGAGATTTAAACATTGACATGATAAAGGAAAGTGTATATAAATCATCACTTACAGAAATCTTAAATAGGCATAATCTAAAAATTGGTATAAAAGAGACAACAAGGGTAACAAAATATTCTGAAACTTGTATTGAAATGCTTTTATTAACTTACTAGAAACAAAATGGAGCACGTCAATCATTAAGTCAGGGATAGGTGACCATTCAAAACAACTGTTAAGAGTAAACTTTAAAAGAGATATCACACAAGTTACTTCTGAGTATAGGCGACAAATAAACAAGGAAAGCTTAAACAACCTTAGAAATTATCTTAGAGAAGTAAGCTGGGAAAATGAGTATAACACTGATGATATAAATGAAAAATATAACATTTTAAGTATAATATTGCAAAATGGTCTACAAAAAATGATGCCATTAAGAAGCTTCAAAATAATTTCAGGTGGTGAGGTAAATGATTTCACAAAATGGATGACAAAAGGAATAAAACAATCATGCAAAAGGGTGAGGTTTTTAAATTCAATAAAACAGCCAAATATGAGTGAGAAATCTCTAAATTATATTGAAAATTATAACAAAATACTAAATACAGTAATTACACAGGCTAAAATGAATTATGACAAGGAACAAATTGAAAAAGCAGAAAACAAAACAAAAGCAGTGTGGAAAATTGTAAACCAAATACATAAAAACAGCAAAACTAAACAAATAGAAAATATTGAAATAAACCATAAAAATAATAAGATAACAGATCCTAAACAAATATGTAATATATTCAATGACTACTATATAAATGTTGCAAAACAGCTAAATTCAAAGTCCAAAATTCTAAACTCAACAATAGTATCAAATTTTGCCCAAATTAATTCTATGGTAATCTTCGAAACAACAGAAGAGGAAGTTTTAAGAGAAAAAAATAAGCTAAAATTTTAAAAATCTGTTGGCTTAGATGAAGTATCAAACGAAATGCTAAAGAACATAAAATATGAAATTGTTAAGGCTCTCACTCATATAATAAACACTTCACTGATGCATGGAGTATTTCCAGATACATTAAAAGGAGCGATTGTTAGACCAATATACAAACAAAAAGAAAGCAAATGCAATATAGAAAACTACAGACCAATCACATTATGTTCTGCAATATCAAAAGTGATGGAAGCTGTGTTTTTGAAACAACTTTAAGGATATTTTGAAAAACAGAAAATCTTAGCAGAGCTACAATATGGATTTCAAAAACATAAATCAACAATAAATGCGATAGATAAAGCAAATGATAAAATTATTAATGCACTCCAAAATCGTGAATTTGTAGTCGCCATATTTCTGGATCTGTCTAAAGCTTTTAACTGTGTAAATATAAACAACCTTGAAAATAAGCTAGAAAAATATGGGGTTCGAGGCATTGCACAAAAGTGGATTGCATCATATCTAGAAAACAGAGAGCAGTGCGTAGAAATAAACTACAAAAATGAAAAGGGTATGGTAAATAAAGTAAGATCAAAATTTGAAACAATTAAACAAGGAGTTCCGCAAGGCTCGAAATTGGGTCCTTTTCTATTTCTAGTTTATATAAATGATCTTTTTGAAATAGTAGCAAACAATGGAGGTACAGCAATTGGCTATGCAGATGATACAACAATAATAGTTACAGATCCCACTACTAAAGGTGTAGAAAACAAGGCAAACAGTATCATAAAAATATTAAAAAACTACTTTTCAAATCTGGTATTAAACATAAAAAAGACATCATGGATAAATTTCACGCTAAAAGAAAAACATGCAGATCACATTGATCTCAAGGTAGATGGGGAAAGTATTCCTGAGGCACAAGTCACAAATTTCCTAGGAGTGCTTATAGACAGAAATCTTAATTGGCAACCACATATAATGTACATAACAAGAAAGATAAATAAGGGTTTATACATTATGAAACAGGTTAAGGATAACACGGATAATAAAACGCTGAAGCAGGTATACTATGCTTTCATTTATTCGTATATAAAATACGGCATAACACTATGGGGGAATACTACAGCTAAGGAAGTACTAAATATATTCAAATTACAAAAAAGGGCAATTAGAATAATTGGAAAAATAGAAAAAAGACACAGTTGTAGGGACTGGTTCAAAAAATACAAAATCTTAACAGTTCCGTGTATCTACATTTATGAAAGCATCAAGCATGTTCTACTAAATGGAAAAATTGCTAAAAACAATCACGTGCATAGCTATAATGTTAGAAATAAACACGATTATTATAGAACTGCACTCAGGGGATCATTAAATAATCGTTCAATAAAAAGTATAGGAAAAGAACATTATAATGCTTTACCCAAGGAAATAAAAGACTTGAAACAAAGAGAGATAAAAATAAAAACCATTAAGAACTATTTACTAGAAAATGCTTTCTACAATACTGAAGAATTTAAGTACAACACTAAATGTAAACAAAATGTGTAAATGAGTGTAGATGTGTTTTACAGGTATGTGAAATTTGAGAGAAACAGATTTGTAAATAAACTTTGTAATTAAATCCTGTAATTAAATTATATATGTGACGTATCCTTGTAATTAAACCTTGTAATTAAATTATGTATGTGACGAATCCTATGTACTTTTAACACAAGGATGAAATAAAATGAAATGAAATGAAAGAAGCACGCCATTTTTTTCTCAATCTCGAATGCCAGTGCCAGATCCGCATTCTAATTAGATGGTCCTGGTGTAACAAAGAGATCGAGAGAGACCGCGTGCCAAGCACACTAACATAATATCCCTAAATCCCTGAATGAGTAACAGAAGTAGATGATATTGACAAGTGAGTCTTTGAATATATGATCACGGTGGAACGACCAGGCGACGCAATATGCAGCTTAAATCCAATATTCATTACGAAGTGACAGTTTGATATTACTGCAGTCGCTCAAGCGAAGAGCACGCCTTTTTAGGGATACATTTTGCATACCTTCAAATTCAAAGGGAATTATTATGTACTCAATGAATTCGTAGCACATCTTCTTTCCGTTTAATATTTCTTCAGGAAAAGGAATCCATTTTCCTGCAGTTTGATGCCGTCTTAACAATCGGGGATTAGAAAAGAAAATACACACAAACAGTTACGTAGGTGCCACCAATTTCATGACCTATAAATAAACTTCAACTTTCATCTACGGATGTTGTGTTTTCATATTGAAGAGACTATGTTGGCCAACCATCTTCTCAGTCACCAGGATTCCTCTATAATGAATAGTATTTGATACACAATTATGTAGAAGAGCAAACAGTTCATAAAACTAATAGGTAATATAAATTTTCAAGCAATCTTAAGGACAGTAGTAAATGAAGGAAATGAAAGGAAACCGGTTAGTTCTGTACGTAAACATTTTTAGTTTTCAACAGAAAATATCCGTACTCATCTCTGGAGATGCAGATCAGAAGATCAAAGGGTATCATATGGAACTAAGTTACACCCACACAATATGTTCAAAATTTTATTTGGAACGATGATAAATTAAGTTTTCTGGTCATTTTGCCAAAACAGACTTTCATACACAAGCTGCATGAAAAACGGGAAATGAAGGCTAAAAACGTCAGTCAGATGTCCATAAACGTACACCAAATATCAGCAATGTTTCAATTATTACTTAATAATGAAAGAGTTTGTTCATATATAACTGTAATAGTTCTATCGTGTACTTAATAAATGAAGTGTTCATCACATAGCAACTATTACATTGTAACACAATACTTCTTGAGCAAACCACCTGTGGAACCACATGTAGTAAAAGCGGGCATTAACACTACACATTTTGTTTACCTCTTCAGCAAAGAACACTTTTTTAACTATTCACAGTCATTTTGATCATTTGATGAAGAAGTTATCGTGGCTGAACTGATTCAACGCATCATTGTGGTCAAACATTTCTGATGTGAACCCTAAGGAAACAAAATTTTGGGTTCACTGATGGTACTGAAAAGTTAGTGACAATGGTGTAACGGGAATTGCAGAGGGGTCATTTCTAAACTATTTCTGTAACGTTTACATGAGTTTGCCCACGTTCCAAACGCAACTCACATTCTATGGATTGAAATGACACTGACAGTTTTTATATGCATGTCACGCGCGATAGACCTCTCTGCAATTGGATCCTTCTCGAAACATGGTTTAGAGAGGTATTTTGGGTAGTAACAACTCAGTTCCGTCCCGGGCTCATGGCGTCAGCTCGTGACCTGCCATTAAGACGGTTTTAGAAATTGTAGTGCTATTTCGTGTGAACTGTGCTTCATTTTTAAGTAATTCTAAGGCAGGAAAGTTCAAATTTGCATCACACTGCTGCGCAAACCATTGCCAAAATATAAATTGAGCAGGGTACTCGGCTGATGACAAGCCTGTGCGCGTTACAAACGGTAAGGAAAAACTACTACTCCCGTAAGTCTCCAGAACATTCATTTGCTGTGCTACCTTAGTATATTGTTAGAAGGTGTCGTGTGCATAGAGTTCAGTATCTCTCGATATACGGCTGCAGTTGTAGATCTTAGTCGTGCCCTCCCCAAATTAGGAGTAGTAAACTTCCCAAGAGCGCATCCACGGCGATGAAGCCCTTTAAATAACTTCAAATCTGCGAATTTTCGCCTGAACATCTCTCTTTGTATAAACGATGAGACATTTACGGCACTTAAAAGAACCTCAAGCTGATAAAAAAGACATATGAGCAAAATTAAACGTTTTTTCACGCTGAAAACAACTACAATCAAAGCGCGTCCATACATTAAAAAACCCTCAAAAAGTGACCTTATTCCTGCTTACTCTACATGAAATGTATCTTTTCCAGTTCTTGATTTGAATATATATAGCTCAAACACGATGATACTCACTATACCTTCACCTGCTATAAACTAGCAATGTTCTGTGAATATGTTCTGTCACGACTGGTCACGACACTTTCCTGCTTGAAGGTAAACGTTCCGGTGAATATCACTGTTCCAATTGCCATAACTCAGAAACCAAGCATTTCCGCGCACATATTTTAATTGATCGTATACTGTTTTCGAATGGGAAGACATGGCTGAATCTATGCCATTTATTTTTAAAACATTCTGTATACTAGAAGAGCATAGTTTTTTTTTCTCATATGAGAGAATCATCATTAGTTACCACCCTCGTTCCCTTTCTTTCAGGTGTTGTAAACACAACCGAGATGAAAGAAAGAGACAGTGTACTATCTTTATCTCTCTCCCTCTGTATATATACAAAAAATATATTTTGTATGCGTAACATTACTATGCGGGATGTTTTTTTTAATTCCGTAGTCAACATTTTTGGTCAAGGTTGGTAGCATGGTCAACGCGCGTAAGCATGGCACAGTAGTTGTGACATGAAACAAACTGGGAGGTGTGAATGAGTGTGGTAGCGTTGTGTATGTATGTGGTATGTGATGTGAATATAAGGTATTACGTATAACAGGAAATGTTACTCGAAACCTAACTTTTACGAGCAATAGTGTATAAAAGTACAAAATGAGTGACTATCCTCTTGGGTATCGGGAAGTTGTTCCAGATCAAACATTACCAGAAGATTGGAAGGAATTCATATTGAATACAGGTTTACAGTTTAATAACTCTGTCAGTTAGTACAATGTTTTTTTCTAATGACTTTAAATCAATATTATCGCTAAAAACTAATTGTCATTTTCAGGAGGCACACAAAGTACATTACAGGACATAAAAGTTCCTGAGCGAGCAGGGGGCTACTGTTACAAGGATTCATCTAAACACTATACCAGAAATAGATTCATTTATTGGTATGTATATACTTGGAGATAAGGTGCATGGAGAGACATAATAAAAAGTAATACTCATTTTTAAGCATGTTTAATTTGAAATAGCTGGTGAACTTTCCATAATAATAACAAGACATTCTAAGTAGTAGTGAATGGCATTATCTTGTATAATGTGAAAGCTTCTCTTAACAGCTGCGAAAGCATTGACTTAGTAGTTGCTGCCAATCGCGCTTTTCTGAAATCCTCAGCTACATCAATATATTGCCAATCATGACCTATGCAATATATGGGAACATGTCTTGAGAAACAATCAAGCCTTGATTGAAAGAGTGAAAGCTATTTATATGAAAATGATTTTTCCTTGCAAAGAACACACCAGCATACCACATACCAACATTAACATACAAAGGAATACAACAGCCTTCTACGTCAAGAAACCACTAAATTGAACTCTGCCTTCTGCAGAAACTGTAAAGTTTCTGTAAAGAAACTGTAAAGTTTCTGTAAAGAAACTACAAGAGAAAAAAAGTAAAATATGGAATGTTTTCAGCTCTTATTTAAATTGTCCCATAAGTTCTTGAAAGGAGTCAGCTAATCTGTTTTTGACATCTTGCCCCAGCAGTATACTGGTAAATGTGCATCCATTTGGGTTTTCTGATGCTTTCTGGATAGGCAATGCTAGAGTGCAACTCAGTATTGTTTGTCTCGACATTTTTTACCGTCTCACGAAATGTTTACTGTCAGGTACACTGTTAGGTGCACTAAAAATGCCCAGCCAATTAATCCATTGTATCCACCCAAGTAGTCTGTATGGATTGTGTTGGCAAATACCACGTGCTCCTCAAATCAATTCAGAGAGGGTGGCTCTGTGTTCTATTATTAGGTCATACTGTCATGCACACTTCATTGAGAACCTTGTCAGTCTTTCTGAGGAACTAGTTACCTTCCATGATGCAGCTGCGATGGTATTTTCTCCTTTCAATTTTACATTCACCATTTTGAACATGGCTGGTACTGCCAATTTGGCACTTTTGGTGTAGTCTTCATTGAAGACACCTCCCAGCAGAGCGAAATCACTGAGCCTGTTGTACGTCCTAAGTTGCTATCTTTGAGAGAACTTTGTAGAATAGTTTGTATGGCAACTTACTCGTAAAAATGTATGCAAGGAGGAGCATTTTGCAATAGATAATCTAGAGTTCTTGATAAAACTTGTCTTTGTCATGGACTCCAACAGCTGCTTTCCATGCCCTCTCTTACATGAAAATATTTGGAATTTCCCTCATTTTGTTACAGAAAGTTGGACAGCATGACACTCTCGGCATGACATCTGTGTTTTTAACAGCTTTCATTCTAAAGGAACTGCATGCATAGTCCATCATTGCACAAAAATGTGAGATCAAACAAATATATCTAACCATTGCTGTCAAACACAAATTCTGCCAAATAACATTAGCTATTGAATGCCAAGGACTGAGAAGAATACTCTTTTCAGATTTAATTTAACAGTGGTACATGTGGTATGCACATATAGAGTTTTCATATACAAAACTGATGCTTGGACTGATTGCACACAGGTTGGCAACAAATGCATATGCAACTAACAATGTTAGCAGCCTTGCAGTTACAGGCATTTTCAGCAGATTCCGGCAGCTTTCTTGCATACTTTTGATGTTGGACTGGAACAAAATTCTTGCGGGATATAACCAAAAGAATATGCATGTTTTTACCAGATGTTATAATTATTATTAATGCCGTTATTTACCTAAGTTTCATATTTCATCAGATGTGTCATGTATCACAACTTTGGTTGCACATTGTTAGTATTTTGTGTGTGTGCATGTTTTTTGATTGGCAATGCTCTAGCTGCCTAGGCCAGACCTTCTCTGCTGTTATACAGGATAACTGGAGTGGATTAGAAATCATTTTTATAATTAATATATGCTAAAATCTTATTTGCTTAATTATTTCTTAAAACAATTCAAAATTGAGTAAAGGAGGTATAAAACTTCATATAATAGGTTAAAGATGAAAACTGTCTATATGTAACGTTGCTATTTATGTAGAAGTTGAACTGCAAGGGAAATTGAATGAAATGCAGTATTGCAGGTAGGTTGTTTTATGCTGATACATTTTTACTAGGGATGGGTGGCTACCAGTTTTTCTCAGTACTGTGACTTTGTGGGTTCGTGAAATGAAAAAGTCCAATTTCACCACTCAACAATGTTCTTTATTTCCACCGACTTACAGTTAAACACTTGCCAATTACACAGAATTACGTGCTGCAACAATTACAATTCACCAGTTCGTCCGTTACAATTTCCTTGTACTCGCGGTTACGTAAGCTCCGGTACACCTTCACAGTTACGTACAGTCTTCCGTTGCACAATCTTTCCGTTCATTAACACGTCACTGACTAACACTGCCTTCTTACACCAAGAACTGTCCTCACTCACACACACTAACCAACTGCTTGACCAACTCAACTCTGTCTGTCTGTAACCCTCTTTAAATAGGAATATCGCCAACTTCTGGTGTTTACAGGATTGTTCTAGTAACAGAAAGATCGAGAACCAGGTGTAAGGAAACATACGGCACAGTCATGTTTTTCCCCCAACCACAGCCTGTCACCACTATAGGACAAACGAGGCGAGGGCGGGGCTAACCGAACCTTCCCTGTCTCCCGCTGCCAGCTGCTTTCACAGGGTGTTCCAGCGCTCCCGTTACAGTACTAATTCATGATATTTTCCATGATACTTGATAATCTCATTTCTACTTCTAGTTTCAATACAAATTAGAAAGTTGGAAGAACTGTGATGTGTCAATAAAATTAAATAAGTGAACATATTTAATGACACTTAAACCAACTTAACTTAAAACCAGTCTAAACTCTACATTAGACATTTAAAAGCAAAACTTTCCACTTTTATAATTTTTTGTTCAAAAATAACTAACATTCTCACTCTTTCTTTTTGTCACATATGGATCCTGTTATGCAAAATAGTCTTTCAAGAGAAAATTGTTGCAGATGGAATACACAAATATTCAGTGGTTAAAAAAGTTAAAAGCTTAAAAAGTTTTACATTTGGAAATACTTTTTGAATATGTTTTCCAGTAATCCAGTGCACTAGAAAGAGGAGGTGACAAATCGTTGAGATATGAATGATTTCTTCTTGGGAACTGTTAACTGCCAGCGAATCTAACACAATTATTTTCTTGCCTAATATTGCTGTACAGGTGCCACATTCATTGCAATAATTTGGGCTTTGCAATGTTCTGCTTGTGGCCGTGATATTTTGTGTTATTAAAATAAAATAAAACTTGTAGAATCACCACCAAAGTATTGAAAAAGTACCAAGGGTATTTGCTAAAATATTGTTCGAAGTCGATACCAAGCAAGTATCATGAGTATCAAGATGTCGCAAGTAACGAGGACCCATCCCTAATTTTTATCAATTTTATTTGGCACAGAAACTCTATATTGGAGTTGCAAAACTAATTCATTACATGTGCTTGAATCACTCTTAACTTATTGTTAACCATAAAATGAGTAGAAGGTAAGCATAGGTCATCCATTGTGCCTTAGCAAACTACAGTAACTGTCAGAATTTTTCGGACAAGTATAACTGTTTTATAATTAACATCAAAAAGTTAACAGCAAACCTGTTTTATTCCATTTTGCTCACTTCAGATTGTACAGTTACACATACAAATAACAAAAATAAATTCTGTTGTTTAAGGACTATGATACAAAGAGTACAATAACATCATTCACATTGCAGAATACAATGGATTCAGTGCTGAATTGGTCAACAAGAAAATAGATAAATTCAAAAGACAACTAAGATGCAAACAAGTAACTACTCTCTCCCCAATTAGCAATGAAACCTCATACAGAAAATTTACTTATCATCCCAGAGCTACACACCTTTTCCAAAAAGTTTTCAAAGAACACAATATTACTTTGGCCCCACAGAACAAATTTAGTGTACAACACCTTTTGAAATCACATAATACAAAGGAGATACCCACAGGCAGAAAATCAGGAGTGTACCGGATAAATTGCAAGGACTGTGACAAATTCTACATTGGAAAAACAAAAAGGAACGTGAACATTAGGCTTAAAGAGCACTTTAGGAACATAAGGAATAAAGAAATAGATAAATCGGCGGTAGCGTACCATTTTTGGAAGGAAAATCATGACATAGAACGAGAAATTCACTTACTAAAAAGTGTCCAAGGTCCAGCTGCATTAACCACGTGGGAAAAAATCTTTATAAAGAAATATGAAAGTAAATTGTTTAATTTCGATACTACCTTTGAAGACAACCCCAATTTCAAGTTCATCAAGATACCGACAGAGACGCACCTATCACCTCCGAGGAGTTCACTGAACCGGCATCCATTAGTCGACAACAGCTGATGATGTTAGGAAGTCCTAACGAAACGCGTTCTAGGTAAATACTAGCAATAAATGGAGCATTGAGTATTAGTTTGACTCAAAATTGTATTAACAAAAATAAAGTTTCATTTCATTTCATGAAGCACAAAATATAAAACTTACAAATATAATTATAGTAATACACATGTCCTATTCAAAAGTATTCAGACAAAAAATATAAGTACAAAACAAATAGAAAGAATAGAGGCCATGTAGGAATATTAATACTTGATGATTCTTCCCTTCCTCCATAGCACTTCAGTCAGCCTTCTCGGTATGCTCTCCACCAATTTGCTAGTGGTAGAACGGGGTAATTTGTTCCATTCCTCTTGCAGTCGCCTCCTCACATCAGCTTTAGAATTTATGGAAAATTTTTGTACGTTCTTTTTGAGTGTATTCCATAGATTCTCATAGATTGGATTGATGTTGGGACTCTCTGGGGGGAAGATTCACAACTTCAAGGCAGTTGTACAACCATAGCCGTACAGTATGGGCCGTACGTTTTGGGTCATTGTCCTGATAAAATTTAAAACAGTCTCCTATTCCCATATTTTCTGCACTTTTCTTCAGGTTATCGTATAAAATCTGAAGATACTGGTGGTAATTCATGTGTCCATCTATAAAAACTACCTCACCTACTCTTTCAGCTGATATACAGCCCCAAACCATAACATGTTCGTCTCCATGTTTTACTGTCGCCTGCATATTTCTTTCTTCAAATTCGTTATTAGGCTGTCTCCAAACTATAATTCGCCCATCTGAGCCAGAGATGTTGAATTTTGACTCATCGCAGAAAATTATTGTTTTCCACCTGTCCATATCTTTGCGGAGGTACTCTTAGCAAATCTTTGCCGATCGATTCTATTAATTTTGTTGACATAGGCCTTTTTTCTTGCAGTTCGTCCCTGATAATGTGCTCTATATAACACCCTTCGGATTGTGCAGTAAGACATGGATTATTTTTCACTTTGCTTATTACTACCCTCTCTTTTTCCTATTAGGACCATCGGACAACCTGTCTGTGGCAAATTTTCAATCCTATTTTTATATTTATATTGGCAGATCACATTAACTGTACTTTTCTTCATGTTCAACAAATCTGCTAATTGTTGACATGTTTCTGCCTTTTCATAATGGGATATTACTAATTATCCTTACTCAAATGTACTGTTCGTTCCTCCGCACTCCATTTCACTCCTGAATGTTTGTGTCTGCTTTGTGCGTGTGTAAGGCACTAATTGGGAGCTCCCCACACAGAACATAAGAGCAAAGCATGCCTTGAATTGCCAACCATTCCTTGTCCGAAAATTATTGATGAGCAAATTTTCGTATCTCAACAAATTAACAGGTATTGTGCATTTTTAAAATAATTTATAAATCATAACTGCATTACTATGGTACCTATGAAATGCATAGACTTAAGAGTACAGCAATTTTGAATTGTTAACCAACTTTTCCTGTAAAAACAAGCATGTTACATGTACAGACCACCTTGTCCGAAAAATTATGACAGTCACTGTACTTAGAAAACAATATTAACATTCGGTTTAATGTGTGAGTATGTAAATACATGTTCCTGGTACTGATGAGTAGAAGTATTGGAAACAGTGATTAATTGATCATTTGTAAAGATAAGTTGGATTAGAACTAAACATCACTAACTAAAAGTGTGTTTCCATTACTGTGCTCTTTGTATTTTCAAGTGTATTTCGAAGCAGTATAATGAACTAGCACTAAATTTGGGTGGTAGAGGTAAGCTGGTCTATTAGGAACAGTTGTTCACCCTGCTATTTATACATAGATTTTTGTTGTGTATATTATAATTTACTCAGCACTATGTAGTTTATATCCTTTTTAGTTTTATTCTAATTCTAAATGTTTGTCATAGACAAAATGCAATACATTTGTAAATTGTGATTCTGCTTTTTATTCTTGTGTTAGTTTGCATTCAGTCTATTTATTAGTTTTGTATAACCTAATTTTGAATTGACGTTTTACAGGAGAATTTGTCATGATGTGCTGGAGTTGGTTGAACAAAGTTTGGATGTAAACTTGGTGGGAAATAGCATACGGTACAAGTTCCAAGACACTCCTGTTTTGGAAGGCCTTACAATCCATGAAACATACAATACCGTGCTAGTCCTGGTGGCTACAGTATCTAGTGTTCATCGACTCACTTTTCCCCATCCAGACAGAATACACAAACAGGTTAGAATATAAATACCAGTTCTATTTCTTAACTTGAAGTGCTGAAAAGTTGAGTGCATGATATAAACATTCTGTAAGGGCATATATATATATATATATATATATATAGCATTAAATTTTAGGTACTGCTAATTATTCTATGGTGGAAATATTGCAGCATCATTTCGTCTTTCAATATTATTAGATCAATTAACAAAAATTAAATTGTTCTTTCACACTAGCCATATTTAGACCTTGGCCATTAATTGATCTAATAGTGGTTTGAACTATAAAGCCCAGGACTTAAAGTACGTGCACATTGTAAGTTGCCATTAAGGTAGTTGTCTCATATGTATATGAGAACTCATAGTGATTTACTGGGAAAAATGTGAGTCATTTGGAGAATTTGTCATGCTGGTACATTGCCATGGTAACTGAATGGTTAAGAGCAACCAAATGGAGACTGAGAGATCTGTGGTTCAAATCCCATAATTGACCTAATTATACAATGTGCTTTTATAAGTTGAAGGTAATCTCTCAGTATCAACACCAAAGCCTAGGACTCAAGTACTTACAACAGTAAGTCGCCACAAACGGTGTGTCTCGAATGTGAGAGCCCCTAGGGGTTTACCGGGAAAGTATGAGTCATTTGGAGAATTTAATGTCATGATGACATGGTGGCCATGGTAGCTCAATGGATAACAGTGACTGATGGAAACCAGGAGATCCGTGGTTCAAATCCTGGCCATGGCATTGAATTTTTCAGTTTGACTCTATCCATCCAAAACCTTAGCCTGTACATGGCTAGTGTGAAGAAATGATTAATTTCCATCATTTAACTTAAATAATAAGAATTTAATGATGAAGCCTGGGACTCAAGTACTTACAATGGTAAGTCGCCACAAACAGTGTATCTGGAATGCAAGAGTCCCTAGTGGTTGACTGGGAAAATACATGAGTCAGTTGGAGAATTTAATGTCATGACGGCATGTTAGCCATGGTAGCTCAATGGGTAACAGCGAATGGACAGAAACCAGGAGATCTGTGGTTCAAATCCCGGTCATGGCATTGACTTTTTCAATTTGACTCTATCCAAAACCTTTGCCTATAAACGGCTAGTGTGAAGGAACAATTAATTTCCACCAATTAACTTAAATTAACACCAAAGTTTTGAGTGGATACAATATTTCTACCTATCATAGGTAAGCAGCAGAGAGGATAAAAGATTAAATTATATAACACATATCTCACATGCATTTTAGAATGATGCTATGAACTTAGATGTTGAAGGTGATATATCTTTATCAAGGCAGTTCATCTACAAAAGAATAAAAAATCCATGATTTTATTTTCATTACCTTGAAATTTTCATCTTGTATGCACTTTATAATGAGCTATGCCAAAGTATTTTTGAGACATTAATTTTTTCTATGTACAATTAATCACTTTTAATACAATATACACTGCTCATTCCAAATAGTTAATTATAGTATAAAGAAATTGTGCACTCAAGGTTCAATTGTAATTAATATATCTACTAAAATACTGCTGTTTGGTACATGTTAATAAATTTTATTACTGAGTTATAAAAAAAAATTATACTAGGATCGTTCAAGTCAATCCGGGACATTTCTTTTTTTCAGGTTTAAATGGATGCATAGGCTGGAGGTTTGGTATTCACTAGATAGTGGCAACTGTGTCCTTTCACTGGTAGACAGCACTCATTTCCTGTTTTTCTGGATAGACTGTTATTCAAGATGGCAGACAACAGTGTGAATGTCCACATGCAACAGCATGTTGTGATGAAGTTTTTAGTGAACAAGGGCATAAAATGTGCTGAAATTTATAGAAGACTTTAGGCTTAGTACGGTGATGAGACATTCAGTTGCACTAAGACATTTGAATGGTGTAAGCGCTTCAAAGATGGCCATATCTCGATCACTGATGATCCTGGTCGTGGTGGATCACAGCCCACGGTAGTCATTCCTGAGAATATTCAGCACGTGGAGAGCTGATCCTGGACAATCCTAGTCATAAAATTGCAAAGGTGTATAATCTGTCGTCAGGAACAGTGAACACAATAATTCATAATCATTTGTTGTTCTGAAAAGTGAGTGCACACTGGGCCCCAAAGCTGTCATCCACGCTGTTCCACGTGGATATTCACACTGTTGTCCACCATCTTGATTAATGGTGTATCCAAAAGCACGGGAAATGAGCGCCGTCTACCACTAAAAGGACACAGGTGCCATTGTCTACTGCATACGAAACTTACAGCCTAGGTGTCCATTTAAACCTGAAAAAAAGAAATGTCCCGAATTGAGTTGAACGACCCTCGTATATAAACTATCTGATAGTCCTTAAACAACAGAATATCTGATAGTGTTTAACAACTACACAAAAGTTTTTGATCCCTTTATATTTTAAATGTTTCTTTAGTTTTCAAACACATAAATTAAAAACTGCCTTATACAGAACTTTTTGAACTTAATGCTGTACTGTACCATATGACATGGAGATATTTAGGTGGCTGTTTGAATCTTTCAAAAGGCTGATAAAAAACAGAGTATGTGGCATAAAATGTATGAATTTATGTTGCTTTGCTCAGTTAAACAACTTACGCAACCAAATGCTGTATGTCATTTAGTTGTTTAAAATAAAAGAGGTAAGCAAGAAATTCTTAAGATGATTGTTTCATTCACCCTTGCATTCCTGTGAGAAATGTCTTAAAAGGACCTATATGCTGTTTCAAATTTAATGTACTTGTTAGAATGCCTTGTTGGTTAATGGAGCAGTTAGTGCAATAAATGACTAACACTGAGTATTTGATTTTTGTTGTAGGATCACCTATTTAGCCATCATCCAGATCTCTGTGTGCAATCAATATTTGCTGAAGCGACATTAACAGCTGCTAAGGACCCTAGCACATTTCATGTCATTAACAACACGTTAGCAAGTAAGACATTTAATTTCAAGGGATAATAGGATAAAATTGAAATATGTACATTATAAATATGTAAAATATGAAGCTATTAACAATGAAGCAACAAATATATACAAATATAATAATTTGTTACTTGAAACTTCACTTATCTTATAAGAAATTATGATGATTTTGTTATAAATTGTCTGGGATCGCGATTTCTTGTAAACTTTTACACATCCTCAGCTGGAAAAAAAGCTGTTGTCATCGTTACGAACGCTAGATGTTAATATGTTCTTGTTAATACTACCAAAATCTGAAAATGAAACAAATTTAAAAACAGAATTGACTGCTGGTATTTCAAAATTCATTACGCGATGTTTGTTTTTTAAAATAAATGTCTTTTCCCAAACCATTAAATCTATCGGACCATTTAACTGTTTTAATAATTTAACTTCTGGATTTATTTCATGGTTAAATGACCAAAAATGATCCGCTACGGCCGATTTATCAGTCTGTTTATATTTAACGTTATGAAAATGTTCTTTCATTCTGGTTTCCAAATTACGTTTTGTCCTTCCAATATAAACTTTATTACAATCAAAACAATTAAACGGATAAATACCAGATTTTTTATTATTAGTATTTTTATTTTTTTTTTTAGAGAAATGCAATAAATTTTTAATACTATATTTATTTTGAGGAACTAAAGTTATACCAAATTCTTTAAAAAAAAATTTGATAACGTTTATAAACCCAAGGATGGTAAGTAAAATTTTTAAAATTATAATCATTTATTTTTCTAAGGATAGAAATGTTAACAATTTTTTTATATTTGAATTTTTCAATTTTTTTATTTATAAAGTCTTTATTAAAACCATTAATTAAAGCAGGATTAACAATATGTTTATATTCTTTATTAAATTCATCTTTATTCAGGGTGGAGTTTTAAGTTACAAATAGTTATATTTGTATATATGTATATTATATCTGCATATAACCTAATCTCATGCTTAAACTGAATATAATAGGAAGTTAAATTTATAATTTAAATTCTTTATTGCTGCATACATAACAAACATAACAGTATTTCATTCCAGTTTTATTCATCCATTTAAACACATATATGTTGTGCATTCGTCCAGTATTATAAATGTCAAAATATGATATTACAAAGTCCTATTATTGACTTCCTAATTGCTTACCTAAAATTTAACTATACTATACATTATACTAATAGTTTAAAATTAATTTATTAATGCACAAACTCGTCAGTTGTATAACATTTTCCAATTAGAAATTTTTTAAGGTATTTCTCTAAGCAATATTTTTTTTTTTTTTTTATTTTTTATTTCAGCATATAATCAAATTAGGTGTTCCAGGCTGTGTTTAGCTTAATTTGCCAAGTTCATGAAATGACAGCCACAAGTGTCTGTTGTTTCACCATATCTGTGGTTGCATATATATAGCACTCTTTCAAAATGAGATCTGTTGGCGGGCGGTTAGTGCTGCAGCAAAAGGCATGCTGCCACCGCAATAGTCACGCTGCTGCTCTTTAAATATTTAGACTCTTTATAATGCAAATTATAATTACAATAATCTCATACCTTTGTCACAGGTTTGGAAATTATGTCCTTGTGCTGTCATGTATATCTCACACCTTCAAAGAAAATTTCTGTTGACATGCTTTAATTCATCTTCTGAAATTGCAGTAATTTATCTTCTGATTTTGTCTTTCAGTTCTTCCAATGTATGCAGATTGTTCTGATGCACTTTTAATTTTTAAGCTCCCCATAAATAAACATTACATACTATAAGGTCTGGCAATCATAGTGGCCATAGTTTTTGATGTTCCTAAAATGCTCTTGAGGCCTAATGTTCAAAGAACAAAGAAATAGACCAATCAGCAGAAGTTAACCATTTTTGGAATGAGAACTACAATATAGAACAAGTAATCCATTTATTAAAAAGTGTTCAGGGTACAGCTGTATTAACTACATGGAAAAAGATATTTAGAAGAGAACCCAAACTTCAAGTGCATCAGGACCCAATAGAAATGCCCCAATCGCCTCCAAGGATTTCACAGAATCTAAATTCAATGGCCGACATTAGCTGAGGATAATAAGAAGGGCCTAATGAAACATAATTCTAGGTACACATTAACAATATATGGAGCATCCAGTACTAGTTCGACTCATAATTATAGTAATTTTGTGCTTCATTGTATTATAGTCCATACTCCTATAATATTCTTATTCCATGAAAGGATATATATTCATGGAGTATTATATATATCTCTTTTCAGATACTCCATTGCCGCATACATCTGCATCATGGTTATCAGTGAACAAGGAGGCCCTCTTTGCTCTGGCTTACAGCACAGGAGCTGTTCTGTTAATACGCATGAATCCAGTATCGGGATTGGTTTCCGTAAACGAGTTGAAACAAGAAACAATGATGCCACGCTTCCTTTCCGGAATAGCAGGAGCATTAAGGTACTTTTAATTAATATAAAAGGTTCATCTTTCTTATACGTCATTTCATTATACATTCAAGGATACATATATTATTTTAAAAGTATAATAGTAAAAGTATTTACAAAAGGATGCAATAAAGTTTTGTACAAAGTTACGTCGGAAAATATGTTTAAAAAAACTAATAAATACATACCACTTAGTAATTTACTTTTAAATATCTTTCTCTTTACATTTATATACCTCTATATAAAAAAAATTATTAAATACATTTTTGTTGCTTTAATGCCACCTTTACCGCAAGTTAATTTCTTTTGATAATTTATTATACATTTCTCTTCAAATGCATTCGAATGAGCAGTTATTAATAAATGTTCTCAGTATACTTTAGAAAGAATTCCTTTTCTTTTTGAAGGTAGAATTATTTTTTCATTGCCTTTTTAACCTCCTCATATGGAGCAATTTTTCAGTCTGGTTTTTTTCTTCAGAGTGATGACAAAAGAAACATTTCACTCTTCATGATAATATCAAGCTAATGTTTTCTTTTCTTTTAGGGGAAAATCAAATGATACAGACATGACTGTTAGCATGGTTCTTCATTCCATGGGTATGGAAACTTATCTGTTTTCCCTGGGACGTGATGGTAATTTGCGGATGTGGTCATGTAGTCGGTTTCAGTGCATTACTTTGGTTGATGTATTGCATGACACTGCAGAAGCTGGTCGGTCCCTTACTCAAGGAGGTATCTATAGCACCATTTAATCCTTTACAATAAGAAATTAACGTCTTAAATGTGAATTGGTGTAAGAAGAAGGAACTGACCAATATTTTTCATACAATAGCCACTTATGTTTCTTGTTGTATTGTGAATGTTACAAGAACTAGCAACATTTTTTCACTTGTTATAAGAAAATGCTTAAGATTTTGAAAGTGTATTGATTTATTCTTATTCCTGTAAAATGTGTAATGCAGTTCCACAATACACAGTCTTTAAAGAAATAATAAGTAATAAAATTTGAACATTGTATCTTGGCACCTAGGTTACTACACCAGGACATATATTGAAAGTTTAATGCCCGATTTCACCAACAGATGTTAAAATCAACGTTAACAAATATAATGTAACAAAGGTCACAGCGCTAGCACTACTGTTAAATTTCTTGCATTTCACCAACCTGTTTTCTGAAAATGTTAACAAACACATGTTAACACCAAGAAACTTGTAAATATCACAGCTATAGAAGGCTATGGATGAGTCGTATTATTTTCTGAATGTACTGTGACGTGCTTTTGTTTTCATTTTTGTCTGCACACAGCTGAAAAATGGCGGGTGAGCAAAATCGTAAACAAAAGCGGTGAGACAAATTTCACATTGATGGAGAAAGAATTGTTAATTGAATTGGTGACAAAGTGTAAGGATATCGTGGAAAATAAGAGGACGGATGCGGTGAATGTAAAAGAGAAAGATGTCATGTGGGAAAATATTGGAAACAAATTTAATTCAAATGCATGTGTCACTACTACAAGCACCAAATAACTTCGTCAGTATTACGTAAATTTAAAACGAGGTGCGAAGGACAAGTGACTTGAACGTTTCAAGACGGGAGGTGGACAGTGTATTATCCACATAATTCAGTGAATTAGAAAATCGCAAAGTTATTAATACTTGAAGCAAAGGCGAGATCGGCATATTCCTTTCAATGCATGTTCTAACCTCTCTTGTACTTCTGCAGTAACCTTCATAGCAACTTGTTTCGACAGTCTATACCTCTGTAGAAAATTTTCTTTTGATATTTCCTCAAAATCATTTCTCCTCATAGACCGTACTCTATTACTAATACCATTTAGATGGTCTTAAGTATAGCAAATCGACATTAACAGCTGAGTTCATGCCCACCATCTTGACTATTTACAATTGTTAAAGACTTAACAACAGAAATTTGCGTTGTTAGTTTAACAAGAGATTTAACATGAGTGTTAAGGTAATATTTGTTGGTGATATGCAATTTTTGTTTTAACTATTGCTAAACTCATGTTAAGTCTTAACATCTGTTGGTGAAATCGGGCATAACATTTTGTGATGAATATTTACATTTAATTCATATGCAATGTTTCAGAAAAAAATTCTGTTACTACAATAGCTTTAAAAAACAAAAGCAAAACAAATATATATATAAAAGAAAATAATATGAGACATTATGGTTGAATTGTATACTGCTTTGAGACTGTTCATTTTATTTCTTAGAGATCTGTTTCACCAGAAACCTTAAGTGCAGCTTGTATAATTTAAATTCAAAATAAATGCTTACGTTTTCTATTGGCTAATTAAGAAAGATACAAGAGAACCAACTTGCATGGAGAAAGGAGAAATTATTTTATTTTAGAGGGTCAGGTGATGCAGTGGGTATGTCCATGTATCTTAAAAGCATAAATAGAGAATGCCCAGAGTAAGTTAAAGCACTTGGTGACAAAGAGATCTATCAGGTAGTTATAATTGAACCCACTCACTGCCTCTCTCTACTGTGCCGATGAACTTACGCCCTCAGAAGCGGACAAGCAGCATCTCTTGTACAATTATTGTTGCTCTCTGAAGCTCATCAACAGGTATGTTTGTGATTTCTTGATTTGTGCTTTCTCTAAGTTCCTGTAGTGTGCGACGATTGGAATTATACACTTTATGTTGTAAAGAACCCCATAAATAAAAATTACAACTCATTAAGTCAGGAGAACAAGGGGGCCAACAAATAAACACTAATTATTCTTTCATCAAATTTCTCTTACCGCAATTAATGATTTGGTAGCCTTGCTGTTGCAGAATCTTGCTTGAACCAACCATATGACTTCTCTTCTGTCAAGCAGTTGAAAATGGCCTCAGAATTAACATCTGATATCAGTCTGCATTTATTGTTTCATCAAAGGATATGAGCTCTATTATTCTTCTAACACTTATCACACACTACAATCCAATTTTCTGATCATAATGAGGCATTTGATCCAATAGCATAGGTTTTCTGAAGCCCAGTATTGAGTGTTGTGAGTATTCACATGTCCAGTTAACTGAACCAAGATTCATCAGTGAAAAACAAAAGCCAGTTACAATAATTCACACGTTTAGCAGAATTATTTGGCTTTAATGCTTGCGCCATAGGTCTTCAGCTTCAACAGACTTGTAGCATTTGTTGCAGAAGATTGAGGTACATCTGTTTGCTGCACTAGTTTTTTGCAGCAATTTTCAAGGCAAATGCTCCAAAGCAACACCAGTGTCATCCAGTTTATTTTAACACTGACTTCTTCCTCGACTGTTTCTTGTCCAACACCAAAACCAAAGCTTCAAATTTATTTACGACTGTGTGTACAGTTGACCTTGGAGCTGGTACAGAGTTGGGAAACCTTTCAACTAACTCCCTGCACACATGGTGAGCATATTCATGCTTGAATTAAACTTTACAAATAAACATGTGCTTTCACAGATAGGTGACACACCAGGTTACTGCATGACAGAGACACCTGACTCACATTGAATTACACAACAATACTAATGAGAGTGGTGCCAATGCACTTTCAAGCAGGAATTGCCAGTCTGAAGTCCTGGCAGCTTACGCATGAGTAGCAAAGGTGAGAGGGGCCATGAGTGGGTTCAGTTATAATTTAACTACCCTATATGACATCTAATTCTTTATAATTTGTACACAGAAGTTACTAATTGTGAAGTATATAAAACAGTGATGCTATTGCAGATTTATCTGCTAGTTTGTATTTAATATATCTGAGGTGCTCTTTCAATGCATACATAGTAATAAATTTGACCGATGCCTTATCATAACAAAATAAATGCACTTGAATTTTAATACTATCATTTTCAGTGTTTAACTGTGGAACTAGAAACCTTTAATGTTGTAGAAAATGAGCTTTATAGTGAAGAAACTATAAATACTACCATTTTTTTGTTTTTGAGTCTTAAATCTTGATTATCCTCAATAAATAAAATTACTGAAAGAACTTCTTTTGTAGATATGAAGTGTACAATTTTGTTTCAGCTCAGAACCATGTGTTGCGAAAAGCTATAGGACAGCATGACAATCAACTGTATTTGGGTGTTTTCCTGTGCTTTGCTGCCCAATCTGAAGTTTGTGTACTGAAGCCCGTAAATGAATCTGGAGTTTATAGACTTGCAAGATTGTGCACAGTGTATGCACCTGATGTAAGTGTGTGATTCCAAAAATTAGTGCAGTAGTATGTGTTGAAGGGTATAAAAACATTGCATGCCCAGTACTATGTGACACTGGCGAAAAATTATAGTTTAAATAAATGAAAATAAACAACTTGTGTCTTGCAATTCCTTTCTGTTGTAATTTAACTTGTGTCTTGTTTTCACTAAAGAACTGTATTTACTTGAGATGAGTTGGTACTAGTAACACTAAGTCACGTTTTTTAAACTTGCTAACTTGTACGAGGTCCTTCAATAAATAACTGAACTAATTTAATTATATTTAAATAAATCGCCCTGGAGCGCCATGGCTGCTATTGGTGGAAAGGTGAATCCTTCCTCGAGCAGTGCTGTGAGTGCCAGTCATGCAGAGTCAATCAGTTGGGAGTTAGAACCTGATACGTGAGGTCGTGTTTACTACACCCACCATGGAACTTAAATTGCAGCAACGAGTATCAATAAAGTTTTGAGTTCTGTTAAACAAAACTCCTACAGAAACCTTTGAAATGGTGCAGCAAGCATACAAGGACCAAGCTTTAGGCAAAACACAAGTCTTTGAGTGGTATAAACGTTTCAAAGGGGGTCATGAAGACCAAGATTCTCTGTGCCCTGAAAGACGCGTAACAGCAAAACCGGAAGTCAACATTAACACAATTGACGCAATTGTGCGAGATCGTCGCATAACAATTTCAAAAGTTGCAGACATAATGCATCTGTCTGTTGGAAGTGTAGACGACATAATTTGCAATGATCTTGGCTATCGAAAAGTTGCAGCGAAATGGGTACCACGCATGCTGAAGGACGAACAGAAGACTCACCACATCATGACGTGTCAAGAATGGCTCAGAAGATTACAACGGGAGCCAGACTTTCTGAATAAGGTCATCACTTGTGACGTGAGTTGGTTCCACCATTACGACCTGCTAACAAAACATGAGATAGATAGAGTCAACATGAAAAATTCAATGCCATGGCTGGGATTTGAGCCACGATTGAAAATGGAGGCGAATGCCTTTGAAACTAGTCTCTCATTAATATAAACAAGTAAATGACGAGTATTAATAAACCAACTACAAATAGTTTCTGTGATTAATTTTGACGTCACTGTTACTAAATTCCTCCAAACACATATAACTAATATAACACATATAATTAATTAATAGGCTACCTTAGCCTATATACGGCTAGTGTGGAGAAATGATTGATTTCCATCAATAACTAAAAATAATAAGAGTTAAATGATGAAGCCTGGGACTTAAGTACTTACGATAGTAAGTTGCCACAATCGGGTATCTCGGATGTGAGAGCCCTTAGTGGTTTACCGGGTATATATATGAGTCAATTGGAGAATTTAATGTCAGGATGGCACGTTGGCCATGGTAGCTCAATGGGTTAGAGCAACTGGACGGAAACCAGGAGATCCGTGGTTCAAATCCTGGCCATGGCATTGAATTTTTCATGTTGACTCTATGTATCAGAAACCTTAGCCTATATATGGCTAGTGTGGAGAAATGATTGATTTCAATCAATTAACTAAAAACACGAGAGTTCGCAGTGGAAACAATCATCGAGCCCTAGGCTTAAGAAAGCAAAAGTTGAGAAAAGTGCAGGTGAGGTCATGCATCTCGTATTCTTTTTCAAACAGGGCATTCTGTATGATCATGTTGTAACTAATCAACGCACAGTAACTACTGCTTACTATTGTGATGTACTGAAAGGGCCACTGAAGAAAAAAATCGCCGAAAAGCGACCAGATCTCGCAAGGAGAGGATGGATCTTGTGTCAGGATAGTGCCCCTACTCATTGAGTTCGTGCAACTCAAGATGTCATCGCAGAAATGGGCATTGAGATCATGCCTCATCCACCTTATTCTCCAGATCTCGCACCATGTGATTTTCACCTCTTCCCTAAAGTGAAAACGGAGCTTCATGTTCGCCATTTTCAAAGTGATAAGGAGTTGAACAATGTTGTCATGGGTATCCTGAACACTCTGTCCAAAAATGGGTTCAACGAGTGTTTCAAACAATGGGTAAATTGTTGGAAATTGTATTTCATCAGAGAAAGAATACTTCGAAAGTGTGTAGGTAAATGTTAGTGAAATAAAATCATGTGCTAATTAAAAAATTAGTTTGGTTATTTATTGAAGGACCCTCGTATAATGGCAGCATCATGTGACAGTGAAATGTACCTACTTCCAGAGGGTACTTGGTGGCGTTCATTAACTGTCATTTATATTTCAAAATGTAGGTCTTCTTCCATGTGTCCAACTGTGCTGCATGACTGGTCGGTTTGATTAATGTTATACTTTGATGTTATGGTTGGTCATCCAGAAATGGTGTGAAACTGCAGATTTGTCCATTTTACTGTATTTTAAGCATCTCATATCTTCCTTTGGTCTGATTTCCAGATTTCTGTTTGTTTTTCCTATATATACTTTATAACAATCAGAGAAAATTGATTTTGTAAATTTCAGCATTTTAATCTTGTGGTGTAGGGTATTTTAATTTATTACAAAGTAATTTCTCTATGTGTGATTGGAGGTATTTAGTTACATTGATGTCAAAATTAATCAGAAAAACTACTTGCAGTCTATCGAGATTTAACTGTATTGGAACACCACAGTGAAGCGAAAAATTATTAAATTTTAGATGAGTCGTATTTCTTACACATCTGCTTCAAATCTTAAAAACTGCAATTAAAAATGGATATGGAAAAAACCTTGTAGATAAAAAACTAAAATTATTCAAACTTCAAAAGAAATTAAAACAGATCACAGCTCTCACACCAATAAAACAAGAAACTAGATTTGCTAAATTTACTTACCACCCCTGGGCCACAAAAAAGTTCCAAAAAATATTCAAGAAATACAATATAACATTGGCACCAAAAAACAATTACAACATTAAAAACCTACTTCACAGTAATAATACTGATAAGATAAAACCAGAGGAAAAGTCAGGCATTTACAAAATTAAGTGTAGACTGTGAAAAAATTTACATAGGGAGGACAAAAAGAAACATAGGCACTAGAAAGAAAGAACACTTCAGGCACTTAAGATACAAAAATATTGATAAGTCCGCAATAGCAGCTCATTTCTGGTCTGAAAATCATGAAATTGAAGATAGCACAGAATTACTAAAATACGTACAAAAACATAGTGAAGTCGTCATATGGGAGAGGATATACATAGAAAAACATAAAAACCAACTAATGAACTTTGAAATCCCGCTAGAAGAGAATCCCACATTTCAGTTCATCACTAAATCAACAGATGGCAGCAACAACCCCAGAATTACCCACACCGCTGGATCTAGCGTCAGTCGCACAAGAGCCGTAGATGCAAACGAAGATTTGTGAAACATGTCCTCAAAATAGGTACGAAAGTGAAGCAGATGTGTAAGAAATACGACTCATCTAAAATTTAATACTTGCAGTCTGTTTATTGACACTTCATCACTTACATTTTTATGTTATTAAGGGATTAGATTCGGAAGCTATCGCTTCCATTTTCAACCTCTCTCCAACTAATCTCTATTTCATATAACCTTGCCCCGCTGAAATGTATCACTCCGCGTTCAACTACCTTCCCCCTCGCCCTAATTGGCTAATGCTTTCGCGCCATAAGCCATAGGCGGTGCCTTCCCGTCACATTTAAACCTGCAGTAAACGTCGTAATAATTGCCGGGAAGATAAATAAAATCATACAAATAATGATATGAAGGCATGCAAAAATACAAGTTTATAATGAACTGAGCAAATTGAAACAGAATGACTGAGCAATGAAACTGAAAGAGTTTATAATGAAAGGCCTTTGGCCTTTTCCACTGGGATTTTTTAAACCAGCACACATACCTTTCAAAACTGCTTGTCTTTCAGTCTTAAAAGTCGTGTCACACCATACCTTACTTTTCGTGTGTTCGTGTATATTTTGCGATTTGTATCTCGGTGCAGTCTGGTTGTCCTTAAATAACGTCTTCGCCACACAGCAATATCGCCTCTGTCTTTTAGCACATTTTTCTTGCCTCTTTTTTCATTCACAAATCCCAGCTGTATAAGCAATCTGCTGAAATTTGGTAAATCTGCATCCTCATTTACAGCAGACGAAATGTTACTTATGTTAGGCAGTTCGTTTCTAAAGAAAAACTACACACATGACGATGCACAACACTTTTCAAGTATTTTCTCCGAGCACGCACTTTTGTTTATTCCTGCTTTTGCCTGGAGTGGTAAGTTTTCCTGTTTTCTCAGTTTCATGTCGCAATGTTCCTACGGATCTAACACACACCTGTAACTTCAGAGCACAGTTGTTCGACTTCTCTCACTGACAAAGACGGATTCCTCTCTGTGAGTGCATTAAACACATGCAACACAATTCTTTTTTCGCCTGTTTGTAAATAATTATCCTTGCGATACTTCAGCGAAAATCTGGCGATAGACTCTGCTATTATACATATAATAAGTACATGCGCAATAAACGATCAATAAAATAATTTAGCTCTCACACTCTCAAATGGCGATATATGACTAATCCAGTTCAAAACAAGGTCAGTGATAAAAGTCATATAAACAAATGTCATCACTACCGCTAAATCATGTGCTATCATGCCATGTGCTTGAGAGCAAAGGAACCTCCTCTTTACTTCATTTAAAAATTAACATGCATTTCAGATAAATCAACTCTGTTGCGTAGTATATTTAATTCAAACAGTTACGAAAATATAAATTTGACAATTCTCTTCCAACATATGATATATCACCATGTTGAATAACGAACTAATTTTTACCGCACGACAGTCATTACCACAACAGCAGCCAATGAGAGGTGATTTGGTCATGTGACCGTTAAGAGATGCTGGGCAAGCTTACGTGTAACAAGGTATAGTGTCTGTTGTCGTCTGCTCTCTTCCCTTAGACAGTGGAACTATGAACTTCTTTGTCAAATTATCTTCTGGTAGGATTTCAAAGTTCATTACTTTGTCCTTATTTTTCCATATGAATATGTTCTCCCATGTTGTCAGTTTAGTTTATCACTCCTTTAGTAAATCCTTTCATGGAAGTGTTGAAAACAGTGTTGTATAAATTAAATTAATTGGGAGTTGATTAATGACACTAAACAACAATTAATTTAATTTAACTCCTTTAGTAATTTTGGATTTGAATCAATGTCACGAGTTTCGTTCCAAAACTGAACTGCTACTACTGACTTATCTTCTTGTTTCATTTTGATGTTTCTAAAGTGCTCTTTGAATCTGGTTTTTAGATTTATTCTAGTTTGACGTATGTAACATTTTTCACAATTCTCACAACTATATTCTAGGTCTGTTAATTGTTGGGATTTTATCTTTTGTTTTTGAATTTAGCAATTTTAAAACTCAGTATCTATTAGTAAGTGCCAAGATGATATTTTGTTCCTTAAAGATCTCTTTGAATTTATTATATTTATTTATATCCAAAAACATTTAATAAATTCAAAAAGATCTTTAAGGAACAAAATATCATCTTGGCACCTACTAATAGACTCTCAGTTTTAGAATTGCTAAATTCAAAAACAAAAGATGAAATCCCATCAATTAACAGATCCAGAATATACCAAATAAGTTGTAAGAATTGTGAAAAGTGCTATACAGGTTAAACCTAAAGAAATCTAAAAACCAGAGTCAAAGAGCACTTTAGAAACATCAAAATGAAACAAGAAGATAAGTCAGCAGTAGCATTTCATTTTTGGAACGAAAATCATGACACTGATCCAAATCCACAATTACTAAAAAGAGTGATAAACCAAAATAAACTGACAACATAGGAGAACGTATTCATGTGGAAAAATAAGGATAGAGTAATGAACTCTGAAATCCCACTAGTAGATAATTTGACAAAGAAGTTCATAGTTCCACCGCCAGAGGTAATAGAGCAGACACAACAGATGCTAGTTGGAGAGAGATTGAAAATGGAAGCGATGGCTTCCAAAACTAGCCCCTCGATAATATAAAAGTGTATGTGACAAAGTGTGAATAAACTGACTACAAATAATTAATTTTTAGATGAGTCATATTTATTACACATCTGCTTCACTTTCGTACCTATTTTGAGGACATGTTTCGCAAATCATCGTTTGCATCTACGGCTCTTATGCGACTAAAGCTTGATCCAGCGGTGTGGGTAATTCTGGGGTTGCTGCTGCCATCTGTTGATTTAGTGATGAACTTAAATGTGGGATTCTCTTCTGGCGGGATTTCAAAGTTCATAAGTTGGTTTTTATGTTTTTCTATGTATATCCTCTCCCATATGACGACTTCACTATGTTTTTGTACGTATTTTAGTAATTCTGTGCTATCTTCAATTTCATGATTTTCAGACCAGAAATGAGCTGCTATTGCAGACTTATCAATATTTTTGTATCTTAAGTGCCTGAAGTGTTCTTTCTTTCTAGTGCCTATGTTTCTTTTTGTCCTCCCTATGTAAATTTTTTCACAGTCTTTACACTTAATCTTGTAAATGCCTGACTTTTCCTCTGGTTTTATCTTATCAGTATTATTACTGTGAAGTAGGTTTTTAATGTTGTAATTGTTTTTTGGTGCCAATGTTATATTGTATTTCTTGAATATTTTTTGGAACTTTTTTGTGGCCCAGGGGTGGTAAGTAAATTTAGCAAATCTAATTTCTTGTTTTATTGGTGTGAGAGCTGTGATCTGTTTTAATCTCTTTTGAAGTTTGAATGATTTTAGTTTTTTACCTACAAGGTTTTTTCCATATCCATTTTTAATTGCAGTTTTTAAGATTTGATGGTATTCGTTTTGATTCAACTGAAAAAATGGCTAAATTTTATAAACCTAGATGCCAATGCAATAGAAGAATATTTGGCAATGACTGAAATATGTATACATCAAAATTATTTTGTCTTTGATGGAAAATATTATAAACAAATTTCAGGACTAGCTATGGGAAGCCCGCTATCACCATTTTTGGCCAATCTATACATGAGCTTTTTCGAAACACATATAACTAAAGCCTTCCCTCATATGTTTAAAACATGGTACAGATACGTAGACGACATCTTTGCAATAGTGCCCTACAAACAAATAGATCATGCTTTGAAACTACTCAACCTGCAATAACCCAGCATACAATTCACAGTGGAAACTGAAGAGGACTGTACTCTACCTTTTTTAGACCTTAAAATCAAAAAAAGCAATGAAAAACTAGAATTTGGTATCCATAGAAAAGCAACACACACAGATAATTACATCAAAGCAAATAGTTTCAACCTAATTCCACACAAACATGCAACCATCAACAGTCTCACACACAGATTAGTAAATCTACCTCTCAGCCAGCAAGAATATCAAAACGAATTCCATCAAATCTTAAAAACTGCAATTAAAAATGGATATGGAAAAAACCTTGTAGATAAAAAACTAAAATCATTCAAACTTCAAAAGAGATTAAAACAGATCACAGCTCTCACACCAATAAAACAAGAAATTAGATTTGCTAAATTTACTGACCACCCCTGGGGCACAAAAAAAGTTCCAAAAAATATTCAAGAAATACAATATAACATTGGCACCAAAAAACAATTACAACATTAAAAACCTACTTCACAGTAATAATACTGATAAGATAAAACCAGAAGAAAAGTCAGGCATTTGCAAGATTAAGTGTAAAGACTGTGAAAAAACTTACATAGGGAGGACAAAAAGAAACATAGGCACTAGAAAGAAAGAACATTTTAGGCACTTAAAATACAAAAATATTGATAAGTCCGCAATAGCAGCTCATTTCTGGTCTGAAAATCATGAAATTGAAGATCGCACAGAATTACTAAAATACGTACAAAAACATAGTGAAGTCGTCATATGGGAGAGGATATACATAGAAAAACATAAAAACCAACTTATGAACTTTGAAATCCCGCCAGAAGAGAATCCCACATTTAAGTTCATCACCAAATCAACAGATGGCAGCAGCAACCCCAGAATTACCCACACCGCTGGATCAAGCTTTAGTCGCATAAGAGCCGTAGATGCAAACGATGATTTGCGAAACATGTCCTCAAAATAGGTACGAAAGTGAAGCAGATGTGTAATAAATACGACTCATCTAAAAATTAATAATTTTTCGCTTCACTGTGTTATTCCAATACAGTTAAATCTTGACTACAAATAGTTTTCCCGATTTGTGAATTTCTTGAATTTCAATTGTTTTTCTTCATGGACCAGATTTGTGATAACTTTAATATCTTTCTGTCTTTTAAATTTTGAAATTTTCTTGTTGACTGTTACTCTGTTGTAACTGTTGTTTTTGGCTGTGTTTACCATATTTTCATATTCTAGATGATACTCTTGTTTGTTCAGGGGAGTGTACACCAGTCTGTGTGTTAAGCTATTTAATACTGCATGTTTGTGTGTTAAGGGATTGAAACTTGTTCCTTATGTAATTATCTGAATGCAAAGATTTCTTGTATATACCAAAAGTTATATTTTCTCATTCTATGATTATTTTCGTATCTAAGAAGGGTAACTTGCCTTTTTCCTTTTCCATTGAGCAGGTTTGTAAGTTAAGTAACTTAATGGAGTCTTGTATTAACCTGTAGGGGTCTATAGCAGAGATGTCCAACATATCAGTACCAAATGTTGAAAATATATGGGAAGGAGGGCGGTAGACCTGCATTGATAGAGATTGAAAATGGAAGTGACGGCTTCCAAACTAGTCCCTCAATAATATAAAAATGTAAGTGACGAGGTGTCAAAAAAAATGACTACAAATAGTTTTTTCAATTAATATCGATGTAAGGATTGAATTTGTGGGTTATATTGTAGTATTGTGCTTTTTCCTGAAAAAATGAATAGTGAGCGGCATCACTTAACTGCATATTTTTATTTTCTGTTTGGCAGCATGATTTGGTAGATTTTGCCATTGGAAGTAACCAACTTTGGACAGTTTGGCGAACGATGCAAGGAGATGCAGCTGTATCTTGTGCACGAATGGATAGTTCTTCACCCGAGTGGCAATCTGCTATTCTAGAGCAGCCTCCAGAACGAGACTTTGTTATAGCAGATCCAGGCACTGATCCTCGACAAGCCTATGTAAACTACATTTTCCAACCAGGGCAATTTCCACTGTCTGTCATTACCAGAGCTCTAAGTGTAAGTGATCTTAGCAAGTAACTAATTAAAAATAAATCTCATTAAGTATCATGCTTAAAATTGCTTGCATGGCTCTTTGTTTTTGCACATAATAAAAGCAGATTGATGAAAGACTATTAACGAGCAGGAGTGTACTGTAAAACAATTTGGTTTTCTGTTGTTTTCCTCTATACTGCATTTATATCTGCCTCTTTTCTTCCTTTCTTCCTCCCTCCCTCTTTCTTTTTTTATATCCTGGTAAAGAAAGCAGTCCAGCTAATTTGCCTCAGCTGAGATTCAAACTCACTCCTCCTGAATGTGAGGCACACATGCTACCCTGTAGCAGGAAAATTTGTTTTGTGAATGGCGAGTTCTTCTTTATACAATGTTTTAAGTCATCTGATATTCTTTTAATGAAGTTTCCAGTAGCTTCTACAGTCAATGCATGAAGATGTATTTCTTAGGGCTGGCTGCAGATGGATATTTTCAGGAAATATTTTACCAAATCCATTAAAGAATTTTTCAATTTCCTTTTAAATATTTTAATTTTTAACTATCTGTGAAGTTAAATAAAACATGTAACGTAACTGTACAAAGCACATTTAAAGCGTCCTTCTTGCTTTACAATATTAACTTAAATACTTTTTCATATCGCTGCACATTGGAACTCACAATTAAGTTCACTTTTAATTTATCTTCTGTAACGTTCCAACTTAAAATGATACATCTCCTTCTTCTACAATGATAGAATACAGAAATTGGTCTATTATCTTTACTCTTACAAGTTTATTTACTTTTTTATTCAAACAAAAATTGGCTAAAATTATTTTTAATTTTATAATTTCTCTTTTTTGGATGATAAGAATATAGTTTGCTTACAAGATTTATGCAAACTCTGAAACACCATAATTGTACAGTGCAGCTGTTTGTAGCTATTGTATTGATAGAAAAGATTCAGGCATCGCGGAGTCGCATAAGAGCCGTAGATGCAAACGATGATTTGCGAAACATGTCCTCAAAATAGGTACGAAAGTGAAGCAGATTTGTAATAAATACGACTCATCTAAAAATTAATAATTCAGGCATCTGTTGCATATCATATTTTGTTTGCCAGCTTTGGAGTGTGAGTGCAGATTGGATCTGATAGAATCCTTTTAATTGCAGATATACCGCAGGTCCACCTTATTGTCCGATGTCTCGTTTTCAGCAGCAATACTAAAAGAACGTGTATGTGCGGCAGTAGAAAACGAAATACAGAGTGAAGTACAAAATTATGAACTTAGTGATGATGACTACTTGGAGATAGCAAACCGATGTTGGTCTCGTTTCTATTCGTGTTGTGTACAGTATCATCAAGCTGGGAATAGACCTGTTGGACTCATATTGCTGGATCAGTCAGGTGTGGTGCTGGTGAAGAAACAGCAGTTTTCATTGCTCAGGTTTGTAACCGCTTTTTTTTTTTTTTTTTTTTTTAATAATTATTATTCAGTGAATACAAATTTATACAATAACAGTTTAACGCTTTGTACAAACATCTCTTAACCTCTAAATTATATTTTGATTATATTTTAAGTCTTCCCTGAGCTGTTGATCCTCCTAGAGTACATGTACTATATGCACGCGATAAATTGAGCGCTCGGGTTGCAAGCTCTCTTTCGGTAAGTTTCGTCTAACTCTGTAGACACAGATGACAACTGATTACGTAGAAAATGAAGCTAGCTACAGTGAAGCAATAAATGTTACACAAATATAAATATTTGTTACAAAGGCTTCACTTATCTTAAGAAATTGGTGTTAATACTTTTTTCTAATGGAGATCGATTTCAAAAACAGATTGTTTTCATCATCAGTCAACTCCGTTGTCAAGGATTCCGGTTACCAACATCTGAAAATGAAACAAACCTAAAACAGAATCAACTGCTGGTGTTTCAAAATTCATTACATGATTTTAGTTAATTGATGGAAATTAATCATTTCTCCACACTAGTCATTTATAGGCTAAGGTTTTTGATGGATAGGGTCGACATGAAAAGTTCAATGCCATGGCCGGGATTTGAACCACAGATCTCCTGGTTTCCGTCCAGTCACTCAAAGGTTAAGAGCGACTGGACGGAAACCAGGAGATCCGTGGTTCAAATCCCGGCCATGGCATTGAATTTTTCATGTTGTCTCTATCTATCATTACATGATATTTATTTTTTAAAATAAATATCTTTTCCCAAACCATCTGCTACGGCCGATTTATCAGTTTGTTTATACTTAATGTTATGAAAATGTTCTTTCCTTCTGGTTTCCAAATTACGTTTCGTCTTTCCAATATAAACCTGATCACAATCTAAACAATTAAATTGATAAATACCAGATTTTTTATTATTAGGAATTTTATCTCTTTTAGAAAAATGTAGCAAACTTTTAATACTATATTTTGAGGAACTAAATTTATACCAACTTCTTCAAAAAATTTTTTTTGAAAATGTTTATTAACCCAAGGATGGTAAGTAAATTTTTTGAAATAATAATCCTCTTTTATTTTTTTAAGCGTAAAAATATCATTAACACTTTTTTATATTTAAATTTTTCAATCTTCTTTTATATAAAGTCTTTATTAAAACCATTAATTAAAGCAGTATTAATAATATGTTTATATTCTTTATTAAATTCTTCTTTATTCAGGGGTGTATTTATTAATCTATAAATTAAACTATTAAAAACAGAAAATTTATGTGAAAAAGGGTTAAAAAATTTATTTTTTATATAATTATCAATATGAGTAGACTTCCTATAAATACCAAAATCTAATTTGTTATTATTTCTTATTATCTTCAAATCTAGAAAAGGAAGAAATCCATTAATTTCAGTTTCTAATGTGAATTTTATAGCTTTATCTTGTAAATTTAGTAATTTTTAAGCATCGTTAATCGTTGAGTCGATGGCAGGTTGAGGATAGAGGCAAAGTCTCTGAAACATGTTCCGGAAAAATTTAAAAGTAAGTGTTGTTTAGTGTCATTAATCGACTCCCTTTAAATTTAATTCAAATTTAATCGTTAATTTGTTTATTAGGAACAATAGCAAAATATCATCAACATATCTATACCATTATTTTAGTTAATGGAAATTAATCATTTCTCCACACTAGCCGTTTATAGGCTAAGGTTTTTGATGGATAGAGTCAACATGACTGGACGGAAACCAGGAGATCCATGGTTCAAATCCCGGCCATGGCATTGAATTTTTCATGTTGACTCTATCCATATCTATACCATGTTTTAAAAATCAAAGGAAAAGCTTTAGTGGCTTGAATTTCGAAAAAACTCATAAAAAGATCAGCAAGAAAGAAGTATAAACACCAATTTTTTAAGATAAGTGAAACCTTTGTAACAAATATTTATATTTGTGTAACAGATGACAACTTTTAAACTTAAAATGTGCTATACTCTGACATCTAGTGACTAATATGCTAAGTTTTCACATGTCCGCCATATTTCATTTTGAGCAATTTCGAGGTTAATTAGATAACCAGTTTACAACAAACGTATGTTGTGGATGTTATGGCTCTCAAAGGGGGACACATTATTATTCGTCTACCTCTGTATAGCTGTGATCTGAATGCAGTTGAGCTCCCGTGGGCAAAACTAAGGAATGTTTTCAGAGGATGCAACGTTACTGGTGAATGTCGGCCACAAATCTGCGGAAACTTGCTATAGAAGCATTATCTTCTGTAATCAGTTCCAAGAAGTTGCAAGAAGTTCCAAGGTTTGGAAGTGAAATATTGGAGAAACGATGGTGTAATAGAGAATTATCGTCAATACATCAGAGGTTACTAGCGATGAAAGTGATGCACCAGACTCGAAGAATCACAAAGTGAATGAGTATTTATAACTGTCATAATATTTATTTTCTATTTTTATGAGTTATATAGTCACTATATAATTTACTGTTTGTCCACATAATTCACACTTGAGGTGCGTATCTTCACTTAACTTAAACACTATTTTGTTCCTTTGCACTTTAGGAACATAAAATACAAACAATTAGAAAAATCAGCAGTTGCCACGCATTTTTGGGAAAAAAACCACAACATAAATCCAGAACCAAAATTACTAAAACATACAACAGGAAAAGAAGAACTATCCACATGGGAACAAATCTTTATTTCAAAAAATAGGAACAAAGTATTCAATTTCGACATCCCCCAGAAAGATTTGTTCAGCAAGTTCCTCGAACTGCCACCAGAGGAGACCGATGACAAAATATTGCCAGCTACACCAATGAGAACAAGTCGATGTCCAGCTGAAGATAGAGGGAAGGCCTCAGAAACCGGTTCTGGGAAAATTTAAAAGTAAGTGTTTTGTGTCATTAATCGACTCCCAATTAATTTAATTAAAGCATTATAATTGTCGCATCGTAAGTTGGTGATTGGTGTTTTGCCTCCACGTGCTATTCAGCTGCGAAAACAAGGAGAGGGGATAAACACGTCACTGACACGTCATTGCGGTCGCCTAGCAACCAACAATCCACCAATCAAAAGTAAACTGTTGCCATAGCAACCTGGCACACTTATCCTACGTTGCGAACTCTATCGCACTACACCACGTGCTTTATCCATGATGCTAGTCTATCGACATGTTGAGGTTTGCAATAAGCAGACACTGCTACTATTGTTGCTTCGCTTATGAATCAGCGGTATCACAATACCATCGTCGTTCGTTGCCCTTTGCTATGAGACGGTATGCGTTGTTGGAAGGGAACAGGTGTGGATTTAGTTTCAAGGAATATCTTATGACCATCTGGGTTAATGACCAACCTTTTCAGTTTTATGACCAACCCTTCTTACCTGCCTTTGTCCGGTCCTGTTCTAACATGAATAACCCTTACGGTACTTAAGGTATTTCTTCCGGTCATCACTGCCAAACTAAGAGTGTACTGCTTCAAGTAGTGAATGTTTCACAGGGTGTAAACACCTTTACATTTTCGTAAAATAATTTGTGTATTTCAGTGATCAACTTCAGTGTTTCAGTGTAACTTTAATATTTAGCTAATTATCGTTACTAATGGCTGCCACAAACACTTGTGCTACAGAAACAGACGGAAAGAAATTATCTGTGAAGACCACAAAAAATGTTTTTGGGTACAGAATCCCAATTAAAGGACAAGTAAGGGAAATTATATGTGCGTGTTCAAGACCATTTAGAAAAGTATGAATTGCTTGAACTGGTAACCACATTTCCCAAAATATATAGTTAATGAAATTGCTGCAGAAAAAGGCCACAAAATTATTAAACTTCCTCCCTACCATTGCCATTTTAATGCAATAGAGTTGATTTGGGCCCAAATAAAGGGGTATGTAGCGCGCAACAATACAGATTTCACTATAACATCGGTTACAAAACTAATAGAAGAAGCAATAGCAAAAATAAGTGCTAAAAATTGGGAAGAAGCTGTTTGTCACACAAAAAGGGTTATAGTGGCAGCATGGGAAAATGAAGACGTTTTGGAAGAAAGTGGAAGAACTCATAATTTCCGTGAGAGATTGCAGTAGCGACAACGGCGACGACGGCGGCGGCGACAATGACGACGACGATCAGAAAAGCAGTACCAATGACAGCAGCGACTCTGAGATAAGAGGCATATTCCCGTTGGAATAGAATGCATAATTCTGTGCCGGTATGGCACTTTTGTTTCTCTAAATATAAACTGTAGCTAACCATTTATTTTTTGTTCATTCCGAAGATTTCGTATGCTGTAATTAGGTAACTGCTCATTTAAACGTGTAAACAGTCTTACGGAAGTCTTATGATTAATACTGCAGTATGCAAATTTCTAGGAATATGTGCGTGTGCATTAGTGCAACCCAACTTCCTTCTCCCCTCTACACGCCATCTTCTTTGCCTAGCACGTGGAGAGGAACGGTAAAGTGGCAACGGTGCTATCCCCTCTCCTTCCCCACTCCTTCAATTGTCAATCACCAACTTATAATGCACCCATAATAGTTCACATTTCTTCCCCCTACCTGCACCACACGGTAAAACTAGTGCTCTAGATAATGTGCGCATATAGTACTCAAACACTGTGGTTATCGAGCTGTTGGACCCTGATTTACTATTTTTCCTTTTCTTTCTTTCTAGAGACTAAACTGCACTATAGAGTTGCTCTTTATGTCTAAACAAGACTATGTAACTTATAATCCAATAACGTAGCTGTTTTTATTTATACTTTGCCACTTATGCAAATTAAATACCATTCTGTACAACTTGGCTATCCAATTCTACCTACAATCCTTTTCATATCATTTTTCACCCTTCCCTATTTGGTTTCTTTCAGATATCTAAATTGTCTTCTTTCTCCTTAGTTTTCATTTTCCTCAACCATCTAATTCTAATAACTCCTAAATATTTTAAATTTAAAGGGAGTTGATTAATGACACTAAACAACACTTATCTTTAAATTTTCCCAGAACATGTTTCAGAGACTTTGCCTCCATTGTCAACTGGATATCGACTGGTTCTCAGTGGTTTAGCTGGTGATATTTTGTCATAGGTCTCCTCTGGTGGCGGTTCGAAGAACTTGCTGAACAAATCTTTCTGGGTGATGTCGAAATTGAATACTTTGTTCCTATTTTTTAAAATGAAGATTTGTTCCCATGTGGACAGTTCTTGTTTTCCTGATGTATGTTTTAGCACATACTAAAAGACTCATCTATAAATTAATAATTATTTCGCTTCACTGTGATGTTCCAATACAGTGAAATCTCGATATATGTTTTAGTAGTTTTGGTTCTGGATTTATGTTATGGTTTTTTTTCTCCAAAAATGCGTGGCAACTGCTGATTTTTCTAATTATTTGTATTTTATGTTCCTAAAGTGTTCCTTTGCTCTTCTTTCTAAATTTCTTTTGGTTTTACCAATATAAATTTGACTACAGTCACAGCATTCAATTTGATAGATACCATATTTTTTGTTAGGTGGAATGGCATCTTCGATGTTTGAGTAAATTAGGTTTTTTTAAGGAGTAATGGTTGACTGGTGCCAGTTGAATGTTTTGTTTTTCGAAGAGCTTTTTGAATTTATCAAAGGCCCATGGATGGTAGGTGAATTTATTGAAAATCATATTAGTTTCTGTAGCTGAGAGGGTTGTGGTTTCCTTTATATAGTACTAAAAAAGCACATCACTGATGCACTAAAACTTTTAAATATCCAAGAAAAAAGCATCAAGTTCACTGTAGAAATAGAAAAAGACAAGTATTTACCATTTTTGATCTAAAAATAATCAGAAATAAAAACAGAATAAACTTTAGCATTTACAGAAAACCAACACAGACAAACAACTTCATAAAAGCTAATGGCTACAACTCAAGATCCCACAAACAGGCAATCTTCAATAGTTCAACACACAGACTGGTCAACATCCCTCTCACAGCAGAAGAATACAAAACAGAATACAACAAAATTATTGAAATAGCACAAAAAAATTACTTTCCCAAATCATTAGTAGACAAAAAAGTGAACTTAGCAACAAAGAAGACACTAATAAAGGAAACCACAGCCCTCTCAGCTACAGAAACTAATATGATTTTCAAAAAATTCATCTACCATCCATGGGCCTTTGATAAATTCAAAAAGCTCTTCGAAAAACAAAATATTCAACTGGCACCAGTCAACCATTACTCCTTAAAAAAAAACTAATTTACTCAAACATCGAAGATGCCATTCCACCTAACAAAAAAGATGGTATTTAAGTTTGATTTATGAGTCACTATGTTTACACTCAAACTTCACTTACTTGTTGTTGTAATAGTAATAGTAATTTATTTCCTTTTACATCAACAAATGGAAATACAAAATCAAGATTACAATTATAAAATCCATAGTGAAAAATGCCATATATTCTTATATCCTGGAAATCCTATCATGTTGCCCACCATTGACTAATAATTCGGTCCCCATACACCTAACTCTGGGTTTTTGTGTATTGGAGGCCCTCTGCTCCTTTTTACATTTTTTGTCATTTCACCTATCCCACTCTACATTTTTCTCTTAATTGTTCTTAGCCATCTCTCTTTAACTTTCCCTAAATAATTCCCTATATTTCTCCTGTTCTTTTCTCCTTTTACTGACAACATTTTTCTAATTACTACTTCACCCCCCAAATTGTCCCATTTACGTAGCCAAGCCTGCTCTCTCCATATCTTTGTTTGACTACAATTTAATATACAATGGAAATCTGCATTCTCTTCTCCACACAATGGACATTTATCTAGCTCCCTCTCTTGACCTATACCTTTCAAGTTTCTCACTCCTGTTCTCGCCCAAGCAAAACCTTCTCGCCCTAACTTACTACATATATCTATATATCCTTCCCTCCCCCAGGTTGTTTTTATTTCTCTATATAATCTCAGTGAGCTTTTGTCACTTGTATTGGCAAAAATGTCTTGTCTGTCAATATCTTCTAATCTTAGCTTAACTTCTTTCCAGAAGCCTCTATACCCATACTCTGCATTTATCCAAGAATGACCCATACCTATCTGCTTCAACATACTTGTTGTTGTATAATTGAAACGTTTTCAAGATCATTCGATCTCATCCTCAGCTGTTTAGTGACTAAATGAACCTTCCTCTTCTTCCACTACTACGGAGCTCCGATCACTCCGCCATCTGGTGTTAGGGGCACTAATATAATGGTATCTATCAAATAAAATATGGTATCTATCAAATTGAATGCTGTGACTGTAGTCAAATTTATATTGGAAAAACCAAAAGAAATTTAGAACGAAGAGCAAAGGAACACTTTAGGAACATAAAATACAAACAATTAGAAAAATCAGCAGTTACCACGCATTTTTAGGAAAATAAAACACAACATAAATCCAGAACCAAAACTACTAAAACATACATCAGGAAAACAGGAACTGTCCACATGGGAACAAATCTTCATTTCAAAAAATAGGAACAAAGTATTCAATTTCGACATCACCCAGAAAGATTTGTTGAGCAAGTTCCTCGAACCGCCACCAGAGGAGACCTATGACAAAATATCGCCAGCTACACCACAGAGAACCAGTCGATGTCTGGTTGACAATGGAGGCAAAGTCTCTGAAATATGTTCCGGGAAAATTTAAAAGTAAGTGTTGTTTAGTGTCATTAATCGACTCCCTTTAAATTTAATTTATTACAACACTGTCTTCAACACTTCCAAGAAAGCTATCCTAAATATTTTATTTCTATTAAATGTGCCTTTATTTTCATACTCAACATCTTTTTATGTACAATTTAATTTGGTAAACTAGACCACTTCTTATTTTAATGTTTCTCTCGTACTTTTTGTTCCTTCACATTCTAACATTAAGTGCCAATAGTTATTAAATGATGTACTACACAATGTGGACTTTCCTTGCTTTTCTCCATTCCCCTAAATTTTTTAACATCACCAACCCTTAACTGGTCCATGCAAATGCTTCTCTTGCTGTTCTGTAACAGCTATCTACATGATGTGTGTTTGGAGGAATTTAGTAACAGTGACGTCAAAATTAATATAAAAATTATTTGTGGTTGGTTTATTGACACTCGTCACTTACTTTTTCATATATTGGGAAGAGATTGGGAAGAGATTGAAAATGGAGGCCAGGGCCTTTGAAACTAGTCTCTCATAAATATATGAAAAAGTAAGTGACGAGTGTCAATAAACCAACCACAAATAATTTTTATAGCTATCTACATACTTTTTTCCCCCCACACCTTTTTCATTTCTGCATAAATGCACAATGTAGTTTTGGAATTAAAACTACCAAATATTTCCTGCTTTTCTGTGTCTTCATTTCTCAATTTAACTCTTTTCCAATGCCCTTTCTCCAGTACCTGACTGTCCCTCCAAATGTCTCCACAACCTATTTCATTAGAGCTCCTTCTATGCACTTATACCAAGTATCCTCTTTATTAAGCTTTTTTTGCACCTCTAGATACTGCTTTAAGATATTATTATTTTCCAATTTCTTAATTCTATACCAGTACTTCAATACTTTCTTTAATTTTATCTTTCCTTCCAAATCTCACTAACTATTTGTGCAACACTATTGGGTGAAGCTCTTGGTAAATCCAAAATTTATTTATATTCTCCCACCCTCCCTCGAGACCCCAAATCTCTGCTCCATACAGCATTTTTGCCTGAACTACTGCTCCATACACTCTCTCCAAACATTTAATTATATCCCTGGATTTTATCTAACCATGCCCTAATTGCTGTCATTGCCAATTAACTACAATGTTTATAATGTGTGACATTGTTGCTAAGATCAACATTTTGTGTTCACTTGCAGGCCAATGGATGCACTGGAACATCTTTTTTTGATTGGGCCAGAGCAGTGTGTTCCTCAACAGTTCAATTCCACACCATTTTTATGTGAAGATCCTAACACTTGTGCTGATGTACTGCGTGTTATTTCTGTCTTAATAAATCTTGAAAATCAGCTTCCAGATGAAATAAAAACAACATTTGAGAGAGAGCTGTATCAGTTGAAGATACCGGACCAAACAGTTGCAGAGATTGCAGTAGATCTCATGTCTGGAGAAGCAATGGTATTTACCTATTTGTATTAATGTAGCTTCAGATGCAGACCCTTGAATATCTTTATCATCTACTAGAGTTGTGTGTATATTTTGATATATTTATTTTGAAAATCAGTCAAACGTTAGTGATGAATTCTAGTTGCCCATTAACAAGGTATCTTGTATTGTGAATAACTGAGTAGGTAAATTATTAAATATTATTTTCAGTGACTTCCTCTCATTAATTAAACATATTATTGCATCGATGACATGTTTGAACAGCTTTACAGATTCTACTTCTAAAGTGAAGTCAAATTGAAAATATCATTAAATATTGCACACACACAGGAGTCACGTGCTACATTCTTCCAGGATCCTTTACACTGCCAATTATATTTTTAGTTTTTGCATTTCTTATTGCCTAATTGAAATTTAACATTTGATTTTTGATTGTTTTGTGGCTTTATGTTGGTACTCATGTCCCTCACTTATGTTGACAAGCTCAGCCATTTTGAATGTTCAGTTAATTGTTGACAACTATTTTGCTTGGACATGTTTTGGCTTGTCTTGTTTGCCTACTCCAAAAAATGGAGCAACGAATCTGTATCAAATTTTGTGAAAAACAAAATTAAGTGTGCAGATACATTCTGAATGTTGACCGTGGCATATGGTGAAGCTGCCTTGGACCAAAGCAACATTTATTGGTGGTACAAAAGGTTCTCAGAAGGTTGGAAAGATGTGAGCGTCCCTGATACCCGAGCTCATCAACAGTAGACGAAAGCATTGAAGAACTGAAGAAAATAGTATTGGCCAATCATTGAATCACCATTAGAGAAGTTGCTGAGGACCTAAACATATCGATTGGCTCGTGCCATTCAATTTTGACCAATGATTTGGGCATGAGATGGGTCGCTGCAGAATTCGTACCAAAGTTGCTCAGTTTTGACCAAAAACACAATCGCATTAACGTTACTAAGGAGCTGTTGAACTGTGAGAACCCAAATTTGCTCCAGAAGGTCATAACTAGTGACAGATCATGGATTTATGGTTATGACATGGAAACTAAAGCTCAATCATCCCAATGGATGCTGCCACATGAGCCAAGACCGAAAAAATTGCGCCAAGTTAGATTGAATGTGAAGGTTTTGTTTAGAGTTTTCTTCGATTTCAGGGACATGGTGCATCATGAGTTCTTGCCACAGGGTAGAGTGGTCAATAAGGAATATTACCTGCAAGTCATGCTCAATTTGCATGAAGCAGTCTGCCAGAAATGCCCAGATTTGTGAAAGAACAAAAATTACTTATTGCACCATGATAATGCTCCTGCTCACACATCGTTGATTGTGCATGAATTTTTCGACAAAAACAATGTACTTATGATGCCGCAGCCACCATACTCCCCAGAACTGGCCCTCTGTGACTTTTTTTGTTCCCAAAACTGAAGAGATCCATGAAAGGACAATGATACGCCATGATTGTGGAGATAAAGATGGCATCAAAAGAGGAGCTGAACAAGATCACAAAAAACTATTTTTTAAAGTGCTTCAAGGATTGGAAAAAACATTGGCACAAGTGTATATCTGGTGGTGATTACTGTGAAGGGCACAAAATAGATATTCATGAATAAATCAAATACTGTATGAGTCGATGGCCGGTTGAGGATGGAGGCAAAGTCCGTGAAACATGTTCCGGAAAAATTTAAAAGTAAGTATTGTTTAGGGTCATTAATCGACGCCCTTTAAATTTAATTTATTATAACAACACTGTTTTCAACACTTCCAAGAAAGAAATTGAAATAAAATACTTTTTGAAAAACCATATAGTTTGTGATACTTTTTGAACAGACCTTGTATATCACTTGAATCATGAACAGGGAAGTTTAGATGTGAAGAGGGTGCTAGCAATAGCAATTATTTTGGTAAAATGTGTTGCTGCTTGCAAAAAAAAAAAAAAAAACACTGTGTACTAATGACACATGAAATGTCATCATTGTTAGTCATAACATACAGGGTGGCATTTTGCCTTTCCTGTAACCTTGCAGTATTTCCCCACTGCCTGCTGCCATTTTGCGCAGGGGCTAGTGTTGTGTACTCCACTCTGCAATATTCTACCGGCCACCAACATGAATAGGCGCTTCACTCTAGAACAATGCATTGTCGTATGTAACTGTGATTATAAATGAGAATCACTGAGCCTGTTTGCACACAGTATATTCAAACTTTTCTTGGTGAAGTTCCTCCTTCCAGATTTATAATTCATGAAACTGTGAAGAAATTCAAAACCACTAGTTCTTTGCAAACAAAAAGCAAAAGTCAACATAGGCACATGTTTTGAATGTTCACCAACCAAATGCATCCCAGAATTAGCACAACAGGTGGGAATTTCAGTCATCCACACATAGACCAACTAAATTATTAAAATTGTGCAAGTGTACAAGTGTCCATGCTTTAAAACAAGGTGACCCAGAATCAGGAATGCATTATTATGAATGGTTTCTTTCATCAATGAATGATGGTTTAATTGATCTACAGCTTCATTTTTTTCCGATGAAGCATTAGTGCTAGATGCATAATTTGTCGAATATTCTATGAGCAGACTGTAAATGCAGAGATGTAACTAAATGAAATTTTGACCCTGTTTTATCATGAATTGGCAGAAGAAGAGAAATCATATGTTGATTTCAACAAGATTCTACTACTGCCCATACAGCAAGAGAGTCATGAATAAAATTAGGGAAGTGTTTGAAGATAGAGTGATTAGTGCTGGTGTATGAACCATCTCACTCCCCCGATCTAACAGTATGTGATCTTTACTTGTAGGGTAACCTGAAAGACATAGTTTACAAGACAAATCCTCAGATATTGGAAGAACTAAAACAAAATATTAGAAATGAAATTGGAAACATTACAGTGGCCCAAACTTAATTGTGAGAATCAGAATGTGTTCTCCCGATGTAATGCTTTTTTTGCTGAGGGTGGACGGCATTTCCAGCATCTTATATAAGGTAATGCCCAATTTCACCAACAGATGTTAAAATTGGTGTTAACAGATCTAATGTAACAATTGTCACAGCACTAACAAAGCTGTTAAATTTCTTGCAAAGTGATGAACAAAAGTGATGTGCTTTTGTTTTCATTTTCATCTGCATCTGCACACAGCTGAAAAAATGGCAGGTAAACAAAATCGTAAGAGAAGCCATAGGATAAATTGCTCATCAATGGAAAAATAATTGCTAATTGAATTGGTGACAAAGTATAAGGATATCGTGGAAAATAAGAGGATGGGTGCGGTAATGTAAAGGAGAAAGATGTCACTTTGGAAAAGATTGGAAACAAATTTAATTCAAATACATGTGTCACTACTAGAAGCACGAAATTACTTTGTCAGTATTATGTAGATTTAAAACGAGGAGCAAAGAAGGAGAGAAGTGACAAGTGACTTGAATGTTTCAAGACACGAGGTGGACTGTGTATTATCCACATAATTCAGTGAATTATAAAATCGCAAAGTTATTAATACTTGAAGCAAAGGCAAGATCAGCATGTTCTTTTCAGTGTATGTTCTAACGTCAATATTACCTAAAGTTAAAATGAGGTGCGAAGAAGGACATAGGTGACGAGTGACTTAAATGTTTCAAGTTAGGAGGTTGACATAATTCAGTGAATTATAAAATTGCAAAATTATTAATACTTGAAGCAAAGGCAAGATCAGCATGTTCTTTTCAGTGTATGTTCTAACGTCAATATTACCTAAATTTAAAACGAGGTGCGAAGAAGGACATAGGTGACGAGTGACTTAAATGTTTCAAGTTAGGAGGTTGACAGTGTATTATCTACATAATTCAGTGAATTATAAAATTGCAAAATTGTTAATACTTGAAGCAAAGGCAAGATTGGCATATTCCTTTCAATGCATGTTCTTATGTCAGTATTATGTAAATTTAAAAGGAGGTGTGAAGGAATGAGTGACTTGAATGTTTCAAGACGGGAAGTGGACAGTGTATTAAATACCACATAATTCAGTGAATTATAAAATTGCAAAGTTATTAATACTTGAATCAGAGGCGAGATCAGCATATTCCTTTCGATGTACATTCTAACCTCTTTTGTGCATCTGCAGTAACTTGTTTCGACAGTCTATACCTCTGTAGAAAATTTTCTTCTGATAGCTCCTCAAATTCATTTCTCCTCATAGGTGAGTTTATGTATGCACACCCAATCGTGCACAGGCGAAATGCTGTGCCCCTTAGGTTTTAAATGTTGAACCCTGTATATGGTTAAAGTAAAAATGTAATTTATGTAATGAACTTTGCAAGATATTTTATGAGAGTTCATCAATTATTTGTATACTCTGCAGGTTTTGCCACAATCAGTAAAGAATAATCCAGTGAAGTTAAACCAGGCTCTGTACTGGCCAAATTCTATAGTATTTTCTCTTCAGAAGGCTCAGTTAAAAATTCAAGTAGTAGGCTTGATAGATACACTGAAGTGTCATCTTGTTTAAAGGAGCATTAGTTGATTTCATTTTTACTCAACTCAATCATGAATCTGTAAATTAGCTCAGTATAGTAGACAGTCAACTTCACCAAAATGTCATTCAGCGCTGTTGCTTACATCTAAAAGCACATTCTCCAAGATAGTGTACTGCATATTACTCTTAAGTTTGCCATTACTCATTGAAGAGTCTGCCAATGTTCCCAGCCAGGGGCTGCTGCCAACCTAAATTCATTCTTAAGCTGCAGGCTACATCCTTGCCTGATAGGGAGCAAGTTCCCTGGTGTGCTGTATTTACGTAAAGTAAAAATAATAGGTGGCTGAACTTCAAACTCCTGCCTTTCCACAGTAATATTTTAACTTAATTGTTTAGGTGTAGTTTCCTTGCTTCCATAAACTTCCTTACTTTGTGAATGACTTAATAAATAAGATAATTGTGAACTGCTGAGTTCAGCAGAAAAAATGAGGTAATGTTGCTGTAGTTCAATATTAGTTTTCTGTTTTTCAGATTTTAGATCAGCAGTTTATGGCCACACTTCGTAAAAAACTGGAATATGTAAAGGATATATATCCAGCAATACTAATGTTAATAGAGGCTCTTACATTGGATATTGGACATCCAAATGATCTTGACATAAATAGTGCTACGCCAGAAATGTCAAGACTTTTACTGACAGTGACATATCTGTTTAGCAGCCATTTAGGTATCAGTACTATAGCTCAGTCTGTACATCAAATAGCAGTTGTGAGGTAAGTAGAATTAAGAGTCAATTTAACTAATTTCATTTCAACTAAATGACTTTTCTCCTACTCTTTTTATTATAGCCTATTGAATTTGTTTGCATAATTTAAGCCTCCGTGTTTTTTGTGCTCCTTTTATATATAAAACTTGGAGAAAAAGTTTTATTTTCTGTATTACTTGGAGGTAGCATTAATATATGCCCAGAAGCATCAGCTTTCCACAACATATGATCTATTTAAGTAGTTGTTTAAAGGAGTTTTAAAAAGACAGGAACTTCAAGTGTTCTCAAAGACAAGAAAGCGACATTTGTTTTTACTAAAATTAGGCAAATGAGTCGATCTTGTATATACTTTTCTCCACTTGTAAGTTTTTTTTAATGAAAACTAGTTTCTGGGAACTTCTTCCATACCCTTAGTTCTGTGGTTGACTGATGGTGCATCCGGTGTCTGCATTTGACTTGATGTTCTGCTGCCATCCAATACTCTGGTAAGTTTGATGACATCATATATGGCGGGAATTGCAGAATTCATCAAGAGATTCTGAATTTTGAAATTCCTGCCATAGATGACGTCATCAAACTTACCAGAGTATCAGATGGCAGCAGAACACCAAGCCAGATGCAGACACGAGATGCATCATCAGTCAACCACAGAACTGAGGATAGGGAAGAAGTTCCCAGAAACTAGTCTTCATTAAAAAACCTGTAAGTGGAGAAAAGTATATACAAGATTGACTCATTTGCCTAATTTTAGTAACAATGGCACTCCAGTTTCTGAAATACTTATTTTTATTCTATATTATGACATTTGTTTTACTGATCTATTGCAGACTCAAGTAACTGTGTAAATGACATGTCTTGCTCTTATGATACCAGCAATGACAAAAATGCATAAAAGGGAATTAAATGTCATCTACTGAAACTTGTAACTGCAATTTTCATTCCTTACATGATTTACACATTCAAATGTTTAACCTCCAAAATCTTTTCTAAACAAAGAGCCAACTTTCATGTTTTTCGATTATTCATGCATATTTTAACCCATATTATCCTGAATAATCAACATTATACTGTATGGAGCACAAAAGTGAATGGAGAAGATATTAACACATTGCTTCACTCACACTGTTTATTCACAGGACATGTTTCAAGAGCTTTTGCTCTTATCATCAGCTGGTACTCGAATGATACTGAATCGAGTACCAGCTGATGATAAAAGCAAAAGCTCTTGAAACATGTCCTGTGAATAAACAGTGTGAGTGAAGCAATGTGTCAATATCTTCTCGATTCACTTTTGTGCTAATTTGTGCTTCACTGTCCCTACACTTCTTTCAAGTCTATACTTTGAGTATACTGTATATCTGATCTTACTGCACAATTTATTAAGAAATTGAGAAAGAAGGGCATTATTATAGGAACATTTTTGTTATATAAGTATTACCAAATATGCTGGTATTAAGAAATAGAGTTCCAAATTGCATAATGAACATGATAGGATTGCACAGCTACCATTACTTAGTATTTTTAGGGAATGATTAGATTAGATTAGATTGTTGATGCTTCCTTGAATTTGCAAAATTGTGATTCCACCTATCTATTGCATTTCAGACCAAACCCATATTACATTTCAATCTTAACAGTTCAGAAATCCAAGGGACTGAAGTGACTGAGGACTTGGGAGCCAAGCGCAAATAGAAAATAATAAATTACAGAACCTTTGTTTTTTTAGTAAATATAATCACAATTTTTCAGCAAACCTCACATGCTAAATATTGTTGACAGGTTTTCAATCTGTCGTAATCTGTTGCTTCTACTACAACTCTTGTTGGAATGTCATCAGCAGCTCTCATATTCAATGAATTCGTCAAGTCTGGATGCAGTCAGGTCTGTGTTACTACCACGGGCAGTAGTTTTAACTCAGGCCTATTATGTGGTGATCTGGATAAGTGAGAGCCCTGCAGCAACTAATATTTCTCCTGGGATAATGGAAATTAGTCTGCAGCGACTAGCAGTTCTCAAGCTAAGTGATACAAGAGGTAAGTGCTGTCTGAATTTGTTTTGAGCATAAATATCATAACTAAAAACACTTGTAGTTAAGTGGTAAAGGAAGATGGAAATGTTCATTTTTTTCAGAGTATGCATCTTGTACTTCTGGTTTCCTTAAAATTGTAAACTGAGAATGCAAATCCATTTTGCATTGTGAAACTTGGCCATATGTTTTCTTAATGAAAGCCTCCTTTTCTTCTTCTTTTTTTTAACCTCACTTTTGAATGACTGAATGCATGTAGTTAATAAGGGTACATAAAACATTGTCATCACTTAAATTCTTTGCTATAAACCTGTTCACAGAGTATTAAGAGAGAAATGGTAATGAAATGGGTTGCAATTGTAAGCACAAATAGAATACATTTCAGTCGAGCTGCATAAAGCATCATCTGTGTTTATTTTGTATAGATTATGTCAAACTGAAAAGTATTAGCTATCAAATGAAAATTCTATTGTAACTAAATTATAAGTTCAAAGTGATTTTTTGTGGAATTAAATGTTGCGTGAGAGAATTCCTGCAATTTATTTATTTTTTACTGTAAATAGAATGTGTCAAATTTAAGTGTGATATTTAGTTAAATAACTGTAATAATGAATGTATCTTTATTTCCATTCTATATAATTTACAATATTTCACAACATTTCTATTACCTACCTTATCCTAATTACAAATTGTAGTCTAGTTCATTCTCCCCTTGGTCCCCAGATCACCTTGCTCCCCGTCCTTTGGCTCACTTTGGGGTGCCCTTCCTCTACTTAATCTCTACTCCTCTTCTCTATTCTCATTTGCTCCCCTATTTTTTTTTTTTTTTTTTTATTGCCTACTCCACTTTTCTTTCATCTTCTTTAAGAACTCCCCCATGCTCTTAAAGTTTACACAAAAATATGCTATTTTCATATTATTATAAAACTTGACAGTGTGGTGGAAAGCAATATAAACAATAAATGGTGTCCCTCTAATACACTGTGCATTTTACAACATATGCGCATCATTCTCATAGGTTCCATTTCCAGTACTTTCATTATAGCCAAATGTTGGTTGGTTTGGAACATTCTCCATATGTTAAATAATCTCTGGAGAAACCTCATTCTATCAAGCAATGTATGAATGACGTGCTTAGAACAGCTCCTTGGGGCAGTCCCATATGCATTTGAGATATTTGGATGTGTTGTACAGTCTTTGTGTGATGAATTGTGTAATCCAGTTAAGCATATTCTGTTTGATGCCAAGGTTCTAAATTTCTCAAGGAGCTTGCATTTCCATACAGAGTTGTATGCTTTTTGGAAGTCTATGAACACTGCTAATGTTTTTGAGTTTGATTTATGAGTCACTATGTTTACACTCAACTTCACTTACTATGTTGTTATATAATTGAAACGTTTTCAAGATCATTCGATCTCATCCTCAGCTGCTTGGTGACTAAATAAACATTCTTCTTCCTCCACTACTATGGTGTTCCAATCCCTCTGCCATCTGGTGTTAGGGGCACTAAGTGGGCACTTCATTTAATGCCGGGATTTCAAAATTTATAACTTTATCCTGGTTTTTGGTTATGAATACTTTTTCCCAAATATCCAGTTTTATGGGTGTACTTAAAGATTTTAACAGTTTTATCTTATGGCCAATGTTGTGGTTTTCTGTCCAAAAATGGTATGACACTGCAGATTTTTGTGTTTGTTTCAACTTTATGTTCCTCTGGTGTTCTTTTTGTTAATGTGTCCAGTCTCTTGTTGAAACCTTCTTTAATGTCTTGTGTGAGAGAAATCACATTCTCCTTGTGAGTAGATGTCTAAGCACAGTTTGTGCTGGTGAGGGTTATGATTTTCCAAATACCAATTGAGTCTTGCAGACACCATTATTTCCATTGTTTTAACAAAGATGCTGGTAAGAGATATGAGTCTGAAATTGTTTGTTGTCTCCTTTTCTGTTTTTGTTTTAAAATGGGAATGATTATGACTTTTTTCCATGCAGCAGGCATTGATGTGTTCCATGATAAGTTAAACAGTTGTAACAACATCTTTCTTCCGTTGAATCTGATGTTTTTCACATTCAGCATGAATGTTGTCAGATCCAGGGGATTTATTGTTCTGGAGTTCTTCTATTGCTATATCCAGGTATTTCATAGTGGAATCATTGATGAAGATGTTAGTAGCTTGTGCTGGATTTTGGGAAGTGTTTTTGATGCTTTTCTTTCTGCGTTTTTGTTGTTTCTTTGCTTCTGTGGGGATTTTGTGTATAGAGCAACAATGTTTGTTGAAGCCTTCAGCTATCGATTGATTCATTGTTGATTAGGATTTTTTCCTTATAAATGAAAGGTTCTTTTTAGAGGTCCTGGGGTTGTTTATTCTGTTTATGTAATTGTATACTTTTGTGCATCGTTTCTGTAATCTGCTGATTCTATGAATAAATAAAAAAAATAACTAAATAATAAATTCTATAAATGTTAAATGCTGTTTGAACAACTTATGTGTGTTTGGAGGAATTTAATAACAGTGATGTCCAAATTGATAAAAATAAGGTTTTTAAATCCCATCCACTAGTCGATAATTTGACAAAGAAGTTCAAAGTTCTACCACCAGAGAGGAGACTTCAGGGAGCAACAGATGAAAGAAGTGATCTTTGAGGTTGAAAATGGAAGCAACCGCTCGAAACTAGTCCCTCAAAAAATCAAAATATAAATGATACAGTGTGAAAAACTAACTACAGTTTCATTATCGCAGTTGTTTTAAAAGTTATCTTCATGAAATATTTTAGCATATGTTAAAAACTAGAAGAGCATTTAAGCTGTTATACATTTTAACTGACATAATTTTACTTCCATAATATACAACTTAACTCTTTACATCTCATCCCTGTTACAAATACATGTATAACTATTATTCGTTTCTAATATACAATCTAAATAGACTTTAGTTGCACCTGGTGCAAATATAAATAAATTAACTGTCATAATTAGTAGATGGTTAATTGTCAGCTGACAAACCAATCATGTCTGTCCAAATCTATGGCTAAATTCATATTCATGAAAGCCTGTGTAGAAGTGACTTAAAATCATCATCCTGTTGCCAGGAATCAACACCACAGAACTATCCTGGTACATTCTGATGGATTCTGATTGGATCAGAAACTTGTTGGAATAATGTAATGTGTAGTGTTTAATGCCCACTTTTACTACATACGGCACACTGATGATACATGAGATGAAGATGGAGCACCGGTGGAATGAGATGGCGGGGGAAACCGGAGGTCCCAGAGAAAACCCGCCCCAGCGCCAAGTTGTCCACCACAAATCTCACTTTGTGGTCGCCTGGGATCGAACCTGGGCCGCCTTGGTGAGAGCCAAGCAGTCTAACCACTGAGCCACGGCGCGGCCCAAAATGCCAATATATTGTGAATTTGTGGGTTCGTAGAATTATAAGTCCAACTTGCAGAAATTCAAAATGTTCTTTATTTCCGTAGAAACACACTTTGGTCAAACCTTACAGTAGCAGAATTACGAAACATACACAAATACAATCTTCCAAGGTCAATGACCACAAACAAAAGCATTCACTTTCACAACATAGTTGTACGCGGACAATTCTCAACTTCCAATTCGACTCTGTTTACTATTCTTGTTACGACTCTCTTTATTACTATCCATTGCTTTCTTTTATATGGCCATTGATAATTCCAGACTGTTCTGTAACAAACAAGAAATCACTAGGATTTTCCATTTATCTAACTTTATTTGTTTTGGCAGGCCTTTTATCTCCATGCTACACTATCCGTCCCTTATCTCTCCGTGCCGAACTGTCACTTTGTGCGCGTTGCCGCTAGTCGCAACAACAAGAATGCATAACTAACATATTATTGGGATGCCAGACGGAGAATGGATGAAGTCCAAGATCCAGAGCATTAGCAAACAACAACAATTTATATTAACACATATCCAATCAGGATTTGTTTCAACATGTTACAAGTTAATAAATGTATGTAATCAAAGACCAATCATCATTGAATATGATACTTATGCCATCATTGGAGATAGATGGTAGCTGTTGATAAAATAATACATTTGTTTGAAATTCTAACAAATTACAATGCAAAGCTATTTTTCAGACTGCAAGAAGTGTAAGTTTGTATTATGAGGGGGAGTTGCCTGCTAGACGCGAAGGAAGACGTACGCGTAAGCACACGCGCTCGCGACCGAAGATGATTGATGCGCAAATGTATAGAATTAGGATCGGCGCTTTTAACGCATTTAGAACGAGCCAGAAAACTCAGCAGGGATCTTCTGGTATATGTTTAATAAGTGTATGGTACATCTTAGTGATATGGGCTTTGTTAATTATTGGGGGAGTGGAACTAAACCCCGGACCGACAATGGAGCAACTAGCCGCGATGCTAGAAAATATCACAAAAGAAATAAAAGAAGTGAAGGAGATGGAAAATAGAATTAACAAGAAGATTGGCGAACAGTTTAACGGGATGTTAACAGCATTAGAAAAATTTGATGAGGAAGTAAAAGAAGAAATAAAAGAATGTAAAGACAGACTAACCCGATTGGAAAATTTAGAGGAAGGGAATCGGAAACTAAACCTGATAATATTTGGATTAGAAGAGAGAAGAGACCAAAGAGTATGGCAGGCTGTAGAAAATATATTCCAACAAAAACTGAAACTAAATATGGTAGGTTGGGAGATAGTGGATAGTTTTAGAATAGGAAGATTTGGACCGAAACCAAGACCTATAATAGTGAAAGTAGCATCAATGAGATTCAAATGGGAAGTGTTGAGGAACAGTAAACAGTTAAAAGGCACTAAAATATTTATTGATCAAGATTTGTGCAAGAAACAGCACGAATTGAAATCTTTAGCTTTATTGGAAATGAAGAAAGCAAGAGCAGCAGGAAAATGGGCATATTTAAAAGGTGTTGATTTGTGGATCGATGGTGTGAAGCAGGAACTTCATCAGCACTACGTTACATGGGAGGGCAACTACATTTTGAGGGCAAAAGACGACAGGAATGTCCAACTGGCACGTGGTTGAACTACGGAAACGGAGCATACGTCACCTGCGAGGAAGCCAGAGTCAGCGGTGCTGACGAGGGAAAGAGAAGATACGTCACCTGTGACGTCACACGTACGGACCGAGCGAGTCAAATCACAACAGCTAAATGACACGCAAGATCATCTGATGGGGGAAGCTCATGCCGCGTCAAGTAGTTTGAGAACGGCTGAGATTGAGCAGAATTTAGGCAACTTACAAGTGGTGTCAACGCCATCAGGAAGTATCCTGGAAGTGAAAGACCGTGTGCACACCAGGAGCCAGATGAACTTAGAAAGGTGGAGGTTGAAAAGGAAAGATGAAGCATAGGGATTCGCATTATCCATTGGGAGTTGGAATGTGGACAGGCTTTGGGAGAAAGTGTGCAGCGGGGAAATCTATAATGTGCTAAAAACTTGTGATATATTAATGGTTGTGGAAACCTGGATAGAGAAAAAAACTAGTGTAATACTTCCAGGATTTGACTTTTATAGCATAAGTGGGATGAAGAACCAAAGGAAAGGCAGAGCTTCAGGGGGTTTAGGCTGTTTTATAAAGAAAGATAAATGTCTTAAGGTGAAAGAAGAAAAAGAACTGTCAAGCAGATCAGTGTTATGGATCTCCATAGGGGACATGTATCAAAATGGGGGAACTGTCTGTATGCTACAGTGTATAACCCACCTACTGTATCAGAGTTCTATGATCCAAATGTGTTTAGGAAACTAGGTTGGGATATAGAAGTGTTAGAAAATAAGTATGGGAAAGTTGAAATAATAATTGTAGGTGATTTAAATGCAAGAATAGGGGAACACCAGGTTAAGTGGATTAATCCAAGTGATGAAGCTAAGAAGGAACTTGAAATAGAGATTAGGCATAGTAAAGACAAAGTTACCAACAATGAAGGGAGGAAACTTTTAGATTTCTGTGAGGAGAATAATCTTATGATCTGTAATGGCGTGAAAGCGGGTGACAAAGAAGGGGAATTCACATTTGCTAATAAAAATGGCCAAAGTGTGGTAGATATTTTAATGTATTCTGTAGGAATTGATGAATGGATCCTAGATTTTGAAGTTATGAATGTTTTAACATCAAGCTGTCACTTTCCATTAAGATTAGAGTTAGGGGAAGGCAACAAATGTATGAAGAAGCTTGATGAAGAATGTCTCAGTGTGGTGGAAGTGTATAAGTGGAAAGAAGAGTTGTATAAAACATTTGTTAATGAATTGAATTCAGAGAGTAGTAAAATTGTACAAGTGAGGGTACAAAGCTTAACTGAGAATAAAATAGAGCAAGCCTTAGAGGCACTGGAATATATTGTTAAAAGGGCAGGGGCCGGTATGAAAATGGGGGTTTCTAAAGGCATCAGTAGGCAATGGTTTGACAAGGATTGCCAGGTGGCAAAGGCAAGAGTAGCACAGGAATTAAAGAACTGGCGGCAATCAGGGGAAAAAGAGGAAAGGGAAAATTTCCTGATCTTGAGATGGGCATACAGGTGTCTAATGGAACAAGAAAAGAGGGAATGGGGTGAGAAAATAGGCAGAATGCTAAATGAAGCAGCAAGAATACATGATACTAAGAAAATTTGGTCAATAATAAGAGGACTATATAAAGATGTGGGGAGAGATGAGTATATAGGCGCAGATCAATGGTGTGCATACTTTGAATCACTGTTAGGACAAGATAATTATATCAGAGTGGAAAGAAGTTTGTTAGGGGGTCCGCAAATAATTAATGAATTAGATAGATATATCTCGGATGCTGAATTTTGTGAACAAATAAGGAGGTTAAAAGCTAACAAAGCTAGTGGTATTGATGGTATACCAGGAGAATTTTGGAAGACTTGGGCACTCGATGAAACTAGGAGGAAAATAGTGATAAAATTATTCAATAAAATAATGGAAGAAAAGAAAATTCCTAGGAAATGGAGGACAAGCATGGTATTGCCAATTTACAAGGGAAAGGGAGATAAAAATAACCCAGCTAACTACAGAGGGATTAGTTTATTTTCTATGCTAGGGAAGATTTTCACTGGAATTTTAGCAAATAGGTTGCAAAATTGGGTTGAGAAGGAGAATAAACTATCGGAGTTCCAAGCAGGTTTTAGACCGGGCAGGAGAACATCGGACAACATCTTTATTATTAAAACAATTGCACACAAATATCTGAGCAATAAAAGGGGAAGGGTATATATGATATTTATTGATCTAGAAAAGGCATTTGATTCTCTTAATAGAGATGCATTGTGGATAAAATTAAGTAGTAAGGGGATAAGTCAGGCATTTATAGAAGTAATTAAAATGATATACCAAGAGAATGAGTTGTGTATAAAACTAACAGGCAACAAAGTAACTAAATCTATATCGAGTAAGGCAGGAGTACGGCAGGGATGTAAACTTAGTCCAGTATTATTTAATCTTTATATCGATGGAATTTTAGAGGAGATATCAAGTTGCAGGGTACATTCACCAGTTATTAATAATAAAGAAATACCGGGGCTACTGTTTGCAGATGACCTAGTAGTTGGGTCCATACCAAGTGGAGGGCTGAGAAGAGCAATCGAGGCAGCCAATTCTTATTGCAATAAATGGGGTTTAAAAGTGAATGAAAACAAAACAAAGATTATGGTCTTCAAAAAAGGATACAGGTTGCGTAAGGATGAGAAATGGGAGGTTAATAGAAGAGAAATAGAGGTAATAAGGAGATTTGACTATTTGGGTACAAGGTTGAGTTCAGATGGCAGCTGGAAAGAACAAAAAAAGATGTCTGTGGCAAAAGGTAAAATGGCCATGAGAGTGATAAGATCATGCTACAGTAAACTGCCAGATATAAATGTCAGATGGTTGGAGAGGATTTATACGGCAGTAGTAGAAAATAGAATGTTACATGGATCAGAGGTTTGGGGAATAGATGAGGCTTGGAGAGAGACTGATAGAGTCCATAGATCCTTTTGTAAATACATATTGGGATTACCAATAGCATCACCTAATGGGGCAGCACAATTAGAACTAGGCAGGCATTCTACTAAAATTAAAATCTTGACAAGGGCAATGAAATATTTATACAGAATCACTAACTTGGAAGATGGCAATATAATTAAAGAATGTTTTCATATTCAAAAGAGAAGTAATTGGGTTGGGTCTTGGGCACATAAAATGTATGACTTGTTGAAGCAGATAGGTATGGGTCATTCTTGGATAAATGCAGAGTATGGGTATAGAGGCTTCTGGAAAGAAGTTAAGCTAAGATTAGAAGATATTGACAGACAAGACATTTTTGCCAATACAAGTGACAAAAGCTCACTGAGATTATATAGAGAAATAAAAACAACCTGGGGGAGGGAAGGAAATATAGATATATGTAGTAAGTTAGGGCGAGAAGGTTTTGCTTGGGCGAGAACAGGAGTGAGAAACTTGAAAAGTATAGGTCAAGAGAGGGAGCTAGATAAATGTCCATTGTGTGGAGAAGAGAATGCAGATTTCCATTGTATATTAAATTGTAGTCAAACAAAGATATGGAGAGAGCAGGCTTGGCTACGTAAATGGGACAATTTGGGGGTGAAGTAGTAATTAGAAAAATGTTGTCAGTAAAAGGAGAAAAGAACAGGAGAAATATAGGGAATTATTTAGGGAAAGTTAAAGAGAGATGGCTAAGAACAATTAAGAGAAAAATGTAGAGTGGGATAGGTGAAATGGCAGAAAGGGTAAAAAAGGAGCAGAGGGCCTCGAATACACAAAAAACCTAGGGTTAGGTGTATGGGGACTGAATTACTATTCAATGGTGGGCAACATGATAACATGATAGGATTTTCAGGATTTAGGAATATATGGCATATTTCAGTATGGATTTTATAATTGTAATCTTGATTTTGTATTTTCATTTGTTGATGTAAAAGGAAATAAATTACTAAATATATTATGGGTGCTAAGCAAGCTGTTGAAGAGGAAGGTTGTGTTACAGTGAGCTCCAGAAGAGTGGCACAAAAAGCAACAATGGGAGATGAGCTTACAGTGTACAGAGCAAGGATAGGACTGTTTAGGCAAAGGAAAATCAAGAAAAAGGAAATAGGAAGATCTATAGAGGTTAGCGGCATAATACTAGGATGTATAATTCTAATGTTATTAATAATAGGAGAAGTCGAACAGAATCCTGGACCAGAGGAAATACAAACTATTCTGGAGAATCTGGTGGAAAAAATAAATAAAATGGATGGGATGGAGCAAAGAATAGGCAACAGTCTGGAGAAAATAGCTAAGGAAATAAAAGAAGAAGTAGGAAAAGAAATCCAGGGTATGAGGGGAAGTAGATTAACTGAAAGTGAAATTGGAAAGAGCGGATGAGCGGAGAAGAAGACTAAACTTAGTATTTATAGGAGTGAAAGAGAGAAGAGGTATTTGGCCATGGCAGGAAGTGTCCCAAATATTGACAGAAAAACTACAAATAGAACTACACGGTTGGGAGATAGTGGAGGCTTACTGCGTAGGAAGACATGTGGGGGAAAGGCCAATTATTGTACACTTCTCTACAACTCAATTAATCTACGAAATACTGGGAAGGGCTAAAATGTTGAAAGGCACAAAAATATTCATAAATAAGGATTTAACACCAGCCCAAAGACACGTGAAGCAAAATCTAATCCGAAGGATGATGGAAGCGAGAGCTGTGGGTAAACGAGCATATATCAGAAATTTGCAACTCTGGATAGAAGGAGCGAACGCAACATTTTGCGAGCAAGAGGGATGTATGGAGCAGGGAGCCTACACGGGAGGAAATAACTCAGCAAAAATCCAGCCAAGTTTCACATACACAGGAAGGGACGAGGGAGTCAAAGTCCGGCACCGGCACACAACAGAGAGATGATGTAATACAGCACGTGGTAACAACCAACACGTCAGAGGATACGTCATTGAGTGAATCAAACAAGACGAAAGGAAATCAAATCTCCATCGGACAGAAGGGAGGTGAGGAAAGCAGGGAGATGACGTCAACACCTGTAACAACAGATGGGAGAAAGTGGCTGTCACCAAGGAGGGAGGAGACTATGGCAGCACATAGACTGGTGGAGAGAGGGGAAAATAGCTGGACACAAACCATTGGTAGTAGTGAAGAAGAAGAGGAGGGGGCGGTAGGTGGTGAAGGCAGGCAGGAGGAGAGGTAAAGCAGAGGCGGGAGATATTATAACTTTGCCGCATGGAAGTATAATGGTGATAAACAAAGACAAACGATCCTCAGCTGTTGGAGGAATTCAGCTGAGAAGCAAAAAGACATTGGAAAAGTATGTATGGTCAAGGGGCAGAACGGGTTCACAATAGCAGTCAGTCAGGAAAATAGAATTTTGGAACTGTGAAGGAATAAAAAATAAAATTAATACGGGAATCTTACAGCACTTTTTGGGGACGCTGGATTATTTAGCAGTGGTTAAAACATGGTTGAAAGATGAGGTCATTGACATAAGGGGTTTTAGTTACATAGGAAGAAAGGGAGAAGCCTTTGCAAAGAAAGGGAGACTATCTGGAGGCCTAGGTTTCTTTATTAGGAAGTCTCTGTGTAAAACAATGAAAGAATCATGGTCCAGGCATAAAGAAGTGCTTTGGGTTGTAATAGGAGATAAGGAGATAGATGAACGGGTTCACAATAGCAGTCAGTCAGGAAAATAGAATTTTGGAACTGTGAAGGAATAAAAAATAAAATTAATACGGGAATCTTACAGCACTTTTTGGGGACGCTGGATTATTTAGCAGTGGTTAAAACATGGTTGAAAGATGAGGTCATTGACATAAGGGGTTTTAGTTACATAGGAAGAAAGGGAGAAGCCTATGCAAAGAAAGGGAGACTATCTGGAGGCCTAGGTTTCTTTATTAGGAAGTCTCTGTGTAAAACAATGAAAGAATCATGGTCCAGGCATAAAGAAGTGCTTTGGGTTGTAATAGGAGATAAGGAGATAGATGACAGCATGATATGTTTAGGTATAGTGTATAACCCGCCAGCCTCCTCACAGTTTCATAATCCCGAAATATTTTATTTGTTAGACAAAGACATTGAGAGGTTAAGGGATAAATACATTAACATTGAGATTATAATAATGGGAGATCTAAATATAAGAATTGGGGAAAGTGACGTAAATCTAACAGATGATTGGGAAAATAATAACCTAACAGGGAAAAATGATGATATTAGACGTAGCAAGGACAAGATCGTCGAGAGAGGAAGTGAAAAACTCATTGACTTTTGTGAAATAAATGCACTTGACATTCTTAATGGGAAATACAGTGAAGATGAGCAGGGGGAATACACCTTCATAAATGCAAATGGCCAGAGTGTAATTGACTTTGTTTTCTGGTCCAATAATATTAGACATATAGTGAGTAATTTTAAAGTGTCAAACATAAGTACCAATAGTGGTCATTTCCCATTAGTAACATGTATTAAAACCAAATCACAAAGTGTGGAAGCTGACAAAATAAGGGAGAGAATAGCAGCTAAAAGAGAACATTTTAGATATAGGTGGAAGGAAGAGCACAAGGCAAACTTTGAAAATCTTTTAAATTCCGAGCAAGGGAAAATATGTAAGTATGGGGTACTATATAATTTGGAAACCTTTGAAATTGAAAAGGCGATGAATATCTTAAATTTCATATTGCGATGGGCAGGGGAACAGATGAAAGTTAGAAACAGGCAAATTATTGAAAGTGACACATGGTTTGATGAGGAGTGTAAAATAAATAAAGGTATTGTAAAAGCGGAGTTGGTAAAATGGAGAGAATCAGGGAATATCAAACTGAAAGAACAATATCTGCTAAGCAAATATTATTATAATAAGTTGAAATTAATTATTCTTTCACACTGGCCGTGTGTAGGCTAAATTGTGGAAACGTAGAGTCAGACTGAAAAATTCAATGCCATAGCCGGGATTTGAACCACGGATCTTCTGGTTTCCGTCCAGCCACACTACTATTGTGCTACTATGGCCAACGTGCCGATATGACATTAAATTCTCCAATTTTTCAGTCTGACTCTACGTTTCCACAATTTAGCCTACACACGGCCAGTGTGAAAGAATAATTTATTTCCATTAATTGACCTAATAGTGGTTAACTATAAAGCCCGGGCCTTAAAGTACTTACAATATAGTAAGTCGCCATTAAGGCAGTTGTCTCATGTGTTTATGAGAACTCCTAAGTGGTTTACCGGGAAAATACGAGTCAATTGGAGAATTTAATGTCATATCGGCACGTTGGCCATAGTAGCACAATGGTAGTGCGGCTGGACGGAAACCAGAAGATCCGTGGTTCAAATCCTGGCTATGGCATTGAATTTTTCAGTCTGACTCTACGTTTCCACAATTATAATAAGTTGCTGGAAAATAAAAAATCTCAATGGAGGAAAAGAAATGCCAGCAAACTAATCAGTACTATTACTGAAAATAATGTAAGTAAAATATGGAAAGGTATTAAGACATTATACAAAAAATATATTGTCAAATCTAACATAAGTCAAGAAGAATGGTTAGGGTATTTTGCAACTTTATATACATTTGAAAGCTTTAGTGTAGGGAGGGTAATCCCTGAAATAGAAAATAATTTCAATGAAATCTTGGACAGTGTCATAACAGATGAAGAAGTAATGAATCAAATTAAAAAAATTAAAAGGAACAAAGCACCAGGTATAGATGGTATACCCGGAGAGTTCATTAGGGAATGGAGCAAAGACGTGGACCAAGTTAAAGTTCTAACATCATTGTTCAACTCAATGAAAACCAAAGGGTATATACCTAAGAGTTGGAAAAAAAGCTATTATTCAGCCAATTTATAAAGGTAAAGGGGATATGGATGTACCCAATAATTACCGAGGCATAGCACTGTTATCGAATGTGGGAAAAATTTATACGGGTATCTTGGCAGAAAGGCTGCAAGTGTGGGTAGAGGAGCATAATATTCTTTCAGAATTCCAAATGGGCTTCAGAAAGGGGAGGCGGACAGTTGATAATGTATTCATCATAAAAACACTAGTAGATAAATACCTAAAAAAATAAGAAAGGTAAATTATATATGGCTTTTGTCGATTTGGAAAAAGCTTTCGACCGGGTAGAGTTGAAACTGTTGTGGTATAAGCTGTTAATGAAAGGAGTGAGTAATCAAATGGTAACTATACTAAAAGAATTGTATAATGAAAATACATTTTGCATAAAATATGAAGAAGGGGCACTAACTAAAGAAATACAACTGGAGGGAAAAGGACTAAGGCAAGGGTGCAAGCTAAGTCCAATTTTATTCAACTTATTTATTGATGATGTACTACAAAATATAAGTAAGAGTAATAGTCTCATACCAGTAATAAACAACTTACAAGTCCCAGGCTTACTTTTTGCAGACGATTTGGTAATAATGTCCATTACCGTTAATGGGTTAAAAATATCTCTGCAAGAGGTTGAGAAATACTGTTCAGTGTGGGGCTTAAAGGTAAACAGCGAAAAAACTCAAATTGTAGTATTTAAAAAAGGAACTAAATTGAGTAAATATGAAAAATGGAAGAAGGGAGAAGCTGAATACAAAGTAGTGCGTGACTGTACTTACTTAGGATTAAAATTAGATGCAGGAGGCAAATGGGAAAAACAAAAGAAATCAGCACTGGCAAAAGGGAAAGCAGCAATGATGGCTGTGAGATGGTGTCTATATAAAATGCCGGAGATGGAGATGAAATGGTTGGAAAGAGTATATAGTTCTGTAGTCGAGGCCAGAATGCTATATGGCATTGAAATATGGGGGCTTGAGAATGGGTGGGAAGTTGTGGATCAGATACACAGGATGTTCTGTAAGGAAGTTTTGGGGCTGCCAATGGCAACAGCAAACGAAGTTGCTCAAATTGAAATGAGCAGAGTAACAAGGAAAGGGTTAATAATGGAAAGAGCCTTGAAATACTGGCATAGGATCTTGAATTTAGATGAAGACAGCTTATTGCAACAATGTTTAAAATATCAAGAAGCAAGTCTGCAAAGCTCGGGCTGGGCAAGCACTCTACGAAACAATTTAGAAAATAATGGCTTAGGGGATATTTGGAGAAAAAGAGATAGAAATTATAAAGGTTTCTGGAGGGGTGTTAGAAAAAGATTTGAAGATATAGAGATTCAAAAACTGTTCAGCCAGTTAGGTGAAAAGAGGTTATTGGTATATTATGTTGAGTTAAAAAGTTGCAGGGAGCAGTATATAGATAAAACCATTAATGAAGAAAGGAAGGGGATAACATGGCTGAGAGCAGGAGTGTGGAGGCTAAAAGGGCAGCGGAATGGGTTTGTGCAAGACAAGTGCCCATTGTGTGGGGGTAAGGAAGATGTGGAACATATCCTTTTTGAATGCAGGGAAACAGAGATTTGGCGAAAAGAATACATCTGGAGAAAAATTAAGCGAAGTCCTGATATATGTAAAATTATAGATAAAAATCTCAAGAATGTAGGACAGTTCTTAGATAAAGTAAAAAATAAATGGAAGTGGACTGTGAAAAAAGGAAATGAACAATAGTGTGTAAGCAATAGTAGTAATGGTAGTAATGTTAGTAGTAATAGAAATGTAAGTAGTCTACTACACATCTTGTAATTAAACGGGCTGCCCACCAATTAATGGCCTGGGCCAAATACTCGTGATCAGCTCAACAATTGTAATAGCTTAGTACACAAATAAATAAAATAAATAAATATATTATGCAAAAACTGTAAATATTTCATTTTGCACAAAAGTTTGTAGTATTACAGATATGAAAAATAAAGATCATGTCACCAATGTATATTAAATACTTCTCATATTACCTGTGATCTCTTACTTATCAATAGAATGCATAAATGTAGAGCAAGTTTCATTTTTGTCCAAGATAACACTTTAAATGGAACAGCAAAGAAATTAATGTTTTTATATTGCCACTAATGTGATTTTTGTTTGATATATTTTTTAGGAGGAGCTTTAATACCCAGAAGAACCCAACAAAGAACATTGTCGTTGTTAGAGCTGTTTATTCAGTCTGCAGGATCTATTCATGCACGTTCGCTTCTGTCAGAAATGCAGATGGATGAAGAACAGTTTCCATTGTGGCATTGCTCAATGCTTACATACATAACTCTAATAGGCAAGTATCATATTTCTTTTACCTACTAATTAACTGAGAATATTGTATTTTAACTTACATATACAACATTCAGCTCATTAAAGTGATCTTTCTAATGAAAGCTGGAGTAAATAGAAATGAAGTGGAATGGAGAAAACCTCAAATCATAGGTTATTGTAAAGGGAATCACAAATAATTAGAATTAAGGCACAAAATTACACTTTAATTTTGCAAGTTTTATTTATGGGGGGACGTATGCAAATATTCAGGGTCTTGCATAAATAGCCATAACATCCAAGGTTTTTAAGCTAGAGAAGTGAAACTTATTATACTCATTTAAGATAATACAGTTAATATGCACCATTTTTTCATAATTTTCCATTGTTTATAACTAATGCTACATATTTTTTCTATATGCAGAGATATTTACAAACGTAAGCTCATTTTTTTTCAAAATTCACATATGCTATCTTTCTGAAATTCGGTATGTTATTTTAAAACACACTAAAAATGAATTTGTTGGATTTAGATTTCTCATTGAAGCTGTATAGAATTTAAAAAAAAAAAATGTTAATCATATGCATCCTTTAAAAATTAAAATAATTTCATATATTTTGTATCATCACATTCCATCTGGAGCTTAATCTTAAATCCTAGAACCAACAAAATGTTCATTGTGGCATAAGAAAGCTGTGTTCCAAATATCATCACTGTAGATGAAGTAGTTTGAGGGAAAAACGGGTTGAAGTTGTAGAAAATGAAGTTACGTGGAAAGGCAATTAAAAAATGCAATAAGTATTATTCAGTTTGCCTTTTAATTTTAAGTCAGAACTTCCCATATCAATAGTCTGTATCCTCATTCTGGTCTTCTTCAGCCTTTCTTTTTAAATTCCTCTTCTGTCTTGCTTCTTTCTTCATTAATTTCATAGCTCTTTCTGCACCAGCGATGCGAATGTTGTCGATACTCTGCAAAATTGTTTCCATAACACACCAGGTTGATACCCGAACTGGTGCATAACTTTCTTTCTGCCAACATTCCCATCGTTAAACACTATTGCAGCATTAAATGTAGCAATTTTCACCACTATGGAAGACACAAATAATGTTTTGGGACACCTTTTCCATATCAAACTGTTCAGGCTTTCATTTGGGTTTTGGCTCTCTCCATAGAGACATATTCTTTAGATCTGGGTGTCTGGGTGTGCTGCAAGTCTGGGTGTGCTAAGAATTTGTAGGTGGGCTTTATAGATTCCAAGACAGCTGATGGAAGACTATGTGTTGCTACTACGGATGAATAAAACTACTACTACTATGCTACTATGCAATACTAGGGCATTTAATTTTTTAAAGGTACATACAGACCACGTACAGTCATAATATTTTGGTGTTTGATAGCTAATACTATATACTATTTTACAAAACAATAAAAAAAAAATTAGATTTTTTGAACATTTTCTCGTACGTTCCCCCTTAACCAAATGGAATGAATAATGTCATGCCAATTGTTTAAAGTTCTGTGACCTAACTTTCTTAGAAATTTCTCCAAAGAAGCTCTCAATCTACCTTACATACAGTTTCTATTAAAACGTGAATAATATTTCGATCTCAAGCCCCTCATTACAGGAACTGGCTAAACAGAAAATAAAACAGAGCATTATACCTCATAAGCTGTACTTGGGCACCAGAGTATTAAAACACTAAATATGTTGCTTCTCCAAGTAAACTTCCCTAATGCTTTAAAGATGGAGTATATGACTTATGCTGTAGAGCTTAGGGCATTTGTTCCCTTCTTAAAGCAAGGTACAAATAGCTTATATGAAATGGATAACAAGAAGAGAGGATGAAAGAGAAGCAAATATTCTTAATAAATGATCAGATAATCACAATACTGCCTTCTCTTGGGTGCATCTTTGTATACAAGGGTCACTCCAAAATCAATGCACACAATTTTTTAAAAAAATATTTTAATTGTGTAAATACAGTTTACATTGCATAAATACATCCTTTCCATTTGTGTTGAATTTATTTCAACCTGTCCTTGTGATTGGCACTGTCACAGAATGTCTTTAAGATGGAAGCTGCACTTGATATCTGTCAGAAGCAAAGTGTGTCATAGAATTCCTGTGCTGTGAAAATGAGACAGTGGGAAGCATCACAAGAAATTGAAAAAAGTGTATGGGGATGCTGCTGTCGATTGCAGTATAGTTGGTCAGTGGGCAAGCAGATTATGTGATGAAAGAGGGTGCAGCAATGTTCAGGATTCTCCTCGTAAGAGCAGACCTTGCACTGCACGCGCTCCTGGCAATGTACAGAGAGTTAGCGAACTGGTTTCTGTTAACAGACACATCACAGGAAATGAATTGTCACTCTACGTTGGAATAGGGAAAGCAAGTGTACGCAATGCAATGAACTTTCGGGCCAGTACAGGAATGGTGGAGATGACTTTCTTGGAAGAATTGTCACAGGTGATGAAATATGGCTCCATCATTTTTTACCAGAGATGAAGAGGCAGTCAATGGAGTGGGCATCATGCAAATTCATCCAAGAAAAATATTCAAAACTGCACCAGTATTTTTCGATTCTGAAGGACTGTTGCTTATGGATATCATGCCATGTGGAACCACCAATAATTCTGATGCAGATATGGTGACTGAAGAAACTTCAAGCACAACTGAATTGTGTGCGACCACATTGGCAAAAACAGGATGTTTTGCTGTTGCACAACAATGCATGGCCACATGTCAGTCAAAAAATCATGGAAGCGATCACAAAACTTGGAAGGATAACATTGAAACACCTCAAAGTATAAAAATTGAAAGAAGCCTAGAGACAGTGAAGCACACGTTAAAATAAAAGTGAAGCAATGTATCAATATTGTTGTCCAAATGGCAAGCCCGCGATGCCGAGCAGTGAATTTAGGCCGGCGGAGGGAAGGGAGACAGGAGGGGTGGCTGGGTCTTTGTTTACCCCTCCTCCTACCGCTCGAAGGTGCACGAAGTTTTGAGAATGTTTTCCCCCCTCCATAAACGGAAGATTCGAGGGGCTTCGGAGCCGATCGAGACAAGCGAGGCGACAGAGTTGTGTGAGTGTAAGCCGGGCAGTTGAGTTGAGCGAGTTGCGGCGGGCAGACGTGTAGTTGCGCTGAGCATACTTGTAAAGACGAACTGGCAAAATTGTAATTGTGATATTGGAATAAGGTGGAAATAAAGAACATTTTGAGTGGTGTAATTGAACTTTTTTTAATTTCACGAACCCACCAAAGTCACAATATTTTCTCAATTCACTTTTATTGAAACACCTGCCATACAGTCCTGACCTGGCCCTGTCCTGACTTATCATCTTTTTGGGAAATTGAAAAAATCTCTTCATGGAACGAGGTTTGAAGATGATCACTCCCTCATGAATGCTGCCAAACAGTAGCTCAAACATGCTGGCCTAGACTTTACTGTGCAAGTATACAGGCACTATTAGTAACAATGGCACTCCACTTTCTGAAATACTTCTTTTTATTCTATACAGGCATTAGTTCCATGTTTGCAGAAGACAGTTGAGAATGGTGGGGATTATGTGGAAAAATGAAATGTTCTTAAAGGATATATCTTCACACTGTAAAGATTTCAAAGATGTAGAATGAAAACTGTATTTTTTAAAAAATAGTATGCACTTCTTTTGGAGTCACTCTCATATAGAAATGAAGTATCCATTTTACGCTACTTCCTATTCACGATTATTCCTTTTGTACGTTGCAAACTATTGGCATAGTCCTTTTCCATTACCTTTTTACCCTCTTGTGTGGAGAACTTCACCCCTAGAATTCACAAGTAAATGCCTGGGGTCAGGTGCCTGTTCAGGACGAGAGGAACTTGGATCCTAGAGAGTGACCAGTTTGGAAGATCAGCCTGATACCTGCTAAGGGGTGAAAAAGCTGATTATATTAATGTCAGTGTAATTGATGGAAGGAAAGACAGTTATGGAGCATTTGGTGGAATGAGTGGCAGGGGAAACCAGAGAACCTGTGCATAGATGCCACTTTGTTCACAATCTCACAATCTTACAATCTTGGTTTCAGAACCAGTATCTTGGTATCTTGCCGCCGAGATAAGAGGCAATAATTGTAACCACTCAGCTACAGTGCTCCATATTGACATATTGCTGCAAATGATACTGACTTTTTCCATCCTAGTTTATTGAGTTTTTTTTTTACTTAAGTTATATTATGTAATAAGTTAAATAAAATTGATATAAGCTCTTTGACTATAGAGACAGTTGCATGAAAGTATTTTTGTTTACAAATCTCACTATATTCACAAGCAATAACTGAAATATTATTGAAACAAATCTATGTTCAGCATTATTTTTATAAATTGTTTAAACTCATTTTTCAGGGCAGCTTGTATGGCCAGTTTGCCGCCACTTTGTTTTCCCAGAATTCCTCCTTGCTTCATGCCAACATCATCTTACTCAAGAATATGTCCGTCTACTGCATGGTTGGTGTGAATGGAACAATTTCTCTCGCAAATTTTTGCTTGGATCTGCATATCTAGATATGCAAGAACCCGATAAAGCATATGACTTATTGATACAAGCAGCCAAAGGCATTAGCAAAGATGTCTTTATGCTGAAACTTGTTCCATCTACTGGTACAAAGGAATTAAGTGAAGAAAGACGTGTTGTGCTGTACTATGTGAAGGTAAGTGACACTGTAGAAGTGATTGGTTGGTTGGTATCTTATGTTAAGCAGTTGGCAATGAAGCCATTCGCTCTCTGGCACTCCAGAAAGGTTAATTTCATTGTAATGAACTTAAATGTAGATGCCTATTTCATCTGTCATTCTGTTTGCTGCAAATATGAAGTTTTTATAAACATCTGGTTCTTTATTTTTCTTACAGGTTATAAAAATGTTTGAACAGCAGAGATGCAGTGATTGTGTGATCAATGTTGCAAGCACTGCTATAAGTGTTGCTGCTCCCGATGACCCTAACTTGCCTACTTTGCATTCAATAGTATTTTCTCACCATCTCAAACTGGGTCACTATCTTGAAGCATATCATTCTCTCATTGCCAATCCTGAGGCTGCTCGCCGTAAAGATTGTCTTCGTCAACTAGTAGTCACAATGTTTGAAATGAAGAGGCTGGATTTATTAGCCGATTTCCCATATCAGGTTAATATCTCTAAATTTATTTTATTGTTTTGAATATATGGAATTATTTATATAGCATTTAACATACAGATGGTTTTACTATGTGTTATCTTTTACTATAACATTAGCAAAATTGTGCTATTGAGGTATAGGATTTTCTGAGAAGAAAATTCTCATATTCTAACTTCACTATTTTTAAAAGACTATATATGTTGCCCCCATATTCAGGAGATTTACTGGCAAATTTACAGTATTGGCCAGTAGTCTCTTTGTAGTGTGAACAAATTTTGAGGTGAGATCTTTGCCTTGGTATATTAATACCTATAAAGTTCATTTTAACATTAATAAATTTTCTGAAACTGTTAATTCAGATGGATTATGGACTAATTTAATGGCTTTCACTCATTGCGAAAATCAGTATTTTTAAAAATTCACTTACCAACTTTGGCTATACTGAAAATTAAACTATTGTGTTCCCTCATTAAAAAAAATGCAGTTTACAATACCTCCTCTGACACCTACAGCAGAAAACACCCCTCTAACAACCAGTTACATATGAAAACATAAAAGAATGTGAAAATTTGGTGTAGGTGAAACAAAACAGAACATTTTAGTTAATTGATGGAAATTAATCATTTCTTCACACTAACCGTATATAGACTAAGGTTTTTGATAGATAGAGTCAACATGAAAAATTAATGCCATGGCCGGGATTTGAACCACAGATCTCCTGGTTTCCGTCCAGTCGCTCTAACCCATTGAGCTACCAAGGCCAACGTGCCGTCCTGTCATTAAATTCTCCATTTGACTTGTATATTTCCCCGGTAAACCACTAGGGGCTCTCGCATCCGAGACACACCGTTTTTGGCGACTTACTATCGTAAGTACTTGAGTCCCAGGCTTCATCATCAAAAACCTTAGTCTATATATGGCTAGTGTGAAGAAATGATTAATTTCCATCAATTAACTACAATTATAAGAGTTAAATGATGAAGCCTGGGACTCAAGTACTTACGATAGTAAGTTGCCACAAATGGTGTATCTCGGATGCGAGAGCCCCTAGTGGTTTACCGGGAAAATATACGAGTCAAATGGAGAATTTAATGTCAGGACGGCACGTTGGCCATGGTAGCTCAATGGGTTAGAGCGACTGGATGGAAACCAGGAGATCCGTGGTTCAAATCCCGGCCATGGCATTGAATTTTTCATGTTGACTCTATCTATCAAAAAGGAACATTGCTTCAAAGAACAATTGGTAACTAAAACACAGTAATGCAAAGGATTTATATAATTCTCTACCTGATGCAATTAAAGAAATAAAGGATGAAGCAAAAATGAAAGTAGAAATTAAGTCATATCTTATAAAAAATGCCTTTTATTCAATAGAAGAGTACAAAACAGGCATCATTATATAAGATTAGCTGTTAACTCTCCGGGAGGGGTGGGTTCTGAACCAAAATGTTATTGTGTATTAAATTTTGTAATTGTATATGAATTGCTTAAGTCTTATACATGCTAATTGTATATCTAATGGACAAAATTTTAAAATTTGTAAGTGTAAAATGTACTATGTTGTATTTTCTCTTGACGAACCTTGTAAAATGTTATTACAAATAACATGTTATTACAATAAATTACAAATAAATCTGAATCTGAGATATAAATTAGCAATAGGATGATAGTCATATTGAGTAAAATCTACTAAAATTATTCATAATTCAGTTGAATTAATAATTTGGGGAATGTAGAAAAAAAACCATGTCATAAATTTTTATATACAAGCAAACAATCTCGCTCAAGATTTGACACTAAAGAGACATCTACAAACTACCATGAGTTTGCCAGTAAATTTCTGCTGAGGACGGAGGCAAGAGCCTTCAGAACTTCCAAAGTATTATTTAAAATAGTGAACTAGTGAAATTAAGAGTGATACTACTTTTTCCCTGGTATACTTACATATTTATGTACAAATAGTGATGGTTTCTAATAACAATGTTTTCCAGGGAATGTATGAAGACCTAGAGAACATCGTGGAGTCACGAGCTCGCTCTATGGATCTTCTCACTTCCAACTATTACAACTTTCTTTATTCCTTCCATGTAAAAAAAGACAATTTACGAAAGGCAGCAAGTGTCATGTATGAACAAGGAATGCGCCTTGGTCAGGAGACTACTGGAGAAGTTGAAGCAACACATCGTCAAGTGAGATGTTACTTAGCATGTCTCAATGCTTTGCGTTTAGTTGATCCAAAATATGCCTGGATTGTAAAGCCTGTGCCTCATGCTGATGCAGATATGGAGGTTAGTCAGATAATTTCTTAGAAGCAATTAAAATAAAGCATGAAGAATAATTGCATGCTAAGAGAAAGACTAAATACAGCTGATGATGTTAGGAAGATCCTATTGAAACGCGTTCTAGGTAAACACTAGCAATAAGTGGAGCATTGAGTACTAGTTCGACTCAAAATTATATTACTAAATAGTGAGTTTGCTTATTAAGTATTTGTATTTATTTGTACAGTATCCCTTACAAATTAAGTACAATAAAATTTAACATAGAACATGCTTGCTTATTAAGTAATTTCCATTACATTCAAACCTTAATCTATCATTTTCCCACATCCATCATTTAGTTTGTGCAGAGCTGCCTGGTTTGCATTATCTAAATAAAATCCATATTCATGATTCATAAAAAATATCATTTTCCCATGCTTTTTGTTTCAAGTTTCAGTCTGAAATCAATTCTCCTTGAATAATAGTTTTTAAGCTGGAATAAATAGAATTTTGATCATAATTCACAAGTAATTACCAGTAGACGTAACTTACCAGCTCAGAGTGAGGAATTAAAATAGAAGCACTCATACACTTTCACTTATGGTGGGGATAGATGAAGTGTGTGATGAGTATTGGGAGCAGTTTTGTTTCCCCGAATGGGTTTGGAAGCTTATCAGTTAGTACTGCCTGGATGGCGGGAGTCAAACTCTGATGCTGAAGTACTTGTTTCTGTATTGAAGGGAATGTTTTCAACATAACATTACATGTACACCCTTAGACAAAATAAATGAGCAGCTACCAGAAAAAGAGTTAGATTCAGAAAACATCAGAAGCATTTGATGACATTGCATTCACAATATACACTTTAATACCACTTTGGTTTCATTTCAAAGCTATCTAATAGGTAGGGAAATGCCTTGTGGTTTGACTGTATATATCAGAGGAAGACAGCTTTGAGAGGTGTGACGTATTTCAGCAGGGAGCGAAGCCTGCAGTGCATGTGACGTCAGGCAAGAGCCGTGTAATACCAAGTTGCCTATATAAACGCCACTGAGAGTACAGAATCTGAGGGTTCAGTCAAGTGTAGCGCACCCGATGACAACAATGTAGCTGCCACGTACCAAATTGAACTTTTAAATTTACAATGTGACGATTTATTGAAGGACAAATATACACACAAGAAAGACTTGGCTGATTTTTACAAGAATGTCCCCGAAACCAGGTTTCTGAGGTTGTATTCACTTGCTGTGCGCGCAGCCCGCCTCGGTAGCGTAGATGGTAGCATGTCTGCCTCACGCTCAAGAGGTCTCGAGTTCAAATCTCGGTCAGTGTGAGTTACCTGGATAAGGTTTTTCCGGGGTTTTCCCTTATCCTTATAGATTAATGTCGGGTAACTCTAAGCTCCATGGACCCTGGACTCATTTGAGCATATTTCGCCCATTTCATTCATCATCCAATATGACTTAACGTTGGAGGACGTAATTTGCAAAAAAAAAAATAATAAATAAATAAACTTGCTGCGTGGACATTGTGTATGTTTGTCTCAACATATGTGTGCCAACATTTTTTTTCTGTTATGAAATTAGCTAAGTCCAAACCCTGAAGTACCTTGTCGGATCACAATCTAACATGCAGCCTTCGATTATACATTTCTTAGACATTACGTCCTGACCTTCAGTTAAACTACGAGTTGAAGTTTTATATATTTTCCCATAGCTTAGAGCCAAAATGTAATTGTTTATAAACTGTGACCAATTGTGTAATTAATGCAATCAGCATTAATATTACAACACCCAAGATGTAAGTTGTACATATTATTAATACCCAATACGTTTGCTGTCTTTCCTGCACTGTCGGAACCCCAACACATCAAACTATTTCTTTTCTCTTGGGCAGCAGAAATCACAGCGTTGACGCTAACCTGCCTTTCATTCAGGAGCATATTTGGTGGTTAGAGCTGATGGAGCTGATGTCATACCGCCACTATCTGTCTTTCTCTGGTATATATGGAAGCCAACCAGCAAAATGTATGTATCTCGTAAGTGGACCAACATAAGTTTGAATCTTTGGTGTGCATGTTTCTTTTCATTATTGTTACTTAAATAGCAGTGCCTTGTGTTTTCCTTGCGGAAGATGTCTTAAACACATTCATTTATAAAAATACAAATAACATGTTCTTGTCTTTTCAAAATAAATGCAAGTTATTAGAAAATCGTCTTAATATTGGTTGTGTAAACCTCGGGCTCATTCACCTGTTCATGAATGGTACTGGCATATAATGCCTGCGCATCTCATAGCCTTGGAATTCTGCTTGATTTGCTGGCAATTATACTGACTTCAGCTGTAGCTGAGCACACACATTAAGACGAAGCTACAAGAAGCTCTGTCCTTACGTTAGTGAATGTTGCTGGTTACTTAGTGTCTCAGGCTACAAGAGCACTAGAAGTGCCTATATCTACAGCAACGAGGTGGCTGTGGTTATCTAGAGAAGAGATCGTTTGTTGTCAAGCTGGTTTGGGTCAAAACGTTTGTCCACTCCTCCGCAAGATGCTGCACTGTTAGAAAAGGCACACAGCAATCCTTTCTAGCATGTGTTAGCAGTTTAAAATAATTCTAATTTCCTTGGGTCAAATCGCACAGCCTTGTGTTGTTTGATTGCAGCAGGGCTCTTTGCTCGATCAGCAACTATGAAGCAGCACCTCACAGATGGCCACACAACAGATTGTGTCACCTCGCAATTGCAGAAGAAAATGTCAACCATAAGTGAATAATTGGACTCCTTGCTTCCCAGATTTGAATCCTATTGAAAATGTGTGGGCAGAGGTGAGAAAAGTTAAATTGGCCTGCAAGACAACAAAAGACAAAAGATGTTTTGTGGGATGCTTGGGAGGAAGTGTCTCTCGTGAAATTTTATTACTAGCATTTGGTCTCATCCGTGCCCTACAGAATGAGGGCAGCAATAGAAGCAGAAGGTTTATATACCCAATTCTAAATTAATTTCCATTTTTATTTGATTTTGCATATAGAAATAAAATATTTATTTAATTTAGTTTAAAAACAAAGAGTAGAGTGTTTCAGTTTTTATGTGTGAGCATAAATGCCATAAATCAGTCTGATTCTATCAATCCACACCTTAGTCTGCACACTGCTAGTGTGGAAGAACGATTAATTTCCAATTGGAAGTTACATTACAGTGTACATAATACACACTGAATATTTCTACAATTAAAAAAAAATCAAAATGATGTTCAGGATTCGAACCTTCGTAGGTCTAGCTCCTACATACTTGTCTATAACTGCTCAGCTATCAGTGCTTGTTTAGTAACTTAGACTCATTTATGAGAGGATTTAGTAGAACAAAGCTGAAGAGACACATTCCATAACACCATTGTGAACTTGCCGTAGAAATGATGTGGACACAGAAAAATATACGCTTCCATGGTCTCCTCATTTTTATCTGAGGATGTGCCTGTCAGACTTTTGAAATAAAGGTATTAATTTCAAACTTCTATCAGCTTTTCACTATCATAGAAAATTTCTGCATATAGCATAAAAAAAATTGTCTTTGCAGGTGGATGACACATTACCAGGAGAAAGTCCAAAGAGAAAAGCTGATGGTGAACAAGTATTCAAATACAAGCTAAAACGACAGGTACAAGTTTTGGAGCTACCTGATATTCAGAAGGAATATGAACTTGTGAATGCACGTCTGCGCTTGATGAAGCACAGCCCTGAGCTCTATAATTCTGTGGGTATGTTTATTCTAAGAGTTATGTTTAATAAATTATTCAGGCAGAAGATAATAGATATGTTTAGCAAAATATAAATAATTATACAAATAAATGCTATTTTTCAATTCGATATTTGTAAATAGCAAGATTGAAAGAAAAAGAAAAATAGGGAAGAATGAGCTGTCAAGCTTTATAGGAATATTAAGTTTCATTGAAGTACTAGCTTGTTGGTATACATGAGTATTTATTATTTATTTGTAAAAACAAGATCTCTAATTATTAATGGAACTAAAATAAGCAAAACAAGTACTTAATGTATAAAAGACAAGCCTTTGGCCTTGTCAAACAAGTTGTGAAGTTTTAATAAATGTTTTCAACAAATTGAATGTGCATAAATACAAGAATATTTTGAGCAAATAATTCATAGACTTGCAGCTAGACAAGTTGTATCATTTATGTATATTCCAATACATTAGAAAAAGCTAAAAAGGTTGTGTATTGTCATATTCACTGTTGTTTTTAATATACAGTATCTAAACAATCAATTCAGATTGCATCACTTCATAATAAAAGAAAGATATTTATAAATCAGATGAAATCAACATTTTAGAAATCAAAATAAACCAGGATTTAAATAATTTTAAGGTTTCGAAACTATGAGCGTGATCTGAAAAGTTTCCAACCTCAACATGAAGATAGCAGCACTTGTAAATAAAAGCTAGTGAATTTCGTTGTTCATCTATTGACAGTTACTCACCAAAGTTTCAGCATTTTGGACGATCAGATGTTATGTAACAGTCATTTGAGTGAGTTGACGTGAGTGTTTTTATGAAAATGGACAAAATCGAGTCTTGAGCTGTCATTAAATATTTGTTTTTGAGAGGCAATACGCCTACGCAAATCAAAGATGAGTTGGATTCTGTGTATGGGGACTCTGCACCATCATTTACCACAGTGAATGTAAGAGCTTGGGAGACGATGAACATTTGGGACGTCCAAAAAGTGCAACTACCGACGAAAACATTGCCAAAGTTCACCAAATGGTGCTAGACGACCGCCGAATTAAAGCGTCAGAGATTGCATAGGCTATGAACATGTCAAAAGAACGTGTTAGTCACATGTTAAATCAACATTTAGACATGAGAAAGCTGTCCACGCATTGGGTGCCACGTTTGCTCACATTAGACCAAAAACGAAACAAAAATACTATCCAAACAGTGGACTGCAAAGGGGAAACATGCTCAAAAAAAAAAAAAAAAAAAAAAAAACTTTTTTTTTTTTTTTGGCCGGGAAGGTGATGGTGACTGTTTTCTGGGATAGTCATGGAGTTATTTTAATCGATTATCTTCAAAAAGGAAAAACCATTGCAGGAGCATACTACACATCATTACTTGACAAGCTGAAGGCAGAACTTGCGGAAAAACGGCCACATTTGCAGAAAAAGAAAATCCTGTTTCACAAAGACAATGCACTGCCTCACACCTCAGTGGTTGCAATGGCAAAAATCCACAAATTACGGTTTGAACTGTTTGACCATCTGCATTACTCACTAGATCTAGACCCATGCGACTTCTTTTTGTTCCCTCATCTGAAAATTGCACTCGGAGGACAGAGATTTTCATCAAATGAAGAGGCAATCACCTTCGTGAACAATTATTTTGTAGAGAAAAATGCTGAGTACTATTTGGATGGGTTACAGAGATGGGAGCATCGCTGAGAGAAGTGTGTAGAGTTACAAGGAGACTATGTTGAAAAATAAAAAATAAAAATAAAAAATCTGAAAAAATGTCTTGTATCTTTATTAGGACGGAAACTTTTCAAACCATCCTCGTATAACAGATTTCTGTTGGAATTTGTATGACCCAGTAAATGTGAAGCTTTAATAACAAAGATATAAGATTTTTAAGACTTTCCATAAAGCAATTAACCCTTTCACCAATATGAACGTCATATGACGTCCAAGTTAAAATGCCCCAAACCGATATAGACGCGTATAGACATCCTGCGCATACATGCATTTAATGCACATTTAACGCCAATTATTTTAATCTTCCTATTTTACAATAAATTTAAATTTGCATTTAGCATTGTGCTTAAAAATGATAACAAAATAAAAGTTTGTAAATGATTGTTTTAGGAGCACATCTTTCCCCTGGAGAACTAGTGGCTTGCCTCACTAGTGTAGGAATGTACCAGCTGGCCTTGAAGTTATGTCAGCTTTTCTCACTTAGTTGTAATTCTGTGCTGGAGGGATTAGCATCAGCATGTGTGCGACTGACAAGCAGTGATTTAGAAAGGGACACTGGTAATGCTTGGAAATGGCTGGTTGAAAATGAAATTGGAGGTAATTATAAACATATAAATAACAAGAAATATTATATATATATTGTGGAGCAGTATAATGTTGGGATGAGTCAATACCAGTTCATTAGTACAAAAGTGAATCGAGAAGATATTGACACATTGCTTCACTCACACTGTTTATTCACAGGACATGTTTCAAGAGCTCTTGCTCCTATCCTCAGCTGATACTCGACTAGTGCAGGTTGTAGTGGTTTCCTCTTTCTCCGTTTTGTCAATAGATGACATGATGTACTTGTCAAAGATGTCCGGTGGTGGAGTTTCAAAATTCATTACTCTATGACGATTTTTGTTAATGAAGATTTTTTCCCATACAGAAAGGTCTATGGGGTGATTAACGTATTTTATTAGAGATGTTTCCAAATTGATGTCATGTCTAGTATTCAAAAAATGAAAAGCCACTGCTGATTTTTCTGTTTCACCATTTTTAATGTTTCTCATATGTTCTTTAGTTCTGATGTTAATATTTCTTTTTGTTTTTCCTATATAAATTTTAGGGCAAGTTTCACATTTGATCTCATAGATTCCTGGTTTTTCTTTGGTAGTGATTGAATTTTTGGGAGGGCCTTTTAACAAATTTCTGATATTAAACCTATTTTGAGGTGCAAGAGTTATGTTGTGTTTTGAGAAGATTTTTTGGAATTTGTTATAGGCTGATGGGTGGAAGGTGAATTTTTTAAAAAGTTTTTTCTCTTTTTCTCCTGTAGGTTCTAGGGTGGTGGTTTCTTTTATATTCTTAGCTTTGTTGAGTCTGTTAACTGTTTTGTCTACTAAATTTGGGTTGAAACCGTTGGATATAGCTACTTTTTTTATGTGTAGGTATTCTTCTTGATAATCTTCTCTGTTTAGTGGAAAGTTGATCATCCGAAAGATTAAACTGTTGAAAATGGCATGTTGGTGTTGTTTTGGGTTGAAACTGTTGTTCTTAATGTAATTATCTGTGTGTGTCGGTTTCCTGTAGATACCAAAAGTGAGTTTGTTGTTCATTTTTTTTATCTTGATGTCCAAAAAGGGGAGCACACCATCCTCTTCTGTTTCCAAAGTAAATTTTATAGCTGGATTTTGTATATTCAAAAGTTTAAGACCATCTTGTATGAGTTTTTTAGGTACTATTGCAAAAATGTCGTCAACATAGCGATACCACACTTTGAAATAATTTGGAAAAGCTTTTGTGATATGTGTTTCAAAAGCACTCATGAATAAATCTGCCAAGAAGGGAGACAATGGGTTTAGGGCCTAGCTAGGCCCATTTTTTGTTTATAGATCTGTCCATTAAAGCTGAAAAAATTTTGATTGATACAAATTTCTGTAAGTTGTGAAAGTTCTTCTATTTCTTCAGGTGTTATTTGTATTGATTCCAGCCTTTTTTTTTTTTTTTTTTTTTTTTTTTTTTTTTTTTTTTTTGAAGAATACCTACACATAAAAAAAGTAGCTATATCCAACGGTTTCAACCCAAATTTAGTAGACAAAACTGTTAACAGACTCAACAAAGCTAAGAATATAAAAGAAACCACCACCCTAGAACCCACAGGAGAAAAAGAGAAAAAACTTTTTAAAAAATTCACCTTCCACCCATCAGCCTATAACAAATTCCAAAAAATCTTCTCAAAACACAACATAACTCTTGCACCTCAAAATAGGTTTAATATCAGAAATTTGTTAAAAGGCCCTCCCAAAAATTCAATCACTACCAAAGAAAAACCAGGAATCTATGAGATCAAATGTGAAACTTGCCCTAAAATTTATATAGGAAAAACAAAAAGAAATATTAACATCAGAACTAAAGAACATATGAGAAACATTAAAAATGGTGAAACAGAAAAATCAGCAGTGGCTTTTCATTTTTTGAATACTAGACATGACATCAATTTGGAAACATCTCTAATAAAATACGTTAATCACCCCATAGACCTTTCCGTATGGGAAAAAATCTTCATTAACAAAAATCGTCATAGAGTCATGAATTTTGAAACTCCACCACCGGACATCTTTGACAAGTACATCACGCCATCTATTGACAATACAGAGAAAGAAGAAACCACTACAACTTACACTAATCGAGTATCAGCTGAGGATAGGAGCAAGAGCTCTTGAAACATGTCCTGTGAATAAACAGTGTGAGTGAAGCAATGTGTCAATATATTCTCGATTCAATTTTGTACTAATTTGTGCTTCACTGTCCCTACGCTTCTTTCAAGTTTATACTTTGACCAGTTCATTACTTAACATATAGTGAGTCACCACAAATGGTGTGTATCTCATTGTATAAGAGAACTCTTAGTAGTTTAATGGGAAACATAAAAGTCATTAGGAGAATTCAATGTCATACTGGCATGTTGGCCATGGTAGCTCAAGGTTAAGAGCAACCCAATGGAGATATGGACACCCACAGTTCAAATCCCAACTACAATATTTGAATTTTTCAGTCTAATTCTTCATCAGATGTGCAATTAACAGGCCTTCATGTGAATGGTTTGGTCCTGTTTGGCATTGTGTTGCCCTCTGCACTTCTGGTTAAATTCATTATTTTGTCTTTGTTTTTTATAATAAAGATGTTCTTCTAAATGCTTAGCTCTAATGTCTTTTGATGTTTGTCAAGAATTTTATCTTCTGCTCTATGTTGTGATTTAAAGACTTAAACTGAATTGACTTGTCTGTGTACTTGAATTTGATCTAAGTTTTCATGATCTGCTAGGATTAGGTCATTACTAGTTATCTGTAACAGCATGTGTTTTACTCTCTCTACTATGTTTCCACTCAAAAATTTGATATCAAGATTTCACCATAAATAAGGTTTTAGGACCCCCTGAATCTGGAAAAAGGCATTTTTAGAAAAAGCTAGACGTGTATAAGTATCGATGCCTGTGTGCATACATAATTCAAAAATAATGTACCACGTAAATAGAAGTAGTCCGTATGACACTTCTTTCAAAGCAATATATATAGAAGAGACAGTAGTACTGTAGTATTTCCTAGAAAGCACTTTTTATAACTGTAGTTTGCTAGCTCTGCAAACTAGCAATCTGCAAACAGTAATCTGCAAACTTTTTGCAAGTATTTCTTGTCTTCCGTTAATATTGTGTTGTGCAAAGAAACTTGAAGTCAGACATATCAATCACAGTATATTTACTAATTAATTATTATTTTTCCAGAGCTTGGTGTAGGAGAGTCCACAACTGCACCACTAGCTTGGAGACTCCTTGAAACATTATTACAGAAATATGAGAAAACAGGGCAGAGCACCCTGCACAAAGTAGTTGCATCTCGTCTCCTTGGCTTAGGAGCATTTTTACCCAACTGGCTGCTTATATCCTATAAGAAACGAAATCCTTCAGAGTTATTGAAGATTATGCTAAGTAATGGACGATTGGTGGAGGCTGCAGAACTTGCCACAGATTACATATGGGCTGTACTGGGACGTGGCAAGGAATATTTTGGGCTGGAGACTTCACTTCTTGTAAATTCCCCACCTTCATCGCTCCCCTTTCAGACGCTTGACTTGTTATTGCTTGAACTGCATGATGCTGCTGATGAAGATACTGAATACAAACAGGTGAAGTACTAGTTTTATATTATTGTGCATATTTTCTACAGTTTTCATTGTTAAAATAATTGCTATCCAGGATCCTGCAAAGAAATGAAACAACTTCTAGCTCTGTTATACTCTGCATGTTAGCTCTTTAATGTACGTTATACATTTTTTGTTACGCTCTTTGGTATTTAAGAAGACCGCAAAGACTGTGAACCCTGTCACAGGTTTTAACTGAAATTTTGAAAATTTTTGTCTTGTTATATAAATATTCTGTAGGCATCTATGAATCATTTTGGCTAAAGACTTTCTGCCATCTATCTTTTTTAAAAGCCTAATGATATGTTTGTTACCTATGTGCCCTCTTTTAACCCTACTGGACCCATCCAGTTCTCCTTTTATGTATTTATTCCCTTAGTTTTGCTTTTTTTGCTTATGAAATTTATTATTTATTATGAAATTTATGAGTCGACAACAGCTGATGATGTTAGGAAGATCCTAACGAAATGCATTCTAGGTAAATAGCAATAAGTGGAGCATTGATCATTAATTCAACTCGAAATTATATTCATTTTGTGCTTCATTGTATCCTAGTTCTTACACATTGGAACATGAGTTTTATTCAGTAAGTGAACATATGAGTCACTGATTAAATTCTGAGGAAGCCTATTTCTTTAATACAGGGTTCTTTATTTAAAACCTAATGGGCACACGACATTTCACCTATGTGCAATATGATGTGCCCAGACGTCTTTGCTCCTGCGTAAATCAGTGCATAAAGCATGTATAACAACCTTTCTTGCCTTATAGAAGATGCTAGAAATGTTTTCCACCCTTGGCTAAAGAAGCATTATATCGGGAGAACACATTCTGATTTACACAATTAAGTTGGGTCACTATAATGTTTCCAGTTGTTTTAGCTCTTCCAGTGTATAAGGATTTGTCTCATAAACTGTCTTTCAGGTTACCCTTAAATAAAAATCACACACAGATTGGGGGTTTGAGGGGGCCATGTATAGGGTGACCATATCTTATGGGCATAAAAAGAGGACACTTTCAGTATCGCCCCATTCAAATTGTGGGGCGGAACTGTTTGATGTCCGTAATAGGGACTTGTAAGGTTTACATACAGACGTATAGTTTGATACACATGATTAAGGTTTAGGAAAGCAGTCAGCATTAAAAAGCTTAAGAAACAAAATACAAGTAGTTACTTGTTTTATTTCTTTTAATCTAGCACACAGAATTAGTGGCACAACTTTCAACAGCTTCACTTGCTTTAACATTACACTCTTCCTCTTAGAAGTTTTTAATGAAATGGAATATTTGCACAATACTGCATGGGCTAATCTAGCTTTAGCTTTATCTCATCAAACAATTAGGTCATTGTAGATAAGGGGCCGCTAACCATGACTTAGGTCAGTTTTGCTATCTTAGGGGACCAGCGCGGATAAGGTTTCTTATTTCAATAAGCTTTTACACACACAACCTAAGGCTAACCTCCCTAATGGGGCAAATTTCTAACACTCTTATATTGATACCTGATTCCCTTGATACAGCAAAATTTAATAAATAGCCGCAAATGTGAAGCACTACACACAGGCACACCACAGAAATTAGCATTTAACTCTACAACAGAGCTTTTCCGAGAAATAAAATTCGTAAAAATGTAGTCAGCATAGATAATTCCGTGTTAACAAAGCCCCATTATATAATTATATTCGTTTTTGCAACCGGTCCCTTATCTTAAAAATTATAAAAAATTACGCTAATGTGCGAGTAGAATTTCATGTCGAAGACACACATTGACATTTCATGTTTATTTACTAAGAAGTAACATTTTACTTTTAGGGTCTTACCTTTGTTTGCAATTGATGTGAAAGTTTCCTCCATGGCAGATGAGACATTCTGCCTCTGATTCATTTCTTGCTTTTTTAAATGACGGGTATTTACTATTTCATTCAACACTGTACATGCATTTATGTTTAGACATTTTCACAAAACAAGATTAAATATGTGCTGAATCTTTCCTGGCGGCGTATACGTTCTAGATGTTCTCGGGCTTCGAGCCAGGTAAGCAGATGTTGAGACATCGACGTTTCGGGAGCGTACATCTCTCCCATCATCAGGATGTTGAATGACTTAGGGCTGGGGTGATCCATATATATATATATATATATATATATATATATATATATATATGTACGCTCCCGAAACGTCGATCTCTCAACGCGGCTGCTAAGTCTGCTTGCCGTTTGCCCCGGAGTTTAACAACTACGGTGCCGTACCAGGATGTGCAACGTTTTTTCCGTCGCCAGCTTCTATCTGCTTGGCAGCAATCCTGGACAGCTTTAGAAGGCACACAACTCCGGGCTATAAAGGAGAGTGTACAACCCTGGCTAACTTCCTGCAGGGATAACCGGCGGGCCGAGGTGATACTCACCCGGCTCAGAATTGGGCACACACGAGCAACTCATGGCCATCTGCTAAGAGGGGAACCGGCCCCTGTGTGTGCTCCATGTGGAGTACGCCTCACTGTGCGGCATGTACAGCTGGATTGCCCGCAGTACACCCGCGTTCGCCAGTCTTTGGGCCTAAGGGCTAACTTGCACAATGTTTTAGGGGACGACCCAGTGGCCGTGGATAAGGCACTGCGGTTTGTGGCAGAAATTGGTTTTAATAAACAAGTCTGACTTGAATTTTATATTTATTAATTTTAGTGCTTTTAATTATTGGGACCGGGATGAGTTTTTATGTGCTTTTAAACGTTGAGTGTTTTTATTTTATTTAATTTTAACTTTTTAACTAAATTTGGGTAGCTTTTAGGTTTTAAAGTTGACTTAGGGCCCAAATGACCTTGTTGTCGACGGGCCCTAAAACAACAAACACTCACTCACTCGATCTCTCAACCTCTGCTTACCTGGCTCGAAGCCCGAGAACGTCTAGAACACAAAAAAAAGATATTTACTGTTACGATTTCAGTTATCAGAAAAGTAACCAAATATAGCTTAACATTTCAAGGAAACTAGCTACCCAGCTGCACAGGAACAGGAAGGAAGCATAGAAGAATAGCTTATTTATCGCAAATTAATAGTTCAGTAAGAGAGTATGCAACAACCAAATAGTATAGTTATACTAGGTATACAGCCTTTGCTGTGGCTTAAGTCTCTTTGATATGCGATGTCTCAGTGGCCAGAAAGAAAGATTATGCAATTTAAAATGAAATTGTATGCCTAGCTGCAAAAAAGAGGACATTCGCTGAATTTACAAAATTCCGCCCGGACGCCTTTTTTACAGCAGAAAAGAGGACATGTCCGGGAAAAAGAGGACGTATGGTCACCCTAGCCATGTACCAACATTGTTCACTCTATCTTCAAATACTTACCTACATCTACCGTACTCTCGCAAAGACACCAACCATTTCTCCTTGGATAGACGAGCAGAAGGTCAAGGATGGCCATGTTCTGTATGGACTCCTGAGAACGAGGAAGATGTGTTGCGGTACAGTGAGAACAATCCTGCAACTAGTACTCATGCCATCACTTGACAATTGCACCTAAGTTGTAGCACTATTTAAGTGTTTTTGCACCTTTTTCACCTTGAAAAGGTCCATGCAATGAGGCTTGAAAACTATCTCCTACAACAGCATTTTTATCAGTGATATCTGGACAAAATTCAAAATGATGTACTGTTTACATGCCATGCCATGTTCATAGATGAAGCAATTTTCACACGTGAGCAGTTATTTATCTCTCTGAATTTACATACTTGGACCTTCGAAAATCCCCATTCGACTTTTCAGAGTTCACATCAACTGAGATTTGTCTTAATGTGTGGGCCAGTATTGGGGAAAACTTAATAGGGCCATCCATTTTTCCGGCCCAACTTAATGCTTATAATTGTTTATTAATTTTGCAACAAGTTTTCCCTGATTTAATGGAAACAATACCCTTCATATCAGACAGGACATGTGGTTTCAACATGATAGAGCATTAGCTCACTTTGGTGCTGAAGTACGTTGTCGTATTACGGCTACATATAGCAGTCACTGCATAGACAGAGGTGGACACAGTGTTCCAACATTTGCTTTGACATTAACTCGTCTAGTGCTTAAACAAAGCACCGCAACTAAAAACTTCCATTTGGAAAAAGTGTTTAAAATAATGGTATCTATTAGCTCCTAAAGTTTGTTGGTCTAATTTTGGGACATCCTGTGTAACTGGAATGTCAGATAACATTAGCCTACAGTCATTTTATGTCACCTGTTTTATTTCTATCTGTATATGAAAACCTTTTGTTATGAAATTGAGAAAAATCATGGGAAAACTCAATTAGGTTGGGTGGTACATGAAACTTAAATCTGTGACCTTCCAAATTCAAGCCACAAATGCCATTAACTGAACTATTTTCCTATTTCCTATATTGTTTGGGTTATTAATAATTATATTGCACATTCTGTGAATTACATGTGTCATTCTACAGCTTTGTTTAATCTAATTTCTTATTATTTTCAGTTGTACATTGACCTGAAAAAACTCTCTGATCAATATTTGGAAACAGCAATGCGAGTTTCAGAAGACAAGTTCATTGCAGGAAATTCCATTCAGGCAGCATGATAATGTTAAAGTGTCTAAAAATGCAATGTATCAAAAACTTCAAATGGTTTTATTTGTGAAAATGTGTATCCAAGTTTTTCTACAGTAAATGACAATATTTATACTGAACTATGTAAGAAAAGTCTTACCTGTTCAATTCAAATGAATTTCTCTACATCCTGGTTAGTCATGGCCTCCTTTTCCTCCCCCCAGAGTGGAGGAACAAAGAATTTAATAATTTGACATTTATTAGATTATTTTACTTCTTTTGTACTTATTGCATACCTTGAGCTATTATCTATTTTTCTTTGAATTACTAAGCTGTTGGAAATACTGAAATTCTCAAATTTACATCAAAGGAAAATGGTAAACCCTTTTGAGAAAGGGTTAAGAATGCACTTAGTGACATAAACTGTTTTGCATTTCATGGATTGTAAAAATATGGAGGATGGTTTTTCATAGAAAGATCATAGTTTTAATGTGCACACTTAAACAGAGAGAGAGAGAGAGAGAGAGAGAGAGAGAGAGAGAGAGAGAGAGTGCATGTACATATGGGAACAATGAGCAAAGTGTGCAAAGTCCTTGTGAAGGCAGAAGACGAAAGCACAGAGAAGATATTTTCCTCTAAATGGAAACATCTACCAGAATTCCATATTTTTAAACAGTAGTAGTTTCATTTAGTTCCTGCATTGAAAATATATCAGTTAATTTGTAAGTAATATTGTCACTTTGTGGGTTCGTAGAATTAAAAGTCCAATTTGCAGAAATTCAAATGTTCTTTATTTCCGTAGAAATACACTTTGTTCAACCCTTACAGTAGCAGATTTACATAACATACACAAATACAGTCAACAAGGTCGTTGACCACAAACAAAAGTGTTCACTTTCAAAACATGCTGCAGGCTTGACACTCATTTCAACTCCATGGAACTAGCCATGGCTTCTTTTATAGGACCATTCATGATTCCAGACGGTTTTAGAATGTTTTCTATCAATCAAGATGTCACTAGAATTTTCCATTTATCTAACTGTATTTGTTTCGACAAGCCTTTTATCTCTGCACTATCTTTATCTGTTTCGGCATGCTCTTTATCTCCATGTGCATTATCTGCCCCTCATCTCTCCACATCACAGTCTCTTTGTGCGCGTTGCTGCCAGTCGCGACAATATCATTTATATCAATATCAATGTTTTATATATATATATATATATATATATTGGGCGTGAAAGGCTTCAGGCTTTACTGGCTTTACTTCCCTTCTAAAGGAAGCCATGCCAAGGATATTTATGCTCGAAAAATTCCATCCCCCTTTGGCAGATTTGAACCTGCAAATTCAGAAACCAGAGGCTAGCATGTTAGTCCTAGATCACCGAGCGGGATGGCTCAGATGGTTTCATCTGTGGCCTGCATTCAGGAGGCTCGGATTTGATTCCCGTGGCCGACCTACCTGACCCATGGGTTTTTTCGGAATTTATCCCGGGTTGCTAGGCGAATGCTGGGTAGGTTAATTACATCCCCCAAATTTCCAGTCTCTCCATTTCCTTTGCATTATCATTTCATATCATCTCTCATCTGGTGGTGTCTTTCAGGGTAGAAGTGTCGGTAGGTGTCTTGCCGGTGAATGGCAGGATGTTATGCTGTGAGGTAAACTACTTCCTCTGGTAGGTCGGTTGCTGGTCTCCGCTCCTCTGCTGGGACCATTTCAGGACTGCCAGCCAGGAACCTTTGGGGCTCGGCTGCTGAGCTCGTCTCACAGTAGGGGAGCATGTCCGTTGTTGACCTGGCCTGTCAGGGTAAACTGTAGTAAACTGTATGGACCCTACCCTGTGCACTGTCATGGCTCCATGGAATGGCCACCCTCTGTCTCCTCTCGCCTCATCCTTCCTCCCAGAGATGTCCCGCTTGGGGGCATAGGCACAATGGGCCCAGCATGGTGGTCTATGTACCGAATCCCGTCCGTGGTGAAATCCTGATCCTAATCCTGCTCCTAGACCACAGAGGATGACATTTGGAGTGCCTTGCTAAATAATTCTCAGCCACTGCTATGACCATGTCCAATTTCTAATGCTACATATTTTCATGTCTCACACATCTTGATGTTAAAGAACTTTATTGTTGGGAAATATCTACAGCTAAACAAGTTGTATGAAATAACTGACTGGAAATCTCAGTCATGTGACAAATTTACTGATGCAAATGATAATATAAATCTGCCTGGTTCATTTCCTTTGTGAAGTGATTGGAGTACATGGTATCTTTACTAATAAAAGCATTGCTGCATTCAGTTTTTTCTTAATAAGGTACAAGAATTGCAAACTCATTTTGTTAACAGAATAATGATAAAGAAGTAAAATTTTTTGTACATTCCCGACAAAAAAAATTCAAAGTTTGAAGCCCTGCAAAAAGGAATTTTCACCTGAAGTTCATGCATCGTGGTTTCCAATTGCAGTTTTTCTTTGCATAAAACATACAAATAAGCTGTATAAAGCAACAAAGATATCAGTATTTGTAACCATGTTATGTTTGCTTCTAGGCAAAATAAGACCATACTAAGGCTTACCAAGTAAGTAAATTACTGAATAAAATAAAAGGAGAAAAAAAGATAAACACCATAGTAAAAATATGTCCATACTGATGTCCTCTGACTTATAACTGTGGGTGGGAGAAAGGGAAATGGCTTTTTTTATTTATATTTATTTTGTAGGTTTAAAAAACACACAAAGTAGTTTCAAATTAGTATATAAAGCTTGTTTGAGAACAAATAAAGAGACCAGTATAAGTAAAGCATCTCTTTTATTAAACACATAAAGCAAATGCTATACATATGTGGGTTTAGAATCTTGTAGATACAGAACTAACAATAGATACGTAGATATAAAGCCTGTACTTAACATTAACAGTACCCACTTCAGTCTGGGGCAAGTTAGCGTCATGGCCACAAGAAAAAGCATTGTCACCAGCACTATGGACATTGCCACAGGAAATATGTACTTGAGTTCCCAGTAGAAGCTATATGCTGGTCCTGTGGAATCTGTGGTTTCCATTGCTTCATCTTTCTCTGAAGGTGTGTTAAGAAAATCCAGAAACCAAGTTAAGAGGCCAAAAGGTAAATCACCTACAAAATGAAATTTCTTAAAGCTTCTATTCATATGCAGATCATCATTATGAAAATCAGATTACCTTTAGCATAATTCACTCATAAAAGTTGACCTTTTGAAAGAAGTTTACTAATTTATTTATTCTTTATTAGAATCCTGTAACTTATTTTTTACTTGGGTGCTAATATATAGGGTAAGTCAAGTTATTAATTTACAATTATTATTTATGAGGGCTGATCAACAAAGACAAACTGGCTTTTTTCACAGATGTTTATTACTGCAATTCAATGTTTACGTGATCTTTTTCAAAGTAGTCGCCTTCTACTTCAATGTACTTTTTATAGCGTCTCTGCTAGTCCTTGAACATGTGCTACAGACCATTCTTTGTCAGGTCCTTGAGAATCGCTTCACTTTTCTTGAGCACTGCTTCAGAGTTCTCAAATCGAATATCCCTAAGCTTTGCCTTTAGTGACGGGAATAAAAAAGTCACATGGTGCAAGATCAGGGCTGTAAGGTGGATGTGGTACACAGGTAATGTTGAATTGAGCCAGAAACTGCATGACTTGAGTTGCGGCATGAGGCCGTGGATTGTCATGATGAAGTCGCCACCCAGTCCGAGAAAGTTGTGGTTGTTTCTTTGCAATGGGCTTCTTCAGTGTAGCCAATACTGACATGTAGTATGCTGATGTAACAGTAGTGTGAGGGGGAACTGCATGCTGGTAAACCATTCCATTACAGTAAAAAAATGTGATATTTTTTTTGTGTAATTTATGTCCTCCAACGTTAAGTCATATCGAACGATCAAAAAATGTGATCATCACTTTCCCTGCAGATGGAACAACTTTTGCCCTTTTTGGTGTTGGAGAACCTGGCAATTTCCACAGTGTACTGGCTTGTTTTCCTTCAGGATCAAAATGATGCACCAATGACTCATCACCAGTGATAATCAATTTATAAAATGCATCCCTTCTATCAGCAAAGAGATGCAGCACCTCACACCTTCGCACTGCCTTTTGTTTGGGAGTCAACAGATGTGTCACCCACTCGGGTCATATGGAGATGGTCGTGCATAATTGTAAACATGTTGCCATATGAAATTCTCAACACTTCACTGAGGTTACTCAATGTTATATGCCAATCCTTTCGGACAATCACAGCAGCTGTGTTGATGTTGACTTCACTCACAGCAGAAGTCGAAACATCAGGCCCACCTTGCTTAACACTTACAAGTCGGCCTTCTTTGAAATCCTTGAACCACCTGAACACTGTTGCACGAGGTAGTGCATCTTCACTTTATGCTTGCTTCAGCTTTTCATAAGTTTTGGTGGCTGTAAGGTTTAAACGAAAACAGAATTTTAATGTGCTGTACTGCTCCTTTTGCATCGCCTCCATTATATGGTATGCGAAATGCACATAGGGTCTACAAAACAGAACATTACTACCTACCAAAACGAGAGTGCTGTCGCCTACCGACATTATACATAAAAACCTGCTCTTTTCAAATATTTATGTTATAGATATGAAACTATCATGGAAGCTACAGGAAAAAATCATTCTCAGTCTTTGTTGATCAGCCCTCGTTCTATAGTTTACGAGCTAAAAAGCATACAATAAAGACAAGTATAATATACTTATATGATTTACAAGGTTGCATGATTTGAAATCATATGCTCTTAGGTGAGCATATAATGTATAGTAGAAGCCAGAAATACTGTGGATTCAGATTTAGCACAGGTAAAAGTACATTCCCATTAAAAAATATTCTAATTAATTATTTTATTTTATTTTTTTATGTGGAAAGTTGAGATAAAAATATTCCAAAAACAAAGGTCCTGTGATATAATTTTTGCCACTATCCCTGTCCATTGACATTGACCACTGTATTCCAGAAAAGTAACAGTATATGGAAACAATAGAGTTTTGTACTGTACTTGTACAAGTGTTTGAAACCTCTTCCTGCGATAAGAGTATTTTTAAAACTTGGGGAAGGTGAAGTATGCTTCCAGTCTTAATCATGATCAGCGTTGAAATATCACGGAAGTGGAAAGTATATTTAGTTTAAACTAAAAATTATCAGTCATGTGAAAAGGGGAGAAAGGCAGGTTTATCACATGTGTACAGAGTTCCTGAAGGTACAGTTAGTGGATGGATGAAGAAGGAAGGTAAAGTTTTGAAACAGTGGAAAGTGAAATCAGACTAAAAAGAAAAAGAAAAACAGTGGGTAAAGATAGTGATCTCAGTGAGAGTTTACAGAGGTGCTGTTAACAAAGTAAATCGGTATCATTATCTTGACCATTCAGCAGAGGTCAAGCTGTAGAATTCTATAAAGATTTGCTTGGGACTGATAAATGCATCTGATGGCTGGTTTTTGCAATGGAAATTTCGTCACGGTATAGGCCAGACCAGTACTAAGCAAGAAATTCAGTCCTATGACAGTGAATCTCAGGAATTAAAACAATTTATGACTGAAAAAATTTAATGACCATCAAGTGTACAACTGCAATGAAACTGCTGAACTCTATCGAATTCTTCCTTTAAAAACTCTGGTTGTAAGAACAGCATTAATAAATCATGTATAAAAATGAACAAAGACGTAGTGTCACTTCTTTCCATAGTAAACAAATCAGGAAGTCAAAGTATAAAATTGAAAGAAGCGTAGAGACAGTGAAGCACAGCTTAGCACAAAAGTGAATCGAGAAGATATTGACACACTGCTTCATTCACACTATTTTTTCACAGGACATGTTTCAAGAGCTTTTGCTCATATCAGCTGGAACTTGACTCAATACATACATTAAGTATAAAAAAATCTCATTTTAAGAGGTGATAGAAATTTATAAAAATGAACACATGAAGTCTAATAAAACTTGTTTGGTGAAATTATCTTCCAAAGTATTAGAATTTAGTTGTTCTTGGCAGATGCTCCAGTGTCATTCAATCACAACTTACTACCTGGAGTCGAGTTCCAGCTGATGATGAGAGCAAAAGCTCTTGAAACATGTCCTGTGAAAAAACAGTGCAAGTGAAGCAGTGTGTCTATCTTCTTGTTTCACTTTTGTGCTAAATCAGGAAGTCACAAACTTAAACCGTTCTGTATGGGAAAAGCCATATTCTGAGATGTTTTAAACATGTTAATATGAAATGCCTACCATACCTGTATAGACATATGATAAGTGCATGGATAACTACTAACATTTTCACAATCTGGTTCCATGAGGAATTTGTGTCATCAGTGAGGAAACACATGAACTCACTTAAAGAGAGAGCAATCCTTGTTCTTCACAATTGTCCAGTGCATCCACCTGCTGATGTTCTACAGTTGCAGGATGGAAACATTCCAGTAATGTTCTTACCTAAAAGCATTGTGGCATTGATCCAGCCATTAGTCCAGGAAATTATAAGGAATTTTAAAATGCATTACTGCCATGAACTCCTCAGTGCTCTAGTAAACTGTGAAGGAAACAGAAATTTTCCTAAAATCCATAAATTTAAAGTTAGTTGTGTATTCATTAGGACTTACATGGAGAAGCATTACTGCAGATACTATTTGGAACTGCTGGAAAAAGTGATCTAGAGAACAAGCAATCACCAATAAAACCTGTTCAGAGTTCAGAAGCAGTGAAGTCCAGTCTGCAAGTAGTGTTCTGCTTTATGAAATTACTACTGACAATTTGAATGGCTGGGTATATATTGACAACAGTGAGCCAATTTCAGAATACACATCTGATGATGGTTTAATCAATGATGTCAGGAACAAGATAGTGGTGAAAATGAGTGGAGGCAGAAGAAAACATTCCGAATGTAAATGAAGTGATAATTTATTTAAACAATGTGTTTTTGTGAACGGGCCGCTCCATGACTGAGTGGTTAGACTGCTTTACTCTCTCCAAGGCAGCCCAAGTTGTAGTACAGGCAAACACATGTGAGATTTGTGGTGGACAACACGGTGCAGGGGCAGATTTTCTCCAGAATCTCCAGTTTCTCATACCATCATTTCACCAATTGCTCCATTATCTTCTTTCTTAGCATTCATTTTTCCCTCATTCTGTCATCCACTTCTTTCACTCTCACCCATTCTGGGCTCTCTATCGGAACCAGAGTTTCAGTTCCTGAACCCGATCTAAAGGGATAGAGGAACAAAAATCCCCTAACACCACGATAGTGAACTACTAGGGAAGTTAAAAAGATTTTGTGGATGGAGAGGCAAAATGAATAAAACAGCACTCAACTCCAGCTTGCCGCAATCAAACAATAGGCAGAGAAAAAATGCAGTGCATTACTTATTGATATTTTTAAAGCAAAGCAAAATTAGGTTAGTGTAAAATATGTACAGTATAATATACATAAAGATCAGTTACAGAGCTGGAATACACCTCCTAGTACCCAGTGAATAAATTTCAAAGTACTGTAATATATTTACCTTATATACTAAAGTTTAATGCTGCACTGTAATTCATTACTGCATTACTCTTCCAACTGCAAGGGATTGATTTTTTTGTCACTTCTAGTTTACATCTCTGTAAAACGAGGGGGTAAACCAATTATTTCGGGCTTCTACTGCATTTTCTTTCTATTATTAGCAGCAAATTTGATCATTTTTCTTTCATACCATCCAAGTCAAAAATTGAACCTGACTTGAAAAATTCAATGCAGTAGTTGAGCCTCCAATTATGGATGATCATGCTAATGCTCTTTATTTTTTTAGCTACCATGGCAAAATGCCCATATGAATCAGATGAGAGATTTTAATGCACATGTGGGCATCTTGCCAAGGTATGCAAGTAGTAAAGAACTTTGACATGGCCAAATTCTGTGGTTTAAGATTTGGCCATTATATTGAATTTTTCTAGTTATATAGATATTAATTTTTTGTACATTTAACTCAGGAATTAGGATTAATTATGGATTGTAATACATATGTTAAGTATGAAAAAGTCTCATATTTTAAGAGGTGATAGAAATTTATAAAAATGAACACATGAAGTCTAATAAAACTTGTTTGGTGAAATTATCTTCCAAACTATTAGAATTTAGTTGTTCTTGGCAGATACTCCAGTGTCATTCAATCACAACTTACTAGCAAAATGACCAACCATATTGCTCATTTATGGAGACTGCAGGCGTGTGCACTTTTCATAGGTAAATTGCACATGGACTGTACCATTATCCCTCGTGCATGAAAACAACTGCAGGTAGGTACAGTCTGACCATGGCAGATACAGCGAGAAGAAACAAAACAGTCAGGCTATACTACACCTTGACCTTGCATCTGCATACATTTGCAAGGCAATGTTTCACTAATTCAAAAAATACTACTTAAATATTATACAAATAAAAATATTTAGAAATTATCTTCCACTTATCTTAAGAAGTTGATGATAATACTTCTTTCTTCTTTATATGAGATTAATTTCGTGAACATTTGCCCACATCTTCAGTCAACACACTTCATTGTCAAGGATACATTGTATTTACGTATTAGCAACATCTGAAGACGAAACAAACCTAAAAACAGAATCAATTGCCGGTATGTCAAAATTCATTACGCGATTTTTATTTTTTTAAATAAATATTTTTTCCCAAACTAATAAATCTATGGGAACATTTGTTTTAATAATTTAACTTCGGGATTTATTCCATGGTTAAATGACCAAAAATGATCTGCTATGGCCGATTTATCAATTTGTTTGTATTTAATGTTGCAAAAATGTTCTTTCTTTCTGGTTTCCAAACTACGTTTCGTCTTTCCAATATAAACCTGATCACAATCTAAACCATTAAATTGATAAATACCAGATTTTTTTATTATTATGAATTTTATCCTTTTTAGAAATAAAATTAAAAAATTTACTCACCATCCTTGGGTTAATAAACATTTTCAAAAATTTTATAAAGAAGTTTGTATAACTTAAGTTCCTCAAAATAAATATAGTATTAAAAATTTATTACAATTTTCTAAAAAAAAAGATAAAATGCCTAATATTAAAAAATCTGGTATTTATCAGTTTAATTGTTTAGATTGTGATCAGGTTTATATTGGAAAGACGAAACTTAGTTTGGAAACCAGAAAGAAAGAACATTTTCATAACATTAAATACAAACAAATTGATAAATCGGCCGTAGTAGATAATTTTTGGTCATTTAACCATGAAATAAATCCCGAAGTTAAATTATTAAAACAGTTAAATGTTCCCATAGATTTAATAGTTTGGGAAAAAATAGTTATTTTAAAAAATAAAAATCGCATAATGAATTTTGACATACCGGCAATTGATTCTGTTTTTAGGTTTGTTTCTTCTTCAGATGTTGCTAATATGTAAATACATAAATATATGGTATCCTTGACAACGAAGTGTGTTGACTGAAGATGTGGGCAAATGTTCACAAAATTAATCTCATATAAAGAAGATAGAAGTATTATCATCAACTTCTTAAGATAAGTGGAAGATAATTACTAAATATTTTTATTTGTATAATATTTGTTGCTCCACTGTAACTAGCTTCATTTTCTTTGTAATTACTACTTAAATGTTTTTGACATTTGCTTCTAGGGCAGTTGTTTGCACGTTTGATGTTTGTGTTGTAATCTTACATCATTCATACTCTGTGTCCAGCTAACTTGTATCGTATGCAAGTGCACATCCCTCCAGCCTTTACCTCATTTACCTATTGCATACCAGTTGTACAATTTGTAATTTATTTCTCATCTTTCCTTTTACAACTTCAAATGGAAATACAAACTCAAGATTACAATTATAAAATCGCCATATATTCCTAAATCCTGAAGATCCTATCATGTTGCCCACCTAACCCTAGCTTTTGTGCATTGGAGACCCTCTACTCCTTTTTACACATTTTACCATTTCACCTATCCTTCTCTACATTTTTTCTTAATTGTTCTTAGCCATCTCTCAACTTTCCCTAAATAATTCCCTATATTTCTCCTGTTCTTTTCCCCTTTTACTGACAAAATTTTTCTAATTACTACTTCACTCCCCAAATTATCCCATTTACGTAGCCAGGCCTGCTCTCTCCATATCTTTGTTTGACTACAATATACAATGGAAATCTGCATTCTCTTCTCCACACAATGGACATTTATCTAGCTCCCTCTCTTGACCTATACCTTTCAAGTTTCACACTCCTGTTCTTGTCCAAGCAAAACCTTCTCGCCCTAACTTACTACATATATCTATATATCCTTCCCTCCCCCAACCAGTTGTATAATATGCAAACAGATAGCAAAAAATTGCTTAAATGTTGCTTTTCTTGAGCACCAGGTGGTGATTTAACAATTTTAATTTCACTCTAGAATATTGCACCAAAAGCACTAATGAATGTGTAATCATGCTCATACATATCTCTCTTTCCCTTTCCTTGAAGCAAACTAGGTTTCAGGTTATCATCCACACCATACATGTGTCGTTTTGACATTTTCTTGTTTTTGGACAAAAAAGACCTCTTAAAACTGAGCCTATGCTTCACCTCTCATTCATTCTTGGTTTCTTCCAGTTATATCCTGATTTAGATGGCTAAAGATTATCATTTGGAATTGCATGGAAGAACTTTTCATAGATACTTTTTTTAATTCCTTTCATAAATAGCAAATTAATCATTTTAAACATTAAGTTTTTATCCTTGTATATATAACATTCATTTAGAACATTAGTGCTTAAATATACTGCTAAACATCATGGTTAAATAACTTGTTCTAAAAATGTTCCTAATTTATATTTTTAATAACAATTAAGTATTACAGCATTTTAAACTTTTGCTTTAATGGCAGTTTTTCACTCAAAGCTTTAAATCAATACATAACGTATATGATTCCAAAATGTTCAGTATGTTACAAATGTGAAGGTTGTGAATTTCTTAATGATCTAGATAAAAAGTTCACCAATATTGGTAAATACTGTAACATTCTATATATGCTGACATTTATTTAATTCAAATAATTAAATATATTGGAAGTTAGGTTAATGTTTCACAATATTTTAGAATGTTCCTCCAACATGAAATTACTTATCTGTACTTCATAGAATTCCATAACCCTAAATTAATTTTGCTTCATACTGCATAGTACATTTATTACACACATTTATAAATAAACACACATTTTCCATAAAATTAAAATTTTCACTGTTACCTTTAGCTGGAGCATCTTCTCCAAAATTTATTAATATTCCCATGTTATTTTGTTTCACTTATATTTTTCCATAATCTTAAGTTTGAAGAACAATGCCCTAATGTGTATATCAAACTTGTGTAATACAGTGGAATCATATTCAGCTCTACTGTCAACATTAGAAACATAAAGAAAAGCTAACATTTCTGCTTGCACTTCATATCAATTAAACAGAGCAAAGGTCAAATTTAAATGTTGGCAGAGAATGCTGTGTATTTCTTATTATTATGAAGCATAGCTCATAGGTCAGCTTCTTCATAACAGATTTATTCTTGAAATCTTTTGTTGGTAAGGTCATGTCATTAATTTCATACAAAAGTGAAACAAACTGTTTAGGCTTGTGGATACAGGATAACTTAAAACAGAAAACTCATACAAACCATCTACTAACCAAATTAAGCAGGAATATATATGCTCTAAGAATATTAAGTCAAAATGTCAGCCTTCATGTACTTTTAATGTCCTATTATGCACATATACATTCTATAATTAAATACGGAATAATACTTTGGGGAAATTCACCAGAAGCCAAAGATATATTTATTAAACAAAAACAAGCCATTCCAATTATAGGCAACAAAAGAATGCTATGTTCATGTGGGCCACTGTTCAAAAAGCTTTGCACACTTCCTTTGGCATGTGTTTATATACTGGAGACAGCTTTATTTGTAAAAAGAAATAGATTTAACTTTCAAAACAACAGAAGTGTTCATATGCATTACACGAGGCATATTAAGGATATACACGTAACCTCAATCAGAACTATAATGTTTAAGAATGGAGTACTGCATTCCTGTACAATAGTTTATAATTCCCTTCCTAATAACATCAAAAGCATAGATAACTATGTGTTTAAAACTAGAACAAGGGCTTTCTTGCAGGAGCACTGCTTTTACACAGGAAAGGAATATCTGCAACTTAACAAATCCAGATAATCATAAAACATGAATTTACTTAGCTTGTTCATTTCTCTCATTTATAATTATATCCAATTTGTGTTACATTATGATTGAATGTAGGTTAGGTATATTTGATGATTAACTTTGTAATATAAAGTGTAAATATACTGACGTATCCTGTATCAAGGTACTATGTACAGATTTGATTTTAAAGGATGAATAAATTTGAATTGAATTGCTTTTTCTCAAACCATAAATTATTTCCTTCCAGCAAAATAATTTGAAAAATTATTAAAACATTCAAAAATACTTTAAATTTAATTTATTATCCAAAGTATAAACTTGAAAGAAGCATAGGGACAGTGAAGCACAATCGAGTATCAGCTGAGGATAGGAGCAAGAGCTCTTGAAACATGTCCTGTGAATAAACAGTGTGAGTGAAGCAATGTGTCAATATATTCTCGATTCACTTTTGTACTTAATTTATTATAACAACACTGTTTTCAACACTTCCAAGAAAGAAATATATTAAGCTGTTACGCTTCAAAATGTATGTTGTCTTAAATGATTCTTCCATGTATTACATGTCCCACTTAAGTACTTTGTTAAATATATATGCATTAATAATTTAATATTCATAACTCATTTTATTCATCCTTTAATTACATCAATTAAAGGATATTTCAGATTACAAATATATACAATTTTACAACTTACAATTTAGTATTCCTTAATTTACATTCATAATTTTTAGTAATTTGTATTTCTTTAGGTAGCTTTTTAAATAATTGTCTTCCATTACAATTAGATGCCTATTATTTAAAGTACCCCTAAGGGTTGACCTAGCAATAGAAGTATTTTGTGCTGCAAATCTATATTAGAACTAGTTGAAATAATTGCTTCTTGCCCTGGAATACAGGCAGAACTTGTTTAAAAACAAGCTTTAGGGTTTTATTTCTCTTTCAACAGCAGATCTTATTTACACATAAATTTTATCTGCTTGCTCCATTGTGAGAATGGTGAGGAAGATGAATATTTGGACGACCACGCACCATACTCATAAAAATTGCAGCTCATAGACTTGAAACTGCATATCAAGCTTTTTGCACAGATTTTAATATTGAATCAGCACGTCATAAGAAGCTGAAAAGGAAGAAAAGCAAAGAGTGCAAATTCTTTAAAAAACATGCTAATCACAGTCGAGGAAAATGTATGAAAAAACATCATGATAAACACAATTACAGTTCTAAATTATCTGTTTTATCAGTTACTTATCTTCAGTAATATTGAATCAGCGTGTCATAAGGAGCTGAAAAGGAAGAAAAGCAAAGAGTGCAAATTCCTTAAGAAACATGCTAATTATAGTCGTAAGTATATGAAACAACTGATGTTAGTCATTTATAAACAAAATTAAACATCTGAGAAATACTCAGCCGAGGGAAATACAGAAGAAAACTTGACGATATAAGGCAACTGCCTTTCTAAATTAACTATTTTATTATTTTACTGTGTCTTCACAGTTGTCAGCACCTAAAGCAACTGATGTTAGTCATTTGTAATAGAAATTAAACATCTGGAAATGGAAATACTCAGTTGAGGAAAATTCATGAAAAAACTTCATGATGCAAGAGATTTGCAGTTCTAAGTTGACAACATTGACAACAGGTTGTTTAAGACTCTGGCTGAGGATGTGAATAAGTTTTTCACGAAATCGCGATCCTAGTCAATTAATAAGAAAACTTTCATCATTTCTTCTAAAATAAGTGAAGTTTTATGTTACAAATTTTTATATTTCTGTATATCTAAGTTACCTGTTTTATCAGTTACTGTATCTTCATAGTTGTCAGCATATGAAGCAACTGAACATCATTTATAATAGAAATTAATACATCTGAGAATGAAAATACTCAGCCAAAGTAAATATATTAGAAAATTGCACGATATAACACAATTGCAGTGCTAAATTAATTGTTTTATCATTTTTCTGTATCTTCACAGTGGTCAGCATGTGAAGCAATTGAAGTTAGTCATTTAGAATGGAAATTAAAACATCCAGGAATGAAAATAATTAGAAAACTTCACAATATAACACAATTACAGTTCTAAATTAACTATTTTATCATTTTTCTGTATCTTCACAGTCGTCAGCATATGAAGCAACTGAGCATCATTTGTAATAGAAATTAAAACATCTGAGAATGAAAATACTCAGCCAAGGGAAATATATTAGAAAACTGCACGATATAACACAATTGCAGTTCTAAATTAACTGTTTTATCATTATACTGTTTGATATGAAACAATTGTATTAATGAAAACACGCATCAAGGATTTTACCATATATTCTGAAATTCACTGTCATAATACAAGAGATAAAGCAAAACTACATATAACCCCACATAACAAAAAATTGTTTGAAAATAGTTACTATATAGAGGCATTAAATTTTACAACAAATTGCCTATGGAAATAAAAAATATAAATTCCTTTCCACGCTTCAAAAAACATCTCAAGCAATTTTTAATTGAAAAATGTTATTACTCAACTGATGAGTTTTTGCATTACTGAAGTATTCACTTGTATTTAACAATATGTAAATTTAATCTACATGTACAATATAATTTTTTTTTATTACTATTGTTAACTCTCACAATATTACAATTAACTCTTTAAAATACTAACGAATCCACAACATGTATATGTTAAATTGGATGAACAAATAAATTTTACTGTATCTTCACAGTGGTCAGCATATGAAGCAACTGATGTTAAGTAGTCATTTATAATAGAAATTAAAACATCCAAGAATGAAAATAGTCTGCCAAAGGAAATATATTAGAAAAGTTCACAATATAACACAATTACTGTATCTTCACAGTCATCACTGAGCGTCATTTATAATAGAAATTAAAACATCTGAGAATGAAAATACTCAGCCAAGGGAAATATATTAGAAAACTGCACAATATAACACAATTGCAGTTTTATCATTTTACTGTATCTTCACAGTTGTCAGCATATGAAGCAAATGAGCGTCATTTATAATAGAAATTAAAACATCTGAGAATGAAAATACTCAGCCAAGGGAAATATATTAGAAAACTGCACGATATAACACAATTGCAGTTCTAAATTAACTGTTTTATCATTTTACTGTATCTTCACAGTCGTCAGCATATGAAGCAAGTGAGTGTCATTTATAATAGAAATTAAAACATCTGAGAATTAAAATACTCAGCCAAAGGAAATATATTAGAAAACTGCATGATATAACACAATTGCAGTTCTAAATTAGCTATGTGTGTTTGGAGAAATTTAGTAACAGTGACGTCAAAATTAATCATAAAAACTATTTGTAGTCGGTTTATTCATGAAAAAACTTCATGATACAAGAGATTTGCAGTCCTAAATGGTTACATAGACTTCCACAGCTTTTATCCATTACTTTTTTACCTGGCAGATCTATCAACACTAGAAAGAATGAACATATAAGATACATGAAACTTTCGAAACCAGAAAAATTTGCCATCGCAGAACATGCAGAGAACACTGGCCACCACATTGACTTTGATAATTTGGAGATTTTAGCTATTTGTGACAATTTCTCTCAAAAGATAGTGAGAGAAAGCATTGAAATATGTAAAGCAAGGAGCAATCTGAACCGTGACACCGGCAAACCACTCAGTACGATATGGAAGACCCTATTAGCACAACCTCCCATTGGAGGAGAGAAAACCAATACAATTGTAGGTGGGCGGGGACAGAGAGAGTATAAAAGCAGTGATTTGGCAGGCAAGAGGGAGCCTCCCGCTGAGCTCACGGGCAAGTTTTGAGCCAGCACCTCGCCTTGGATGCTCAGCGCTAATGCAGAACCTGACACCGCTCTACCGCCACGCTCGGCTTCCGGACCCTCACGTCCTGTAGAGCCAGCCTTCACTACCACGAAGCAGGAAAAGCCTGCAACTGCAAGTACAGCAAGACATCTCACCATGAGCCAAAGAAATCAAAACCGATGCAGAGCTTCACCAGCAACGGAAGACACTTGCTTTGCTGTCGGAGTAAAGCTCACCCACCACCGACATCTCTGTGGAAACTGACTTAGCCCAGCTCCCGCACCTCCAGTTCATCAGGAAATCATGACAACGGTGTCAATGGATACCAGTTCTCCATCCGGTGCAGCTTCACGGGTTCTCACTCCTTAGCAGCACTGTAACCATTATAGTGCTGTCATCGTTGGAGTGGACCGAAATCTACCGGTTGAGATGCTCCGCACGCATATGATACGACTCTGGCTTTCACTTGCGAAAGTCGTCAGGACCCGGCCACTGGTGCGTATTGTCTTCAAAGATAAGGCTCACTACGACGCAGCTATCTCTGAGAGGTTGGACATTTTAGGTCGTCCTCACAGAGTAGAGCCCAGCCGGATTTAAAGATCACCACGCAACCATCTGCAGGCAACATCAGCCGGCCACCCTCACCCACACTCGCCGGTACTTGGGCACTTTCACCGCAGCCGCAGCCAGCAACTGAGTCTCCAGCAACCCTCACCGCCATCATTGTTGGAGTTCCTCGTGATCTCCCCATTCGCTTTGTCTACACCATCGCTTCACGTCAGTGGCTCTCTGTAACGAGAGCAACCAGGATCACCACCTGGCGAGGCCCCACTACCCTTGTGCGAATTCAGTTCACCGATGCAGGGGAATGCCATGCTGCCTTGAACACCGGCCTGCCCTTGTTAGGGCAATGCCTGGTAGTAGAAGCCAGCAAGCATCAGTAACACTTCCCCTGCAGAAGATGCTGCGCGTACGGGCATGACGACTCCACCTGCACTGCGCCACTGAGGTGCCACTACTGTAACATCTGCATACTGTAAAATCGCTACACACAACAAATTAATCACAGACATTCACAAAGACATCCAAGGAATCTCATCTACCGCAGCTACCAACAAGGATACTCTCCTCTCACTCAAACGGAAGGCTCAACACCTAGCGATGCAAATTGCCAACATCAGGACTATTTAACCATCACAACTCATCGATCTATGCAACCTGACCAAAGAACTCCACAAATACGTCACAACCAAAGATCAACACAGCACTGATGAGATCCTTGACAAACTTGATGAGATCCTGGAAGAACAACTGCAGCTCCACCGGAGAATTACCGATCTCCAACACATCACCACCCCCTCGTCGTAGACTGCACACTACAATGCGACCTGAACTCCAAGGAACAAGCTGGCTCTAATCTTCGTCTTAACTTTGAGTCCAGCTTGACAATTACAACAAGGATTTATGACCCCCCACACTGTCATTACCAAAGAGACTTGTCTCCCAAGTTGCACCCTACTCCCACGCGCCTCGATCAGGGCCTTGGTCATGACCGACGCCTGGCCAACATTCCTTACCCGCCCGCCAGGAACACAGTAAGAACGCGGCAGGCTCGCCGGCCACGGGACCATGCGGGGTTACTTCTGCCTTCAGCCTCTGAACCGCCTGCATACTCAATGCAGGTCCAGCCGGCTTGCGCCGACGACCAGCACTCCATCTCACCGGCCTTGGCAGAAATTCTGTCAAAGCTGGAAGATATGCAGGCCGAGCTTCTACTCCTAACAAAAAAAGTAGCGCAGCTGGAGGAGCTACTTTCACTATCAACTTCAACTGCACAGCTTGCAACGATGCAAGAATCGCTGCAAGAGTTCATCCACAAAGAACATGGAGAAATAAACCAATGGGTCGCCCATAGAGACGCATTTTTCTCAACACAATTGGAGAAGGCTATCAACAACCAGATGCTAAGCCTCTGGAGATTCATCAAGCAGGAAGTGGCAGCGATGATCGAAGGTCCATCCACAGTGGCGTCATTTACATGGCCACCCGAACCAAGCAGCAGGGGTCGTCACCAACAGATGAAGCGCCCACCACGAGACATCATCCATCTCCTGTTCCACAGTAATACACCAATCACTTCCTAAAGCATTCACACACCACTTCCTAAGGCAATCATACACAAATCATTCACACTTAATTCACAAGGGCGTAAGTAGGGGCTCTCATCCATGCTTGCGTCCTGCCGCCCATCTTGTCTTGGTTCAGGCTTCTGCCTGGCCAATGTACCCGCTCCCTTGAATTTGCAGGTGCAGTAGCGGTACTGCCACATTATCACTCATAAATACTCACTGGTGGAGGTTTTTTAGTGTGTAGAGCAGACAGTTCAGTATGTCAGTGGAGTCCCACACTCCAATCCCAGGGTTAGTGAGTAACATGCATTTTTCCTCCACTCGAAAAAAAAAAAAAAAAAAAAAGTAATATGCATTTTTCTTCCACTCGAAAAGAAAATGGACAGTGTCCCGGGATGGCAATAAGTTGAAGGCCCCTGTTCCATGGAGCAGGGTTCACCTTCAATGACACCTCCGTGCTGCTGCTGAACATTTGCAGTTGCCCAATGAAGAAGCCTGACATAGTTTATGGCGAAACGTTGGCAAGATTTTTAAGAAATTATAAGCCAACAGAACGCGGACCACACCAGAAGCCAGGTAAAAAAGCATTGCAGTCCTAAGTTAGCTGTTTTAAGAGTTACTGTATCTTCACAGCCATCAGCATAATAGAAATTGAAACATCCGAGAATGAAAATACTCAGCTAGAGGAAATATATTAAAAAACTACACAATATAATGCAATTGCTGTTTGAAATTAACTGTTTTATCATTTTTCAGTACCGTCACAGTCGTCAGCATATAAAACAACTGATGGTAAGTAGTCATTTATAATAGAAATTAAACATCTGAGTATGATATAACACAGGTGGAGTTCCAAATTAACTGTTTTATGATTTTTCTGCATTGTCACTGTGAAGTAATGGTTTACATGACTTCCTATGATTTACAACTGTACGGTTGTCATGGTGTAATGTAATGTGTTTTTGAAATAGTTATCTGCTCCATTGAAGGGAGATTTATTTCTCTCTATATTTAGAACCTGTAGATACACGGGTAGCGTAAAGAATATAATTCAAGAGTCACAGTCGTCAGCACATGAAGCAACTGATGTTAAATAGTCATTTATAATAGAAACTAAACATTTGAAAATGGAATTACTCTAAATACTTTAAGATATAAGACAATTGTCCTTCTAAATTACCTGTTTTATCAATTATTATATCTTTTTGATACTAAAATATTATGAAAACATTATTAAGCACTTTAAATGTAATACTTTTTAAGTGCAATTGACTTTCATATTGCTTGTACATTCTAATCAGAGAGAAATAGTAAAATTACTGATGTTATGTGAAGTTTCCTCCATTTCTTTGTTGCATAAAAGTTTATTTTAGAAGATATAGTGTGCATATTTCCTTAGAAATTACCACATTGGTGACTCCAACAATTGATTGGTGACCCCAACGTTTGGTGATTTAGTGGATAAATCTCACTGGAGGACCGGAAACTTGTGGATATCAACGAAAACTGTGAAAACAATCAGCCTAGCAATGAAACTGAACATGCACATGTAAAAACAACATGTTGGTATATAGAATGAGACCACCAAATTTAATCATTGTATGTGATCTTTAGAGGCTGATGAAGCCAAACTTATCTCAGACTTTTTGATGCAGCCTATTAGTTCTAAACCATTTTCAGACCTAAAGGCACAGTAGATTTGTTTGAGAAGTTACTTAAATTTTATCAAAAATTAAATCACAAGCATGTTGAATCTACATAGTAAAAATAATGTTTCTAACTGAACAAAAAAACAAAAGACAAATGCTAAATAAACTTCTATTAAGCATACTCCCTCCCAGTGACACTACTGAGGAAATCTCTTTGGGAAGTGTACTTGATATCCTGAACTTGTAGTACGCTGTGTTGACTGGTTACTGTCTTAAATCTCAGCTGTAATAGTGGGTTTCACTGTTGATGGAGGCCAAGATGCTGTGGTGTCCATGTTGTTCATCAGGAATGCTGGTGTAAGTCTATCAATAGAAACTGTTTGCTGACCAAGAGGTGTTTCCGGAATGAAGTGCTTTTATGAACATTTGATTACTGGGTACAATCCATTGTAGATAAGCTGGAGAGGTTTCCAAACTGGATCTTGTCTGATAAATATATGTGAAGAAGTCATAAACTTTGGCTTGATGAATACAGCTTTTGCAGAGCAGTGACAAATGTTGATTGGTTTAAGTTAAGCCATATGTTGTTTCAGACTAAAAACCAAAGATAGGATGCTACATGTCACTGGTGTTGCATCAAAGAAATCTGCCGGAAGCTTCATAATGGCACCATAAGTCATTTCTGCATGAGCGATTTTATATTCTAGTACTACATAGGCACAGGCCCATTAAAATGGTAGGTAAACTTTTGACCCAGTCCTCTGAGAATCAAGCTCTTAAGGCTGCTTTGATGTTGCAGTGTCAGCAATCAACTTTCCCATTGGATGCAGGATGATAGGCAGTAGTTTTAATGTGGTGTATTCCTGAGGCTTTTGTGAGGTCAAATTGTCCTCTGTCAATTGTGATGAATTTGGGAACACCAAAACGCACTATCCATGTTGACAAAAGAGTGCTAGCAACCATTTCTGCAGCGATGTCTGCAGTCAATGTGTAAATCTAACATGGTTAAGATACATGTAAAGCCTTGGGAACAAGTTAATGGCTAGTTGCTAGAATAGACTGCGCATTTGTTGGAAGTATTTATAAAAATACGGTTTTCAAAAAAATCATCTGTTATTTGTGGTCCCGCCAGATCTGCATTTCTCTCAACGTGGATGGCTTTTTGCCTTCTAATTCAGCTTCTGTAAGCAGCTTCTTTGCTTTACGTATATCTGATTCTTCAAATTCAGTGGTAGGTACTGCATTGCTTTTAAGTCTTGATATGGTGTACTTGATAATGGCTTGGTTATGAAGTCCGATATGTATACTGTTAATGCTCCCAATATTTTGAGTTCAAGTCTGTATAGTTTTTAAGTTGTTCACAGATAGATGTTCCATATTCATTTCTCTTCCTTGTTGCATAACAAACAATTTGGAGATAACAATCCAATTTTATGTAGGTGTTTGCTGAGACAGTCATGTCTAGTGTTAAGCCTGAACCTATCAAAATATCAAACCCATCAAAATGTTCTGTTCGAGAGTAACATGGTTCCTAAATTCCGGCATTCTAGAATTCAAAATAGATGGGTATGCCAACATCTATGCGAACCTTCCCGAAAGGAAGAGCAAAGAATGCATACATGGCAACGGTTGTTTTTCGAGGTAGTTCAGGCATTTTAAGCTTTTTTAAATAACTTTTCTCCTTTGGAATTTAATATATTTGTCGTTAATTTAGTTCTATAATCATTCATGTTCTTCTTTATAATATATTTGATTGATTCCAGTGGTACTTTAGATTGTATCTTATTTTGAAGCTTGATTCCCTTTCTTGTTAGTCCGATATTGATTCGGAAATTTCCTGTCGAGACCTTAATATATATTTGGTTACCTCATTAGCTACATTTGCAGTAAAGAATTGAGATTCTACTTGCAAGAACCGTATTTTTACGACCTTGCGTCGGAATGGCGATCTTTTCAAGGCTACTCGTGAAACTTCCGTGTTGGTTGCTGTTTCGTTGTTCTCAGTTGGATTTGACATAATGTGTATATATTTGCAGTGCCAATTAGTAAATACTCACAATATTACAGGTTCATCACGTCGGGTTCAGCAGAAGTTGATTTGTTTGAGAATTTACTTGTGTTTTATTCGTCAGAAATTAGATAACAAGATGTTGAATCTGCATAATAAAAAAACAGCGTTGCTAACTGAATTAACAAAAACAAAAGACAAACGTCTATTTGCGTCTATTATAGTATTGGGAAAGAGTATTTATGTAAGTCATGCATATGTCACCTGCTGCCAAAGTACTTTTATTCAGACTTCCAGTAACAGTCCGTAACATATTGGCTGCAGATAAGGAGATTTGGACACGTTAGCTGCAATGGCGGATAAAATTGTAGAATCTCACCCATGGGTCCAGTTGTTTATTCATTAAGTAACAGCCAACTAGCCCTAACAGAGTCCCTCAGATCCGAACATCGATCGTGTTTCTCACATGGAGACATAGATCGCGCAATTTACAATCGCCGTCAATGAACCACACCAATGAACTATCAAACTTCCGTTAATCAGAAGATAGCTCTCGGTTTTCACGTAGCAACACAAGCAGTTTCCATTCTTCTAGCTCCTGAAGTGACAGTTCTCAACTCAACACACTCAAGGAGTTTACAATTTTCACGTTTCAATCCTAGTGGGGCATTGTGCTGCTACCATTTTAAATACAGTTCGAGAACAAGTTCCTATCGATCAGCTAACCTTCTAAATTCTGATAATCCGTCAAAATTGCTGCGTCGCGCACTAATGGCGACGGATGCCGCCTTGTTTTTAGCGACAGATCCAGCGTATATAAATATTTAGTGGACACTGGGACTGGATCTATCTTGATTTTCCCATCGAAAACAGATCGTCGCCAAATTTCGAATCGGAAACTGTACTCGGCAAACAGTACAGCATCAAAACATATGGAGAACTTCTAACAATCTAGTTTACACCGGAATTTTTTCGTGGAACTTCGTAGTTGCCGATGTACAGTCACCCGTTATTGAAGCAGAGTTCATCCACCATTACAACCTATTAGTCCTGTTGACCTGAAACACATAAGACTTATTGACTCAACAAACATTAGCAACATCTGGGACGCTAATTAGAGTCATATATGCAAACAGACCAAGTGCATGAAGATATTCTGAAGACGTTTCCCAACTTAATGCACGAGAACGTCAACTTCACCACTCCACATACAACTGTCGCTCATACAATAGTTATTAACGGGCAACCAATTGAAGCGAAGGCACGCAGGCTACCTCGTGACCAGTGGCGGCTCGTGAGCTTTTGGGGGGGGGGCGGGGCGCAGATGTGAAGATGCTTGGAATGAAAGTAAAGTGTGGTTATACGTTTTAAAACAGGTCACCTTTAGTTTTGCTGCAAAAGAAAAACACTGCAATAGCAGAAATATGTCAAAACACCACACATTTTTAAATAACTAATAATAAAAGATAAAATAAGACTCATCAAGTGCCAGTTTACTTGTACAAGATCTGAGCACGTCTATTCTTCTAGGCAGCAAACATTTCACTCTATTTTTATGTAAGGGACTTAACCAATTTCCTCTTTGTGAATGGAACAAACAGCCAAAAAATAAGTCAATCTTTGCCCATGGTGTTCCTGACGAAAGACTTAATTCTTTTCAATGTACTGGAGTTTCTCTCTACCTCTACTCTCGAAACTGGAGTTGTTAGGGCAATTTGTAGTTTTTTTATTATTATTTTGGGAAATTCTTTCTCAAAGAAGTGTGGCATCAAAAATTGAAGAGTTCTCTGCCTGAAGAGATATCTTTGAACGTATCATTATGATAAATCGCTGACAGTTCATTTTTTTAACTTTTCTTGGGAGATGATGGAATTATAATTTGATGCACATTTTCTTACAGTCAGCAGGGACATTTTCTCTAAATGTAATATTTCTTTGGATCAATAATTGCAGAAGTATTGAATATATCAGACAATTTCAAAATAGAACGATGCAAGTTTCATCGTGGGCGCAGCAATTAGACTGTACAGCGTATTTGCATCCCTCCTGTTGGGGTATATCGTCATCCGCACCTCATTCGTTTCCACGTCGATCATTCCCAAGATCCAGTTGCCCTCTACGACGCGCCCACGATGAAACTTGCGTCGTCCTGTTTTGCATTTGTCGATTTGAACGACGTGACCGGGACCGCCAATTTTTCCCCTTGCAATATACTTGGTGTCATTTGACATCATACACATTCGCGGCAGTAGCCGAACCAGTCCGATACAGTCCGTGAGCTCATGCATGTATTTCCTACGGAGCACTTCATTATCGTCGTGTCGTAGGATTGTTTATGTACAAAGCAGTACATGAGTAACAAAATTTGACTGGGCGATAACTTAGCCTGCTCAAACCATGTTCCTTTGCACACGGACTGCGTCACCTATGTCCGGGGCATTTTTGCAGAGGTTGGCTACAAGTTTTACATATCTTTCTCATGTTGACTGCAACGCTAGAACCGGCTGTTCATCTGCTTGCGCATGCGTATACGTGCACCTTTGAACTTAGAAAATATTCTCGCGTCGCACAAAAGATAGTTTCTCCAAACATTTTCCCCTTTCTTTCATGAACTTTGTTTACAATCAGTGATTGAAAGTTCCATTTTGTTGTGGAAACAGCTGGAATGTGTTTGTCGCAAACTGAAGGCAACAGGTCACTGCATTTTGGTAAAGACCAGAAAAATGTGAACCCACTAATGTTGGCGAAAAACAACTGAACTGATTTTATGTTTTTGGAACAAGCATTTCCTGTAAAGAGATTTAATTAGTGAGCATAACAGTGTACATAGGTGGTGTATGAGAAAGAGTCGTGCATCAGACAACTCAGACATCCCAACAATTCATTGCTTCAGTACTTCGTGACTTGGAGCTCCTGTACTGTCATATAGTGGACATTCTCGTTGCATCAGAGAACTCAGAAGATCACAAGTAGCATCTTCACTTACTATTTCAACATTTAAGTGAACATAACCAGGGACGTATTTAAGGGGGGGGTCCAGGGGGTCCGGACCCCCCCCCAAATGAATTGTGATACCGAACCTTTAATAAATAAATAGTTGAAATAAAACCAAGTTTAAAATGAATTGAAAAAGTTTATTTAAGTTTCTCTTCTTAACGTCTCTATTCACTGTACAAAACAAGGCCGCCTAGTGCAATGAAAACTCTTAATAGGTAGATAGAGTCAACATAAAAAATTCAATGCGACGGCCGGGATTTGAACCACGGATCTCCTGGTTTTCGTCCACTCGCTGTTACTCCATTTGACTCGTATATTTCCCCGGTAAAACACTAGAGGCTCTCGCATCCGAGATACACCGTTTGTGGCGACTTACCATTGTAAGTATTACTGTGATGAAGCCTGATGAAGCGAGGCTTCATCACAGTAGTACTTACAATGCAAGTACTTACAATTGTAAGTCGCCACAAACGGTGTATCTCGGATGCGAGAGCCTCTAGTGTTTTACCGGGGAAATATACGAGTCAAATGAAGAATTGAATGTCATGACAGCAAGTTGGCCATGGTAGCTCAATGGGTAAGAGCGACTGGACGGAAATCAGGATATCCGTGGTTCAAATCCCGGCCGTGGCACTGAATTTTTCATGTTGACTCTATCAATGATAAACCTTAGCCTATGTACGGCTAGTGTGAAGAAATGATTAATTTCCATCAATTAACTAAAATCTTAATAAGTAATTTTATAAAAAAAATAATAATAAATAGTTTCACAAGAAATAAACGTTTCTGAGAAAAATATTAGCAACAAATGACTAAATGATCAAATAAATTTGAGACTGTGACTCTTTCTTTTGTTCCCGACTGTGCCCCTCTTGCTTGCCCTCAGGACTGTCTTCAGAACTGAGTTATTTAAACTCATTGACTAAAGTGAGTGAATATCTTCTTTTGGATGGAAGAACTTTCGTCGATTTTCTGTTCTCAGAAACATGTCTGTTGATTACGATTAAAATGCTGCATGTTTGAGACACGACAATTTTGAATTTTTGGGGAAAAGGCGATAAACACCTCTTTAATTTCCATGATTATTTAACTAAGAAACCAGGTTATCATAGATAAAAACATCAGGTTAAAAGAGAACGTGGAGCTCATAAAATACGCAACTCCCGCAATTTCTACTTCCCTCGTATCAGCTATTTTCGAAACATCTCATCCTATATAACAATTGTTATGCACATTTAACAGTCTCAAAATTGCTCGTTGCATAATTTCATAGGAAACCTAGTATTTTATTTATTTATTTTTAATACTTTAACGTCCTTTAACTGGAGAATCATATTGGGCAGTAAATGAAACGGGTGATACCATCACATCAGTCTAGAGCGACTAGAACATAAGATTTACCCGACAATCGTCTTATTAAGATAAGGGAATACCCAGTAAAAAGTCCTATTGAGAAAACTATCTTGATCTCGATTGGATATCGCTTCTGCGGTGCCCAACTTGCGCTCATATGAGCAAAGGTGGAGTTTTTTCACTTCACCCCACCTCCTCATGAAAGCATTTCCCTTTTTCTCGCTCTCTCTACATAATGGAACGTTGCGTCTTATATTCGCAGACAGTGGGTGGAGGTAAACCCTCCTTCCCCTTACGCGGCAAGGTTGGCCAAGATCTCTTCACTGGGAGTCAGACACGCTACCACCAAACTATGGAGGCGGGCTCCAGTTGAAATCATTTATAACCAAACAGTTTGCCTGATGACGATACGCAATGGAGCAATCGTGCTTTATATGAGTTGCGAAATTGTGAGAACCAGAGAGACTCATGTCAGTGTACGGGAGTACGGGATCAATGTTTATTGCCTCTACCACGTGCTTAGTAAGCACAAACGTGTTACATTCCATTTAAAAAGTTGATATTGAGATGTCATCAGGAATGCAAGTTTTGAGGACACCAGAACAGGGGGAAAAAAACTTAAATGTCTGCGCGCGCGCTCCAGAACCCAAATATTGGAGGAATATAAAATGTAGGATTTAATTTCGTTATCTTTCAAAGATGCAAAACGAAAACTTTCAATAAAATCGTCCGAAAATGGCTTCAATAATTTGAATTTAAACACTACATATTTAAGATAGCTGCATAACAAATAGAATGCCTATTGTGAATTTTCTGAGGATAAACCCTGAAGTTTGCTTTACTGGAAGTGAAGTCTGTGTAACTATTCTAAACCTAACAGATAAAGGAAAAGTTACTGCACAAGTAACTCGTTAAAATACACAAATAATGTCAGTTATAATAATGTATTGCAAAGTTAACTAATTCTGATATATTATTTGTTAGTGATTAAAATTCTCAGATACTTACTTAAAGGTATGTAATTTTTAACTTCTAAGATCCTATTCCCTTTTTCATTCAAGGAGAACTAATACTTCAAATGCATCAATTAGTGGTTCGTTTTTAAATATCTGATTGCTGCTTATATCACTTTATCCCAGGTATAAGAACAAAAGTGTGCAATTAAAGGTCTTTCTATAGACTTTATCCAAAGAAACAAGACAAAAACAAGCTTTTCTGAGAACAATTTGTAGAAGATTGGGTGGAGAAAGTAATGTGAATGTAACATATTACATCTGTTTTTAGTTTTACTAACATGATAAAAATACGTCCCTGATTAATTATTAAAAGCAAATAATTCAACGTAGATTTTTGGACCCCCCTGGAAATTGACTTCTGAATACGTGCCTGAACATAACATCAATTTGAGCAAGTGTGTGTTCAATGCAACCAAAGTGACATTCCTCAGTTACCTTATATCCTGTCAAGGTATTAAACCATTGCCAGAGCAAGTAAGAGCAGTCACAGACTATCCACTCCTAAGACACTGAAGGACTTACATTGTTTTCTAGGACTTATTAATTTTTATCGGAGAGATTTGCCAGAGTCTGCCAGTTAATAAGTCACTCATTTTTTTGTAATTCAGTGTCAAGAAGGACAAAAGGAAGATCTAATGGACTGAAGACCAGCCTGGAAGATGCAGCACTATTGGCTCATCCATGTTCAAATTTACTACTAGCTTTGAAGGTTGATGCCTTGGTCTTTGACATTGGAGCATCTCTTCACCAAATTAGGAACGACACTCTACAACCCTTGGAACTTTTCTCAAAGAAGCTCACAGACATCCAGAATAATTATTCCTCTTACGACCGTGAACTTCTTGCTGCTTATGCTGCTGTTAAACACTTTCAATTCATGTTGGAAGGACGTGACTTCCCAATTTATACTGACCAAAACCATTGTTATGTTTAGCATCTTCCAAGAATGTAACACACAGCTTTTCAACAAAATCCCCCACTCTAGACTACCCTTTGCATGGAATATTTTACTCTAATGTTGATTTTCTCAAAAATGGTTCAGCAGTTTTGTTTAAAGTATAATACGTTGAAGATATTTTCATAGCAAATGAAGTGCATATTTTGAATTTTCTAGAAATTCTGGATTATTTTTCTATAACTTGGAAACCGTAAGAGAACAAAAAGTGTAGGTCTCTTTAAAACACATAATTTATGTCCAATAAATTATGTTTCCCTTTGTATCCACAAGAAAATTAGCAATAAGAACATTTCTGCAAATTTTTATTTGAATTATTGTAAAGTAGGTAAAAGAACAAGCAGGTGTAAGAATAGTTTGTACAAAAGTAGAGAAAATTGTTTGAGAACAACACATTAAGTTTTTCTCTATAGATAACAATTAAACTCTTCCTACTCAGCTATCACTCATTATTACGCAATTTAAGTACAGTTGTCTTCATATTCATATACGAGGGTTGGGGCAAAAGTCATGGCAACTAATTCTTCTCTTGTAGATATGTGAACGGATCACAAACATATATGTGTCGTGTGGAAGTTCTTCTACTACCAGCTATCACAGAACCATCTGTTGTTCTGTGATAGCTGGTAGTAGAACAGCAAGGGCTGTGAAATCAGTCAGTTGGTGAGTGTCGTGCGAGATGGAAGTAGCCCATGTTGAGCAGCACACTTACATCAAAATAGCCGTTCTCCGATGGAGAAATGCGATGGAATGTCACAGTGAATTAATGGAAACCCTAGGGAATAATGCCCTGCCACAACCTACGGTAGCATGGTGGGTAGGAAAGTTTCAGCAAGGATGTGTGTCAACCAGTGATGAGCAACATTTGGGACGACCTATCAGTGTGCGGACCGACGTGGCACATGCCGTCATTGAGCAGCTCCTGGATGAAAACAGACGATGGACACTACTGGAGTTAGAGATGGCAAGTGGCATTGAGAAATGCACCATCTACAGGATATTGCATAATGAGCTGCAACTACGCAAAATCGCATCGCGGTGGGTATGCTGGTGTATGCAATATGCTCCGACCACCTAGCACACTGGCAACAGGATGGACATCAATTCTTGTCACAAATAATCGCTATTGATGGGCCAGTGCATACGAGCCAGAACTGAAATGTCAGCGACCGTACAGTACTACCGTGACTTCCTGGTGCAACAGGTACAACGTGGTGTTCGTGGACTGTACAATAATCCTGCATGACAATGCAAAACCATATAAAGGAGAGTGTGTAGGGCAGCTACTGTGACATTGGGGATGAGAAGAATTGGAGCACCCACCGTACTCTACTGACATATTGCCCTGTGACTTTGATCTCATTCAAAAGATTAAGGAACCACTACATGGTAGGTGTTTGCAACACAAGAGAACATTGCTAATGCTGTGCGTGAACAGGTGACCCAATTCACACATGGTGCGGAAAATGCTGAGGTAGGTGGTATTCAGCATCTCCCATATCATTGGCAGCATGTGCCGACAGTAGCAGGGGGCTACTTTGAGCAATTTTAGGACCAGGTTTGTCGTGTCAACTTTCGTGTACTGTGTTGTCATTCTTTTGCACCGTGAAGGCAATATTGCCCTGTACACTACCATATTAAATTAGTGTGGACGATTCATTGTCCACACATGTAGTTAACACCTTGTCCTTTCGTCTGTATATGTCACATTTTCCAACCGGATTGGTATCTTCAAGAAAAAAAGTAGTTCCCATGACTTTTGCCCCAACCTTTGTATCTTGTCTTTGGTTCTGTAATTATTTCACAACTTATAGGCTTCACAATTTTCATATCAAGGAATAAGAATCCTCTAAATGAAATAGGGATAAAACTGGCAGATACAGAGATTCCTTATCCCTTTCCCACTCCTCAAAGCACGAGTTCTAGCATTTTTCGGCAATATGTAGTCTCCAGATACCAATATAAACATTGTTCTGTTTTTAATTGTAAATATCAGTTCAGTATTTTCTGAATCACATGGCAATAATTTTAATTTGTTCTGTATTTGTTTTCACAAAACCATTTGTAAACAATATGTAGTGTCTTCCCATTCCTCTAGATATTGGATTTAAACCTGGCGCAGACCAATGGTTTTTAAACATGCTTAAAACTCACAAACCCAGGTTTTATACTGGCATATAAAAGAACTGCAGGACAAAATTCTGTCACACTGACACTTTTAACATGATGTGACGCTGATATGATTCACAGCATCAGTAATAAAATATGTATAATTTTGAGTCAAACTAATACTCAATGCTCCACTTATTTCTAGTATTTACCTAGAACACATTTTGTTAGGATCTTCCTAACATCATCAGCTGTTGTCGACTAATGGACGTTGATTTGTGAACTCATTGGAGACGACAGAGACACACCTGCCATCTCCAATGAGTTCACCAAACCATCGGCCATTAGTCAACAACAGCTGATGATGTTAGGAAGATCCTAACGATATAAGTTCTAGGTAAATACTAGCAATAAGTGGAGCATTGAGTATATGTATTATTAATAATGTAATGTTTTATTAAGAAATAATAAATGTAAAATTTGAATGTGTGCTCCGGTATAGTTTCAAGGAGCCGGGGTATGATATTCAGATTTTATTTTATTTCTTAGCTCGACTCAAAATTATATTAATTTTGTGCTTCATTGTATCATAGTCGTTACACATTGGAATAAAATATGTATTTATTTATTCCCATTTCTTAACCACAGCTAGTCACTATATGCCACCAAAATCAGTACTGTTGGAATGTTATTTCTATTTTTTCAAGATTGGTACATCTTAGCAGCTATACTGTGCACTCAATCTTTTTTTTCCATATTATAGTTAAACCTACTGTTTATCTCCATAGAAGTCTTTTGCTTAGTGTAGTTTTGTTAGTTTGGCAGTGTTTAATAGTTAGCATTTTGCGTAATTTAATTAAAATATACAGGCCTAGGAAAATGAATCAAATTGTTATCAACATCTAAATGATATAAACCCTCTACTTAATTATACAGAAATTATTTTTAAGTAAACGAAAGCTGCATTGCTAGCTTTTAAATCTCATACATTATAAACAATACCCAACTGTTTTTATATTATCTTTACATTATGAAAGTAAGTTCATTATCTTTTAAAGCTATCAGTAAAGTGGCTATCTCCCAAGTGTCATCTTACATGTTTTACCTATTGTCTTTTTTTTTTTTCTTTCTTTTTAATATTGATTTCTCTTGTTTACATACTTTTAAATTTGGTTTTATCACATTCTCTAGTTGCTGGACAAACAAAATAAAGAATTTGGTGGATAGAGTCAACATGAAAAATTCAATGCCATGGCTGGGATTTGAACCATGGATCTCCTGGTTTCCGTCCAGTCGCTCTTAACCTTTGAGCTACCATGGCCAACGTGCCTTCCTGACATTAAATTCTCCAGTTGACTCGTATATTTCCCCGGTAGACCACTAGGGGCTCTCGCATCTAGTGGTCTACCAGGGAAATATACGAGTCAACTGGAGAATTTAATGTCAGGAAGGCACGTTGGCCATGGTAGCTCAAAGGTTAAGAGCGACTGGACGGAAACCAGGAGATCCGTGGTTCAAATCCCAGCCATGGCATTGAATTTTTCATGTTGACTCTATCCACCAAATATCTTAGCCTATATACGGCTAGTGTGGAGAAATGATTAATTTCCATCAATTAACTAAAATAAAATAAAGAATATTGTTAATAGGTAAGGACTGTGATACAATGAAACACAAAATTAATATAATTTTGAGTAAAACTAGTACAGTAACTACTAGTAAGTGTGTCATTGACTCCCTTTAAATTTAATTTAAGCACTTAAATTTACCTACTCCTTCACCAATCAGTAATAAAACGTACAGAAAATTTATATACCCCAGAGCTACAAACTTTTCCAAAATGGTCTTCAAAGCACATTACATTACAGAACAAATTCAGTGTACAATACCTTTTAAAATCACATAACACAAAAGAGAAATGCACAGGCAAAAACTCAAGAATATGCTGGATAAATTGCAAAGACTGTGACAATTTTGCATTGGCAAAACTAAAAGGAATTTGAACAGTATGTTTAAAAAGCATTTCAGGAACATCAAGAACACAGAAACAGACAAATCAGCAGTAGCATACCAATATAGAACACAAAATCAATTTATTAAAATGTGTTTAGAGTCAACTGAATGAACCATCTGAAAAAAGATATTCATATAGAAAACTATAGGCTTACAGGCTTTTTATTTGTTTTATACACCTGGTGCCCATGCAATAGACCAGCTTACAGGCTCTACATTGGCACTGTATTACAATTTTCAGTTTTTCTTATGTTTGACGTTATGGCTTTGCATAAAGCCCATACGGTGTCCCTCTATGGGCACACCGAGAACAGCTTTACTATATTCGTTTTCTTTCAGGTTGGTCCTGCTGTTACCTATTTTTTGTTTTAGTGTATGCACATATATTACACACACACACACACACACACACACACACACACACACACACACACACACACACACACACACACACACACATACACATACACACATACTCATGGGCATAGCCGTACGTCCTTCACATTTGCACACACATTCACACACACTTCACTTCACTCTTTTACACTATTTACATTTCGCTGTTCTGCTGTGTGGCAGCATGTCACTCTGTTCCTTGTGTGGCCGGTGAGTGGTGGCCCCTGCACACTAGGGGTGGCAAGCCATGTCTTCGAATGTGCACCCAAATAGAGGAGGCTCTTTTTTCCACTGCTTCGGGGATGTTTGGGATGCGGACTTCTTGATGGAGGGAGGCATTTGTTGTGCAGATGGGTGTGGACAAGATTTTCTTAAGGGAGAAGTTTTGTAGGGTTTGGAGGTACTTGAGGGTCATTTGGGATGCATTGGCCCAGACCACACATGTGTATAGAACCACTGACAGTATGAAGGACTTGTACAAGATAATCTTCGAGCGAAGTTTCAGTTATTTGAGTTTGATTTATGAGTCACTATGTTTACACTCAAACTTCACTTACTTGTTGTTGTATAATTGAAACGTTTTCAAGATCATTTGATCTCATCCTCAGCTGTTTGGTGACTGTCACCAAACAGCTGAGGATGAGATCGAATGATCTTGAAAACGTTTCAATTATACAAGTAAATGAAGTTTGAGCGTAAACATAGTGACTCATAAATCAAATTCAAATATTAAGAATACTTCACTGTTAATAATGCTTCTGCTTTTAATATTTATGAAGTTTCAGTTGTTTGCCCCTGAAGATAGGGGCGCATAACTGTAGTCGCTGCCGCCCTTTGTTGACGCTATCTTTTATATGGGTGAGCCAGTTCATTGTGCATGTCAATGTCACGTTGAGGTACTTGACTTGCTCGCGACAATGCAATACTTGACCACCTACCATGCCAAAGGGTGCTGCTTTGAAAAATGGATAAGCTGGCATTTACTTGCATTAATTTTGATTTTCCAGTCATGAAGCCATGAAAGGAAGCGGTCAATATACAGCTGCATCTCTAATAGGCCGAAATGAGGATTTTTATGGTGGTTGTATATTGCAGTGTCGTCAGCGTACATGGCCACTTTGCATCTGGCATTCACGGGGAAGCCGTTTGTAAATAGTATATACAGTAGCAGAGACATGATGGGCCCTTGCGGTTTCAAAAGGCCTGGTACTTACCAATTTTAGGTCACCAATGGGGAGAATTTAATGTCATGCCAGTATGTTGCCAAGGTAAATCAATGATAGAGCATTCACATATAGAGCAGAAGATCTGTGCTTCAAATCCTAGTTATGATACTCAATTTTTCACTTCTGATTGACCTTCGAAAGTTTGTGTTAGAACAATTGCCTACCACTAATTGCCCAAAGCCTATTTGTAATTATTTAATTTCAAAACACAAAAGAAAATTAAATTGCTCCTGAAAAGGTCACTGTTATGAAAGCTTGATCCTCTGGAAGGGCCACTTGGATTGGAAGTAATATATTACAACCAAAAGGGGCCAGATTTGGCATAAAGAGTTTTGATCTTTGTCCAAGTAAATCAGGATAGTTATATTAACTATATTTACACTGGCAAAGGGACTGACAATGCAGGAACAGAAGATTTGAGGTTATCTGACTCAATAGTCATTCACCTCATGGAATTTATTCTTGATCAGGATAGAACACCTAGATAACTGGTCCAATTCCCCTAAGTCATCGCTTTATATCAAAGCATAATAAATGTAAAGTCCGGCTGTTGTATCTCCGGCTCTGACGTTTTGCGATTGCAAGAGGTGGAGGGGCGAGGTTAATAGTACCAACATACAGTAATGAGCAATTGAAAACATATCCTCAAAATTATCTTTAGAACGAAAATATAGGACTATTCACACCTTTCACACACACTAACAGCATCTGTTGGTAGTACTGGGAATCTCTACATCCGGTGTTGTGGTCAGGAAGTTAAAACTGTCTGCTAGCGCCAATCAGCATTGTCGCTGCTATGCGTGACTCCCAAACCCAACACTGTATTGCCAGGTTAAATTTGTTTGAGCCACGTGGTTTTAGCTGCTTGTGCTGGTAAACTTTCTTTGCTTATATTTTGCATGTGTGAATTCCGATTTTTAATGTTCGTAAGTCCTATTATTATCGCTATTATAATAATATGGCTCCTGATTCGTGTAATATGCAAGTACTGAAATATTTAAAATACGCATTATTCCTCTGCTTGAAATATCCGCTAAAGAACTGCAACAGCCTGCTTCCCCCTCTTGAGAAATGTCAGAGCCGGAGATAGAGCGGCCGAACAGTAATTGGAATAATACATTCAAATTGTATAGGCTCTAAAGAGAGCAGGAATGAGGTGAATCAGCTTCCAACTTTGAATAGTCATCACTTGGCTTCATAGAAGGGTACTTACATTTTTATCCATCCGCTGTTCTAAAATGTTGATGGATGATACACAAAACTAGCTGCCAAAACCAAAATGACAATTTTAAAGCCTTATATTATATACATGATACAATATGCATATGGGTGGTATCAAATGATATTGCAGGTATATCCCTCTTCAAAAAAAAATTGTGAAATGGTATAAAAGTTACTTTTTCACGCATTGAACTGCTTACAATTTGGAGAGCTATAAATGCCCCCCTCTCCTCCAAAAAAGCCATATTTTGAATTTCTCTTTTAGCCTAATTGCAAGCTATTAAATTCACACACCTATACATTGACAGAGGAGGGTAGAAAATCTGAAGCATCTACCTCCCCTCAAATTAAAAGGAAAAATACATGATTTCTTTTATGCATGATTGGAGGAATTTAGTAACAGTGATGTCCAAATTAATTGAAAAAACTATTTGTAGTCATAGAGATATGTGGTGGCTAGATGAACATTAAAGATGAATATTTTGGAAAGCAATAAAGCATTAAAAAGAAACAGTTACAGGTGGACCATATATTTTTCTAGGAAGTGTATAAACCTTGCAGTTCTGTAATAATGGAAAAGAAATTAAAGAATTTTCTCCCTATGACGAACCATGACATTAAAAGATACTCACATGACCACCATCACAATGGTACGAGGCGTGTCTGTAAAATAAGGTATCTAAGGTGCTAGAGCCATGAGGAATGCTATTACAGGAAATCTGGCAACACTGGCATGTAGCTTGGTTTCACCCATTCAAATCCCCACCACAATGAACCCGTTGCAATCATTAGTCTTGGCTGGGCAGCCGTTTGCGATGGAGCTTCCTATCACTTCTGCCGCCAAGTGCAAATTGCATGCAGTGATCCGTTTCTTTGAGTGCCAAGGGCACTACGCCCACCGAAATTCATTGTCAGTTATGCGAAGTCTATGGGCCACAGTGTATGGATGTCAAAAACGTGCGAAAAAGGGTCAGATTTCAAAGACGGACATAGAGACGTCCATGACAAACAGCGTTCTGGTCGGCCTTCAGTTTCAGCCGAAACAACTGCAAAAGTGGAGCAAGAAATGCTTAAAGATTGGTGTGTGAAAGTTTGCGAGCTGTACGAACTTATCCCTGAAGTAACTAAGACTACGATTGACAAGATTTTGACCGAACATTTGCATCATCGCAAGGTGGGTCCCAAAATGCTCTCCTGGCCCAGTTGTATGGGACATCCTCAACCATCCCCCCTACAGTCCAGACTTAGCACCTAGTGATTATCCTCTGTTTCCTGAGTTGAAGTCACACCTTGGTGGAACACATTTCCAGACTGACGATCATTTGAAAAACGAGGTTCAGTGCTACCTGTGCAACTTGGTGGGAGAGTGCTATGAGAAGGGTATACAAAAACTGTCACAGCGCATGCAAAAGTGCATCGATTGCAATGGTGATTACATCGAAAAATAGCTGTAAGTTCCGCCTTTCCATCAATGTAACGTTCTTTGACAATAAATATGTTTTCTATATTAAATAAAATTAGAGACCTTATTTTATGGACACGCCTCATATTTTCAAATCAGTATTTTACTTACCCAGCTTTATTTTTTAAAGTATAAGGCAGAGACAAAGACACTACATTTTCGCTTTTGATATTAAGAATTTATTTCATGTATAGCTTTGCTACAAGTACACACAAAACAAATTAATTTTAACAGAAGTGACAAACACTTGCGTGTTCTGATACAATTGCAGCCAGCATTAATAAATATTTTCCTGTCAAAAATGATGACTAGCAGCAAGAAAAGTACCAAAATGCCAGTCCATTGTATATTCACTACAAAGTTAAGGAATTTGCTTTAACTCGGATAAAGGAAGAACAAGAACAGCATGGAATGGAATGGAATGGTATGATACCTACCATAAGTCCACTGCATTTGATAGCTAAGCAAACAACATTGCATTTCACTTTAAATGCAACAGCAATATAAATACACATTATTTTGCTTTTCAAGCCTATAAAATTTATTTTGTCTTGCAAATGTATGCAAGGTAGAAATCTCCAAAAAAGAAAGTATGAACTCTGAAAATGTTGATTGCAATTATCACAAACTGAGATATTCAAAATCTTAATTTTAGAATTCCTGATGAATTACTCTTTTTATATCCACACATATTACCGAGTCCCATCTGAACCTGTCCACTTTCTTTATTCTTAAAGGAACTTGGCGTCTATTCATTTGCAAAAGTTTCCTTGATCATTCTAATAATATTTAACATTTGCCATCTCTGTGCATTTCATTAACATAAAAAAAAAGAACAGGTTAATTGTCTTTCCAAAATATGTTAATTTCATTGATCATTTTCGATTCTGCAGAGCATTAGACAACCAGTCCATGGCAGAATCCAGGCCTTCACCTTTAGTAGCTGAGGTTTTGAATATCTGGAAAGTCCTGTTCTTTAGTGCATCTAATCCAAGAGCCTGATGAACCTCTGCAACACTCAGAGCTCCCTCAATGTCTTGTTTGTTGGCCAGAACAACCAGAATTGCTCCTTGCAGCTCGTCTTCCTGAAATACAATTCATAATCTGTTTACGCCCAAACCAGCAAATGAATTCCAATGTACATTTATTAAATTGTAGATGAGTCATATTTTTTACACATCAGCTGCACTTACATATCTATATTGAGGACAAGTTTCGCGAACTATTGTTCATATCACCAGCTCTATTGCAACTCAAAATTGCATCGCAATAGAGCTGATGATGCGAACAATAGTTCCTGAAACATGTCCTCAATATAAGTGAAGCCGATGTGAAAAATATATGACTATAATTGAATATTTGTTTCGCTTTACTGTGGTGTTCCAATACATTAAAATTTCTATCCAATATACATTGTTTACAGCTCACCTAAATTTGAGATATGCTTGTACATTTTCTATGTATTCACACATGCATTTCAAATGTTAATTTTATTCCTTCTCCTTCCAATTAATCTTTTCTACTTACAGACAGTTCACAACATTTGGGAACAGAACCCAAATGGTAAAACAAAAAATGCATGCATTCAGGGGCAGCTTTTGAGGTAGTGCCGCTGTGCCATGGCACCATCTGTATGAAAACAAAAGAAAGAGAAGTGTATAGGATTGCACAAAAAAGATTGTTTCTGAGTATCTGCTCCCTCGTGTGAATAGGCGCGTTAAACGCAAACGCTCTGTCCTGGTTGTTTTCCATGGCTTGGCACCAATTCCAGAACGGCACCATCTACGCTCATAAGCGCCTGTGTTAAGGGCTAGGATGTTTGCTTATACATGGCTTCTTATGGGAGAAGGTGGTGCCGAGATTTCTCTGACGCATAATTTATGCTTTATCCGTTAGAATGCAGTAAAGCACAGGACTTAAGATAATTGTCTCTCTGTCGCAAAATTGTACAAGAAGGCTTCGTATCACATTCTCCATGAATTGTATTATTAAACTTTTACTGTGCTTGTTACACCTGTGCGTAACAAGAATACGGATATCATAAATATCTATTTCCGTTTCCCTGTACGTTCTGTTTGGTACAGTATATTATAATATAGGATGGACTTAATTAAATTAATTGGGAGTCGATTAATCGATTTGTGTTATTAATCGACTCCCAATTAATTTAATTTATACAACAACACTGTTTTCAACACTTCCATGAAAGGATTTATAGGATGGACTATTGATAAGATTACCTAAATCGTTCAAAATTGGTACACATATTTATATTTTAACAACCCTTATTTATTCATTTATTATTTACTTGTTTATGGCCGTCAATACAATGCTTCACCGGCCGCCCCTGCATGCATTACATAGTAAGCTTTCACAATTACTGGAAACATACCGGAGTCCAGGAATGGATACAAGACCTTCATTAAGTTACAACTTTTCTCTTCCCATTTCCAGTAACAGTATATTATATTCATAATGTTTCTCTTATTTCCTGTTCATATTTTGCTATGCATTTCACTATAGGGTCTTTCAACAAGAGTGTCCTATTTTTTTTCATGTGATGCTACCGTTATTAAGTTACACCAGTCATTTTTTCATGTGGTTACAGTTGTTATTGACAAATAGCCATGGAGCATTAGAGCATTCAGCAACGTGTAGTAATAGTGAAAAATTATCAAAATGGATCATCTGTTCGCCAAACCTTCCATATACTGTGTGATACCGGGCTTAAAAAACATCATATACAGGAGTAACATATTTAAAAGAATTAATTCTGAAAGTATTAATACCTCAATATAAATTTAACATTAAGAGTTATTTGATAAAAATCCTGGTATTTAAGTACTTACAGTAAGTCGCCACAAATGTGTATCTCAAATATGAGAACTTAAGTGATTTACCGGGAAAATATAATGAGTCAATTGGAGAGTTAAATATCATGTCGGCATGTTGGCCATGGTAGCTCAAGAGGTTAGAGCATATGGATGGAAACCAGGAGACCCGTGGCTCAAATCCTGGCCATAGCAATGAATTTTTCAGTTGACTCAGGAGTAATGTATTTAAAAGGATTGATTCTGAAAGGATTAATTCCTCAATTTAAATTTAATAGGATACTCTTGTTGAAAGACCTTTACTTAGAGCAATTTTAGTACGTTTTTGAAAGAATGAAAAGTAACACTTTGTTCTGTATGATAAAAATCCATAAATTAACTATTTTGTCTTAAAATTATTAAATTTAACGATCCCTGTGTCACTCTTTAAATATTTTTCCTTCATATATGTTCATAAAAGCAACTTCTGTGAAATTTGTATTTGGGAAAGTAATTGTTAAGTTTAAATAACACACTCAATATAGATGTCTTGTTACTGTTTTATATGAACTGAATGACTTACTCTTAACATGTATAGCAGTTCGTCTTTTGATATTCCTATTCTGTCTCTATCTGCTGAATCCACAACATAAATTATTGCATCTGTATTGGAATAATAGCATCGCCAATAGGGCCTGAAACAGAACAAGTTAAGAAATACATATTAAGAAATGTAAATCTTTAATTCTTATACATTTGGGGCTTAGTAAGAATTATGCAAGTTAAATGCCTTATGAAAAGCTGGTGAGTGTGTAACTTCATTCCATGTGCCACTTGATGGGGTCTCTAAAAGCCGGCAGATAGCAAAAGGTTGAGTTACATAAGTATATTACATTACATGCCAAACAAGCTCCACTTCATCAAGAAAAAGAAAGCAGCAGAATGTGTACTTTCACTTTTGTTTTGCACAAAATGGATTTTCACGATCTGCTTATGATCTTCAGATTTCAGCAAAAGGCTGGAGTACATATAAACATAACAAAAACTTTATGCGTGATTGCAGGAATTTAGTAACAGTGATGTCAAAATTATTTGAAAAAACTAGTTATAGTCAAGTTTTTGATACTTTGTCACTTACACTTTTATATTATTGAGGTACTAGTTTCAAAAGCCGTCACGTTCATTAACAAAATCTACTGTACTTTAGTACTGATATTATTGATAGTAGTGTTTAACGCCCGCTTTTACTACATACAGCATCGTAGGGATATTATTGATGAATGCCAAAAGTAACTACAGTTACATTCTAAGAATTTAAATAGTACGACAACTGAATGCTCAAATTCACTGCCTGTAAACATTAAGGACAGAATTCTGAACTATTAGACAAAGTTAGTTAACCTCTCAAACGATTACTTTATCCTGAAGCTTTTGTATAAGAGAAAGACGGGAGTTTTGTCTTCCTGTCTTACATTCATTGTGCCCAGTAATGCAGCTCAATATTTTTTTTATTATTATTTACATCCTCCAACGTTAAGTCATATCAGACGATGAATTGAATGGGTGCAATGATGCTCAAATGAGCCCAGGGTCCATGGAGCTTAGAGTTACTCGATATTTGTCTTTCAGGATAAAGGAAAACCCCGGAAAAACCTTATCCAGATAACTCACCCTGACCGAGATTCAAACTTGGGACCTCTTGAACGTGAGGCAGACGTCCTACAGCTCAGTATTTGATGCATCAAATAAGCTCAAATTAAATTAGTTGTTGTACTGAAACTGTAGGATTCTAACTCATTCTCATTTTTCACAAAAAAAAAAAAAAAAAAAAAAAAAAAAAAAAAAAAAAAAACTGTTAAAAGACAAAGCATATTAAATGTTCATAGAGATAAAATTGTTGGCATGTAGAACAAAGCTCAGCAGAATGCTCTGCGATGACCTCAAATTATTTTTACTCCTTTTTTTCTGGCTAAAATACCACAAAGATACCACATTTGTTTTTTAAGTACACTTGTAAAGATTCCATTATTCCCTTCAGATTTCATCCAGTGGAAACATGCTGATACTCCACAACCAAAACGGCAAAAGAATACTATCAGCTGGAAAGGTCATGGCAACAGTTTTCTGAATGTGAAAGGTTGACAGATTATCTCCCCAATGGTCAAACAATTATGGGAGATTACTATACTCAACTCCTGGACAAACTATAGCAAAAAATACTGATAAAAGACAACGATATGCAAGGAAGTAAGTCATCCTCAGTTAAGATAATGTGTGCCCCGCACGAATGTGTCACTGCCATGATAAAACTTCATAAACAGAGGTGTGAACTGTTGCTACACCCACCTTATGGCTCTCTCTTTTCTTTTGACCAGAAATAGATATTATGCAGGTAGATGTTTACAGGTTTGTAAAGATTGCTTCATCTGTGTTTAAATTCAGTTTAAATTCACATCTTGCCGAGGAGCCAATGGCAATATTAAATATGATACTGAAAGTTACTGTTGCCATGCTTATAAAACAGTGACACATGAAACAAATGGAAATTCTGCCTGTGCAGAATGTGTAGCACATTTCTTTTGCTAAGTAAAATCTTTAAATGCAGTTTTGCTTGAATAGGTATGAGGATACCTGCATCATTTGCAACTTTTGATAGCATAGGCCACTTATTGATCCACATTCCATTAATGGTGAATACATAAAATAAGACCTGAAGCTTTCCTGGCGACGCATATGCTCACTTTCTTCTTGGGCAGCCAGCCAGGTGAAAAGATGATTAGATATCAACGTTTCGGGAGTGTGCATCTCTCCCATCATCAGGATATTTATAAAATGTCACAAATGAAATACTGGATATAACACAACTATAAACAAAGACAAAACAATATCAAAATTTGCATTACTGAACAAAAGACTTTTCAGTAAATTAAATGCCAGGTCAAAAGATGGCGTGAGTATAGAAAATTGTGTCAAAGAAACGTAACTACTTAACTTGATTATCAAGCTGTATTGATCTTTGCTTCTTAATTCCACGGATTTCCATTTTTAAGGCCGGTTTCCAAGAGAAGCTGAATTGAAATCCAGCATCACGACTAAGCATGCTCCTTTCAGAGGAAATTGCCAAAGCCTCCTTAATTCTCCGCTCCCAGTAACTGTTGCATTTTGCCAAGTTGGTCGTCTCCCAAAAATTGGCTCTATGGTCCCTGTGAATGTGGGACACCGTATATAGGACAAACCGGAAGGATCATCGCTGCTAGAATCGAACATGAACGGAGCATTCGTTTAATGCAACCTGAGAAGTCTGGGCTGGCAGAGCATTGTTTTGATAACGACCATAGAGCCAATTTTCAGAGACGACCATCTTGGCAAAATGCAACAGTTACTGGGAGCGGAGAATTAAGGAGGCTTTGGCGATTTCCTCTGAAAGGAGCACGCTTAACCGTGATGCTGGATTTCAGTTCAGCTCCTCTTGGAAACCGGCCTTAAAAATGGACATCCGTCGGAAGCAAAGATCAATACAGCTTAATAATCAAGTTAAGTAGTTACATTTCTTTGACACAATTTTCCATACTCACGCCATCTCCTGACCTGGCATTTAATTTACTGAAAAATTCTTTTGTTCAGTAATACGAATTCTGATAGTGTTTTGTCTTTGTTTATAGTTGTGTTATATCCAGTATTTCATTTGTGGTTATAACATTTTATAAATATCCTGATGGTGGGAGAGATGCACACTCCCGAAACGTGGATACCTAATCATCTTTTCACCTGACTGGCTGCCCAAGAAGAAAGTGAGTGAATAAATAATGTACACAAAGTTACCATATGCCACAACATTAAAACAAATTTCATTGATAACATTATTTCAAAACACACAAAAGCAGATAAAATAAAATAATAGGCAAATTAGCCATTGTAAAGAACTTCATATGAAACTTACAAATATAGCTTCCATTCAAAACTGTCTTTACAGTCTTGAAAAACATTTTCAATGCTTTGACTGGAAAGCATTAACAGTGAATATGGTAAATGCATATTTAGTTTTGGCTCAGCAGGTATTTTAGTGATCTATAAGGTTACTGCTTCCATATTTACTTTTTTATTTTGATCACAATTAATCACTAACAAAACACCAAATCATTATTAGCTTCCAAAGACAATCACTAAGCAACTAATTACACAAGAGATGATACTTGTGCTTTTGAAAATAGATATGTGTCAACACTTTTCTTATAGTGAGCTGAGAATTCATTTGAAGTAGAAAGAATGTTCCAGAAAGGAACATTCAACAAAATTAAATAATTTACATTTGTATCTGGATTTTGAAGAGCTTTAAGTATAACAAACTGAACTGCAGCTAAGCTTAAATTGAATGCACAGCAAATGAAATGGTTAAAATGGTCATTTGATTCTGAAAATGAAAAGGAAGGTTTACCTTATGCTTGTCTGTCCTCCTAGATCCCAAACTTGAAACTTAAGATTTTTATATGTAACTTGCTCTACATTGAAGCCTATGGTAGGAATGGTTGTTACTACTTCTCCAACTTGCAATCTGAAACAAACAAAATATCTTTAAATGAGAAATATGTCTTTAAAAGTATGTTTGATAATATCTGTGATTACAGTGCTGTGTTTAATTGCTCCAGACGTTAATGAACGGATTACAGGGAAAATTAAGATATTTCAGAGGTATTAGTGCATTTGTATTTAATTTGTTTGCAACCCACCTGTAAAGTATTGTGGTTTTGCCGGCTCCATCTAGACCCAGAATTAGAATTCTCATTTCCCGGCTTCCAAGAAGATTGCGAAAGTAGCTCAGCAAACCTCCTAAAAAAAGTAAAACATAACCTCAAACTGCAAATGGTTGCGAATTTAACATGTCACTATTTATTTTTTGGAAATGGACATTCCCATTAATTTCCATTTCATTACTTCTTATAACCGCATACTCTAATAAATAATCAAGTAAAAATTCTCCCAATTTCCCAACAAACTTTATTAAGACTCCACACTAATAACCAGCCATTATAACATCTACATAGTTCATTCAGATAATGTTCTATACCCATGATCTCAAATATTGAGAAGCGAAAGAGGGAAACAGCAGCAAGTGTAAGTCTCGATTTCAATTAAATAGCACCTCCTGTCAATCTTTAATTATCAAAACACTCAATGTCAATAATACATGTACATTTTTACAGCACATGAAGTTTGACGTGTACTAGAGATTAATACCAACAGTGGAATAATAAACTTATTTTTATCGCAACAATTTACACATATTTAACAAAGATGTTCTTTTATTTCATTACTGATTGGGACTTTTAAATTAACTAAGGAGTGGATTAATAAAGAAGACAATAATAAACATTATTATCATCTTCTTCCGTCATCGCAGTTTTGTTGTTTTCCTCGTCACTTCATTTTGTATTTTTTCCTCAAGATGCATTTCCGCCCTTGCTCAAAGTCTGAAACTATACAGATTCTCATGAATGGGATTTATCAGCCATTCTGTTTGCGGAGTGAAAATTAACTATGTCAGTTTAAAGCGGTAGAGACATTTTGTTGTTAATAGAGAAATAGGGTATGGTGGAGATACATATGAATTCATTTTGTCGGCTCTATTTTTTAATTGTTTTCTTCTTTAAGATTCCGGAAGAAGTTATAACTCTCAAGAATCCAGTTTTTACTGTACCCTTATTTAAAAGTTTTAACCAATTGATCTAATAGCTACTATTTTCTAAGGTAGACAACTTTCTGAACAAAAACATGACTGAGGTTGCTTAGTACCAATTTAATTTACTTGGCTTCTCGAGTGTTCATGGTCAGTGTTCCCAAATAAATTATGATCCCCTTTTAACTCATTATTGTGGGGTGCCTAAACCCCCAATTACAAGTCTAATACATTATGTACAAAATAATATAGTAGGTACAACGATGGCATTGATGTCCTGCAGTCTTAGTGTGAAAATGCTTACACTTAAAAAAATACTTCAAGTTACTAACTGATAATAAGTTCTGGTGTTAATTGGTTTTCTTTTCATAAGGTTGTTAAACTGTTCCGTTTCCCTTCTCCAAACGTGGAGCATAAATGGTTCTTTATTAGAGAAAAACTCTCTCTACAATAGTAGTATTAACTGGGGAAGTACAAAATAATGTTGGAAATGAAATGAAATGTGTAGTGTTTAACGCCCGCTTTTACTACATACAGCACCGCAGGCGATGACACTGATGATACATGAGATGAAGATGGAGCACCGGTGGAATGAGATGGCGAGGGAAACCGGAGATCCCGGAGAAAATCCGACCCAGCGCCGTGTTTTCCACCACCAATCTCACTTTGTGGTCGCCTGGGATCGAACCCTGGCCACCTTGGTGAGAACCAAGTGGTCTAACCACTGAGCCACGGCGCGGCCCATATAATGTTGGACCAATACACAACTCTGGAAATATTATGTGAAGCTTCGTCTTATAAATGGAACTCATGAAAGCAAGTAAACAGCCTCTTTTTCTAAACTTATAACGTTTCAGACATTTTTAACGCAAACCAATCAATTTAAGGAACTTTAAATATAACAGTTTGTAAACAAAATTCTATTGTCCGAATAAACATTTTGCGGTACAAGATTTGCCTTCACTGCTTAAGGAACTTGATTACAAAGTTTCATAAGAATTTACCACTTTAATTCTAAGAAAAAGTACAGAGGTAAATACATAATGGAGTAATCTTAAAATTCCAGTAATAAGTTCCGAACTCAGCATTAGCGGACAATTATATTCAAAATACTTATACCAAGATGTAGGGAACAGCTGTATTTGCATCAATTTGATCATCATTATTATGCAGCAGATACTATTTCACACTTTCAGGGCTATCTATTAAAAGGTTTTGAATATCCAAACTGTATACTCATGTACATGATATGGCATCATTGTCGTAGCTTTGACCTCGACAGTCAGCTAATGTTGTGAATTGTACTGTCCAGAAGTTGGTAACACAAGAAAATGAGTAGAGAGAGTTGAGTTGCTATGGAGATACGTGTATACAACATGCTTGAAGAATGTATGCAAAGAGCTAACAGTAGACGCTTGCGTAGGTAGAAACTGGTAGAAACAAACAGATTAGTGGCATTTCGAGGTGCATGCACTTAGCGTTCGGCCACACTGAAATGCAACAGTTCTCCCTTACGCGGATGGGTTTGAATCAAGTCAAAATGCGAACATCGCCGCGCGAAGTCATACGCTTAGAGTAGAAAATGGATATTCAATGTGTTACAGTTTTATAAAAAAAGAGAAATGTAAAGGTATTATTATTCCGTTAAACAATGCTATAAAAAGGACAGCAACAGCAGTGGGAAGAGGTGAACGAACTGAGCGTAATATAGAAAGAGGTTCAAAATTCAAAGCGTACGTGAGAAAAGCTTTCAACACCTGGTAAACATCGCCCACATCTAAAATGGTTCTAACTCGATGCGTTTGAGAAATGTGCTGTCCGCAGAACTTTTCTCGGCTTTTACGGACAAAGAAGAGAAATTCTTGCAGTACATAAACTAATTAACGTTGTTAAAGAGAAGATCCTTATTGAAGGTAGGAAGAACACATTCTGGAGAATACTTAAAGGAATGGGATGTCAATTTCCCAAGAGAAATTATGCATCGTGCTACGTAAATCGTGTTGATATGTCGATGGTCAGACTGTACTGCACTATAATCCCGCCTTCTCTGACCTCTCTAGACCGAACCATGCTACACCAGCGACCTCGCCTAAACAACTGCACTCATTCGTCAGACAGTTAATACATGACAGATAATATTGGTTGCTTTTGCTTTGATTATTTTTAATTATTCGATGAATGAACAACAACTCCCGTCCAAATACCATGTTGGCCATGTCTAGCCAGTATAGTGATGTCAGGAGAAACATAGGTAAATACAATTCTTAATCACTATGATACCTGGATACCACTTTCAGTGATGCCATGCGGTACGGTCCCCTGGGTCGGCTTACACCTTTTGTACTTAAAGTTGGGTGTTTTGTGTAACCTGCTTGGCCATTAAACTTTCTGACCTTTTACTTAAAGTGTTCTTCCTCACTAGTTTGGAGTGAGATATTTGCTGGGATGTCTTTGAACCGACAGTTTTGGTTTGTTTAGCCCGATTATCTATTGTTTCAAATTGACATATTGTAATTGCTGAAGTGTTTGTAAGCAGAACTGTATGGTTGTTTTAAATTGAGAAACCACTGTACTTACTCTTGGTGTAGCTTTCGTGTAGCTTTTCGAAACAGTCCATAACCAGTAACAGGTATCATTTCCCGCATGTCCTTGAAGAAGGACCTGCTACGTCGATGGCAATCCTCTCGAATGTCGCTCCGACTTTATACAACTTGCCGCGCATATGTCGACTTATTGTTATCATCTCTCCACGTCTCGTAGGTACATAAAACAGGTACCAATCTTTTTAATTTGCATCATGACGTAAAACTGGGTACATGGGTTTGTACCAATATAATGCACAGTGCAATGTGTTGTAATAAACCACTTATAATATCCAGTTTTCATCTCTTCTAGCACTCCATTCTACTATTTCCCTTATCTTCGTGACCTAAGTTCATGGGTAATGTTTGAGTACATTTTTTAAACAAATGTCTGACTACAGACATTTGACTTCAAACCTATACAAGAGGGACTCATCCTGTCTTCCTCCTTTACTCTTCCCCTTTCACCGCTCACCTAGGCCTCACCTATGACTATAGATTAATGGGATATTTTGGAGTTGAATTCAAAGAAATAATATATTGACTCACTCAGATTTATTGCAGAATTCTGATAAGGAGCTTCTATCAATATTAAATAAAGAAAAACAATATAAGAAACTAAAGTCTTGGGCGCGCTTCCGGGCACTCAACTTTACCTTCCAAATAGTCGATGCTGGATTTGGAATATTTACAGGCACGTATTTAGAAGTCAGTTTCCAGGGGGGGGGGTTCAAAAAATCTACATTGAATTATTTGCTTTTAATAAATAATTAATCAGGGATTTGTTTTTAACATGTTAGTAAAAAATAAAAGCACGTGTAATGTATTATATTCACATTACTTTCTCCACCCAAGCTTCTACAAATTGTTCTTAGAAAAGTTTTTTTTAGTCTTGTTTCTTTGGATAAAGTCTGCAGAAATGCCTTGCACATTGCACATTTTTTGTTCTTAGTATACCTGGGATGAAGTGATATAAGCAGTAATCAGATATTTAAAAAGCGAACCACTGATTGATGCATTTGAAGTATTAGTTCCCCGTAAATGAAAAAGGGAATAGGAACTTAGAAGTTAAAAATTACATACTTTTAAGTAAGAATCTGGGAATTGTAATCAACAAATTAGAATAATTCGGAATTGGTTAACTTTGCAATACATTATTGCAATTGACATTATTTCTGTATTTTAACGAGTTCTACAGCTGATGTGCAGTAACTTTTCGTTTATCTCTTAGATAACTTCATGTTTGCCTGACAATGAATAGAGACGTTAAGATAGAAGCTTGAATAAACTTTTTCTATTTATTTTAAACTAAGTCTTATTTCAACTATTTATTAAAAGTTTGAAAAGATAATTAATTCATTTGGGGGTCCGGAACCCAGGACCCCCCTTAAATACGTCCCTGAACCAGTATCTTGACAAGCATCACTGAAATGCCAAGAAGGTTGTTAAATTTAGAATTGGAAGAATAGTTTGAGGCTACAATTAAGACTCTTTGAGTAGTATAAATGCAGATTTCACAAGCATAAAATAAGTAGTAATCTGCTGCTATACTGATCAAGTCACACATCTATATGATCCAAACATTTGAGACTTTTTTAATTATACATTTTATGATTTAGGTATTTATTAGTTTTCGCGGAACAAATCAGTTTATTCTGACAAACAATGGCAATTTTAACGCCAAAAGTACATATACATTTATTTTTCCACAACTAACAACATCGCCTTCATTTATTTTCTTTGTAATTGAAATGTCATTTTTATTCAGTTTTTTTTTTTTTTTAACTTCCAGTCTTGCAAAGGTCATTGAGAATAAAGAGAGCTGTATTTTTACTTTTATTTTTTATTATTTTTAAATAAACAATCAGGATTACAAAGAGGAAAGGTAGAGTCTTGTTTTACTTTATGTGTTCAGGTTTAGCTACATTTTGTCGTAACATTTTAAAGGAAACTGCGTGCACACCCTCGCGAAGGTTAGCAAGTGAGATCCAGCTGATCATTTAACTCGGTCCACACATCATGAAATCTATGCATCTTGTATGGCTCTGCTCTGAGGCACTTTCTGAATGCAAATAAATTACGATAATCGGCACTCAGGCAATAATGGTAGAAACTGCAGCATCGTAGTGGAGGGGGAACGTGGATGTACGCCATCCCCCCACTATTTTGGGAGGGGGACGCAGTCCCCTTACTAATATTATTTATACTTTTTTAATTCATCACCTTTCTAAATTAAAACATTCAAAATACTGCGTGATTTTCAGTAACAAATTACAATAGTAGTAAGTCGGAATTAATTTTAATACATTTCCAATATACACCGTAATTTCAAGATACGGCATTAAACTTAGGGCCACATACTATTTGCTGGAGGGTCGAGTGAGCAGTTCAGCGAAAGTTTTCTGCATTCATGCTTGGGGTTAGGACTTGACAAACATCGCAATAAAAAGAACAATATACACGAGGCGGGTAAAGCGTGCTACGTGTCGAAGTTACTGTAATTTGAGCCTACTCATCTTGCATCGTGTAAAAGTTTCTACGAAGTTTCCAATATTTTAGAGTTTAGAGACCCTTGAATTCACTCGTCAGTCTAGTGTTAGATCCGGAGAGTAGTTCTGTGTTGTTTCTATCTGGAATATGACAAGTTTCTATAAAGTGCTATAAACTATCGTTTAAATATAGAATATTATTGGAGCTATAGTTTCTTTTAAATTATGAAACGTACTATAGTCGCTTATTTTATAGATACTAAACCTAAATTCGTGGTTTCCCTGTCTCTGAATGTTCTCAAAGTGCTTCTAAAATCAATAAAACTGACAATCAAATTCAAACCAGCGAAAGAATTTCTAGTCATTTGGAGTCCGCAAACTCGCCTGATTATCCTGTATGTTGGAGTGACAGTACATGGAGTGAATTCAGACAAAGTATGAGTGGTTAGTGTTCAAGGTAGGCAAATTGGGGTGCTCAGTTTGTAAAAACGTGCAAATATCAGGGGGAGTATATTTCTAAAGAATGGACTGGAGTTCTTGTGGGTCCAAGTGTAGGAACTAAAGGTGCACAACTAACATCTCTAAGAAAAAAAATATTGTCACTTAATTATAGGAGGGAACGGCCATCTAGCAGCTGGGTGGGTGACAGGAGGCATTAAGGTCACGCCTACCCATTTATCTTGTGGCGTTCACTGAAGGGGATGGTGAGGAAAGTGTCTGGTCGCTGGCCGCCTCTTTCCCCTCCCCCTGACGTCTGGAACAGTTGGGATATTTCATCTAACCCGGAACCTTTTAGATAGGTCAGTTGGTCTTATATAAGCGACGCGCCGGCTTGGACGTGGAGAAGGCCTTCGCCACCACGTGGCACCAGGGGTTGTTGTTCAAACTCAAAGAAGCACAACTACCCCTTCCCTACCTATCAATACTCAGCAGCTTCCTCAAGGACCGCACCTTTAGAGTGCGGGTCGAGGGGAAGCTATCCTCTGTCATACCCATAGCGGCTGGAGTCCCGGAAGGCAGTGTTCTGTCCCCGCTACTCTTCGCCGCCTACATGTCTGACCTACCCACGGAACCGCGCACTGTTTTGTGTCAGTATGCCGACGATGTCCTCATACTGGCGCAGAACAAGAACGTCCGCTACTGTCTCCCCCCCTCTACAGCGTCAGCTCCACGCCATTGGCAGGTGGAGTGAGAAGTGGAGGATGGCCATTAGCCCGCAGAAGAGCTCGGCTCTTATGCTGACTAAGACCCGTAGCTGGCACCCAGAAGGTGACCTGCGGTTAAGACGGAGAAGAATCCCCTGGGTTCGAACCGCCAAATACCTGGGAATCCAACTGGACCGCGGCCTCACTTTCACTCCGCACGTCAGGGCAAAGGCAGGCCTCGGCCACGCTGCACTCAGGCAACTCTATCCGATCTTCAGATCCACAATGCCCATCCGCCTCAAACTGCGGACATACCGTGCGATCGTCCCGCCTCTGATCCTGTACGGATGCAAGGTCTGGGGTTCGGTGGCTCATACGACCCTCCGCAGGCTGCAAGCCGTGCAGAACAGGGCCTTAAGGATGATCTACGGTACCGGCCGCAGGTTCCCATCTCACTTCCTGCACACCCAGTCTGGCATACCATACGTCGTAGACGTCGTTCGCGAACGAACACGCACGTTGTATGCCAAGATCACCCCCCACCCAAACCAGCTGGTAAACACACTCGGTCAATACGACCACCGTCTCCCCAGGAGACGGAGGAGCTATCGCCTACCCAAGGACGCCCTTGGGTGGTAGGTTCTGCCTCTCCTCCTACCCCTACCAATCACCGCCAGGTCACCTCGCGCCCTCGCCGCGGCTGGCAGGTTAACACCTGCAGTCGTGTCCTGGGTGCACGCACGACCTGGATATAACAACATCATTAACCTAATTTCCATCTGGCCTCTCGCTACTGGTTCCACAACGGCTTGTCGGCTCGCTAGCGACCGCAAAAGCAGGGTGGAACGGGCACTGTTCCCCGAGGGGAATATCCCGGCACCAGAAGCATCAGCAGAGGCCAACTGCGCCGTCTAACACAACGACACGCAAGCTTGCGAACAACTTAGATCTATTTTACCGCACGGGTAAATCCGCACAGCGGATAGGTACCGTGGGGTGTAACCCTCCGCCCGGGAGAACCCGGGCGATCTGCACCTGCTCTTGGCTCTTGGCTCTTGGGAGAAGAGTTCAGTTCAGTTCTTGGCGAGCAGCCGTAAGGAGCGCCGTGCTAGCGAACGGGCTGGAAGACTGAGTACGTGTATAAGAGGAGTTGTACGTAATTGTGAGTGTGGAGTGGACCTGTGACAGACAAACTGGTGAATTGTAATTGTGTACGCTACGTAACTCTATGTAATCGCTCAGTGTTCCAACTGTAATTCGGTGGAAATAAAGCACATTTTGAGTTCGTGCAATTGGACTTTTAATTTCACGAACCCACAAAGTCACAATATCCACAAACATAAGAATTCTGAAGTTCATGTAGCAGCATGCATACAAGAGAAAGAAAGACAAGAAAATGTTCTACAAAACCTTGTGATTGAATAGCAGAAACATATTTTTGACAGTACGAAGAAAGTGTTCCGCACTGCATATTTTGTAGCGAAATATAACAAAACATATTCAGATTTTTCTAAGCTTCCGAGTTTGCAAAGGAACATGGGCAAAACACTACACAGCAAACTCAGATGTGTCAACTCTTTCTGTATGTCATCTCTCGTCTCTAATGTTTACTATTAACGGACCTCCAGTACATATGTGGAACCCAGAGATTTACATAAAAGAATGGATAAAAAGTCATAGGCGTGCTGAAGACAACTAAAGCAGGAAGGGGAATCAACAAGTGCAGCATTCTGATCGGTTCTCTAGCATCTGGAAAAAAATTTGGTGAGTCCCCCGACTTTTTTAGTTAGGAATACGGCCCTGGAAGAAAGCCATTATCAACCACATCTGACTCCATGCAGTGTTGCCTTTCTTAATATTCCAGGAGAGAATTACTGACAGTCTTATATTCCGCCCTGCTTCCAACCAGCACGCCGATGTTATTTTTAGTCCATTTCCAGATCTCAGATACATTTTTGCAGGTGGCAATTCTGTGTATCTGAGACTCACTACCTCACCGGAAAGTTTGAAACAAATGCTGCAATACTTCCGTAGCGGGGAGTTACGTTGTTGTTGCTTCATGTGAGTTGATTACTGTAATCCGCGCACGTTTAGAATGATTGGCATTTGCGCAACACGTGAGACAGTGCTTGGCAATGATGGAAGGGAATTAAGACGTCATAGTGACCAACAGATGAACTATATAGACTCGGGGCTAAAACGTTTCCATAGCAACTGCAAATACCATCACGCGTTGTCAATATGTAACACGTGATTAACATGATTTGTATGTACGCTACTTGTGCTGTGGGTTTTTTCCTTGTGCATGTGGTCCCTTAGAATTTTTCATTTTCTTTTTATGGAGCTTTAATTCGCAAAAGAATGAAGAGCTTTCTCAGGAACTGAATACATTTATTTGGTAAAGGAAAGGCGCGAGAAATAATATACTCTGATAGAGAACGTTCTGAAGAGTATTTATTTATTATCCAATTTTTTATTCCTATTTTACCCAAAGGTATATATTAGGAATATAGTTTAGAAATTTATGAATATAATACAATTACAAAAACATAACAAAATTCAATATCAAGATGAACCATTTAGCTTAAGAAATATTTTGTTTAAGAAAGCCATGAAATATTGATAAGTTTTGTAATTCATCAGAATATGTGTAAGTGGTTTTGAAAAAGTGTAACCTAAGTATTGAAGCAATAATTCAAGTTCGTATCTTTCAAAACAGAAAAATGGGCAATAAAATGAAATGTAAGGAACATCTTGAAGATGATTTCCTCAAATACAATCAGATGTGGATTTGATTTTGAGTCGAAATAAGTAAGCTGAAAATTTGCCATGTCCAGTTAAGAATTGAGTGAGAACATAGGATTAACGAATTTACATTTATGTCTGTCAGAAACTGTTGAGAAATATAAATCCTTAGTCAAAGTAGCACAATATTCATTCCAGTCGTTGATGATAATCTCCTTTAATGTTTACCTCACATAAGAAACAGGGCATAGAGTGTAAATTTCTGGAAGATCTGAAGTCACAGCTCTCTTTGCAAGTTCATCTGCACGTTCATTTCCGACAATCCCCACGTGCCCTCTGACCCATGGAATACACAGATGAGAAACACTTAATAATTGATTTCTTATTTCAGCTGTAATAAATAGGACTGCTGTTTTTTTGTATCTTTCAAAGCTGCAATTGCTGCATTTCTAAATTTCTGAAGAGTAGAAAAGCACGATACACAAGAAAATCAGCCATTGTTGTCATGATTAGACACTCCTGGAAAGAGCAGAAAAAGATACGCAGCTTAGTTATTCTTAAAAAGAAATATATTATTTTAAAATTTTGCATCTCTTTAACAGAAGCCGAGAAACTCCAAGACAGACCTCTTTACGTAAATGAAGAATTTAGGATTTCATCAACAAAGAAAAGTAAATGACACAACATTGATGACGTTGACTGCTAGTAACAGTAGCAATGACTGTATATCAGCACTGTTTTCCCGTTGGAACGAGCAACCTATTTCATAAATATGTCTCTTTTCAAAACATAGTACTTCAAACTGACATTGCATCTTCATTTCAACCCTTTGCAAGCAAATACTTGGTATATAAATAATAATAATAATAATAATAATAATAATAATAATAATAATAATAATAATAATAATAATAATAATAATAATAATAATAATAATAATAATAATAATAATAATAATAATAATAATAATAATAATAATAATAATAATAATAATAATAATAATAATAATAATAATAATAATAATAATAATAACAATAATAACAATAATAACAACAACAACAACAACAACAACAACAATAATAATAATAATAATAATAATAATAATAATAATAATAATAATAATAATAATAATAATAATAATAATAATAATAATAATAATAATAATAATAATAATAATAATAATAATAATAATAATAATAATAATAAATACACTTCGTGCTATAAACAAGCACCAAAATACATGGAAACCAAATATGGAAAAATTAAACGAGTTTCACAATTTAAATATCTTTGGGAAATAATTCAGGAAAATGGAATCGAAACTAAAGCAAACAAAAGCAGGTGCCAAAAATGAAAATAGCATATCGGCAAACTCAAAACATATACTGGGTGGAATAATGCATGTAACCCCGCTGTTGCAATTCTATGAAGTGATACATTTTGTAGAAAAGCTGTAAGATATCAACAAGTCCTCACATTATTATGATTACAGATAAATGGTGTGAGGCTTTTTTACGGCAAATTTCTTTGTTCTACAGTCCTCCAGTCTTAGAACGTACAAACAAATAGCCTTTCGAACCACAATTTAAATTTATTAAGACCTTATTGCATGTTACCAAGCAAACAAAAACGCATCATTACTTCAAATTGAGTAGGTTTTTAATTAATACAGTAGGCTACTTCAACATGTTGCTTTGGATTGAACAAATACAGACAAAAGCTTAGCTAATAAGGATAACAATGCAAAATCTTCCTGAAAGTAAATAATTAGTCATGGCACAACTTAAAGAAAGACAACGAATTGAAACACTAATGATTGGATATGGTGATAGGAGGAGGATCCAAGAATAGGTTTGTGTCTTGTTTAATGAAATACATCCAGAACGAATGATTACTCATTCTACGTTAAGCAAAATTTTGGTGGTAGAGTGTCTGCCTCACGTTCAAGAGGTCCCGAGTTCGAATCTCGGTCAGGGCGAGTTACCTGGATAAGGTTTTTCCGGGGTTTTCCCTTATCCTGAAAGACGAATGTCAGGTAACTCTAAGCTCTAGGCTCAGTTGAGCATCATTTCACCAATTCCATTCATCGTCCGGTATGACTTAACGTTGGAGGACGTAAATTACCAAAAAAAAAAAAAAAAAAAAAAAAAAAAAAAAAAAATCAATGAAACTGGAAGTGTTAAACATAAGACAAAGTCTGGAAGGCCAAAACAAGTTACAGAGAGTGACAAAGCTCTTGATGTTTTGTTATCAGTGGAAGAAAACCCATATTTATCTTCTCCCCAGCACATAATGGAAGACAGGTGGCGAATTACCTAAATTATTAATTTCCAGGAAGATGGATTGGCAGAAGAGAAACCGCCAAGGTCTCCTGACCTGAACCCCTTGGACCTTTTCTTGTGGGGATATTTGAAGTGTAGGGTTTACAAGGACCGATCAGGAGATTTTGAAGAGTTAATGCAAAGAATTGGACAAGAAATGCAACTGATCAGGCGAACAATACTGCTGTAAACATTAACTAATTTCAAAGACAGACTTTGGCATTGTTTGGCAGTAAATGGAGGCCAGCTTGAGCACCTTTTGAAGTGAATTCATCATGTGTTACAACACAGCACCACTAATTTTCTTATGAATGTCTTCTTGGTTTAATACGTCCTAATATATTTAAATTACAGTTTTAAAAAACATCTTTCTGTACTTTTCGAGACCTGAGGACCCTCCCCATAAAAAAGTCATTAAAAGGGTCACGCCCTATTCACAATTATAGCAATATGAAAATATTTGATGCCTTACAGCTTTTCTAAAAAAAAAAAAAAAAAAAAAAAGTATCACTTCACAAAACTATAACAACAAAGTTGCAAGCAAATTTCCATACCCTTTGCTCGCCCTATATGTAAAACTAAGACACTATAATACTGTAATTAAATCAGAGTGACTCTATGTAGCGGAAACATTAATTTGAACAGAAAACCAGGTATCGAAAATACAGAAAACAAAAAAAGAGAACGTAAAATTATTACAAAAATGTTAGATCCATAAATTGTAGGTGAAGAATACAGACTTAGAAGTAAAAAGGAAATATAAAAGCTATACAGACATCCATAGTGATATTAGGAAACGAAAGTTAACTTTTTAAGGACCTCTTAAACGATTAACTCCAAATAGGCTCACAAAACAAATTCAGGTATTTTACGAAAGTAGAAGAAAGGCACAAGTAGACACTATGAAATGGATTGGCGAAGTAAAAAATGATTTAAAACTGGCAGGAATCGCTCAAGACGATATCCTAGACAGGAACGTCTTTAGAATGAAGGTACATAAGTAGCAAGTAGATCAAGAGGACAAACCGAACAACGTGGACAGAGGAGAGAAAGTCCACAGTCAAAGAATGAGAGAACTTTAAACGTCTCTAAGTAGTTTGGGCTCATTCGAAAAAATAATTATTAATAATAATAGTAATAATAAATCCCTTTCAAATTTCGTGAGTCAGTATAAAATCATAATGATGCACATAGTTTCATAAGAATTCACGATTTAAACGTTACACATGAATTCAGGAAAATAATTGGAGACCACATGAATATTTCAAAACAAGTATTTTTTTAAGAAAACGCAAGTGTATACGTGAAGAACATAATTTAAACACAGATTTGATATTTAAGTTTTGATCATTCCAAGGATATGCTACGAAGATCTCTTTCTAAACTACCCTTTACTTGGAAGTTATTCCAAATTTTCAAATTTCTCACAAATGTTTCAACAATTTTGATTAAAATATTATATTTTTAATCTACTTTCATGACAAATAAAACGTATATCTTGAACATTTTAGGAGTAGTCTGTAACGTTCAACTCATTCGGAAGTAATTTTGTACGAGTGCTGTTCAATAAAGAATGGCCATACTTTTTACGGTCATAATTGTTCGCACTAAAATTCAATCTTATTATATTCTGTTAGCTTAATGTGAAACAAACACGCCGTAGTAGTTTCATTGTTGGTACTCCTGGTTCCCGCCTGTGAGAACCGGTCAACTTCAGACATGTTCAGTATCGCCTACAGCTGCAATGGAGGTAACATGCAGTTAAAGTTGATGTTAGAGGAAGATCCGGAGTCTCTTTCAAACGTAATCACTGCAGATGAAACTTGGCTACATCATTTTGATCCTGAGAGCAAACAACAAAGCTAAGTGTGGAAATCTCCTTCATCACAAACCCCCCCAAAAGCAAAAGAGGTTGCTTCTGCTGGGAAAGTTATGGTCATCTCATTCTTTGATATTCATGGAATGTTTATCAGCATGTTGTAGCTGCACACACATCAGTAACTGGACAATACTACAGGGATGTCCTGAAAACATTGCAATTTCATATCAGGCACAAAAGAACACATTTCCGTGAAGCAGGCTGAATGCTGCACCACGATAATGCACGGCCGCATATTGCCAATGTTCTCTCTGAATATCTTGCAAAAATCAACGTGAAGTACATCCCTCACCCTTCCTATAGTCCGAATTTATCCCCATGTGACTTTTTTCTATTCCCTAACTTGAAGAAACGCCTTTGTGGGAGGCATTATCCATCATCAGAAGCAGTGGTGAAGGCTACGGAGGCGATTTTGAAGGATCTCTCAAAAATGGTTCCCAGCATGTCTTTGAAGACTGGCCGAAACGCTGGGACAAGTGCATCGCATTCAGGGGAGGATATTTTGAGAAAGACCATCAAAATTATGAGGCTGAGTAAAGGTACGTGTGTGTGTGTGTGTGTGTGTGTGTGTGTGTGTGTGTGTGTGTGTAACGCCCGCTTTTACTACATACGGCACCGCAGGCGATGACACTGATAATACATGACATGAAGATGGAGCACCGGTGGAATGAGATGGCAGGGGAAATCGGAAAGCCCGGAGAAAACCCGTCCCAGTGCCGTTTTGTTCACCACAAATCTCACTTTGCGGTCGCCTGGGATCGAACCCGGGCCGCCTTGGTGAGAGCCAAGCGGTCTAACCACTGAGCTACGGAGCGGCCTCGAGTAAAGGTACGTTGTCAAAAAAAAATGTGATCATTCTTTATTGAACAGCCCTCGTATTTCTAGCATAACGCGTAAACCATAGCAGGTATACCAGTAACATCCGTTAATATTCGTTTGGATTGTTCAATATTTGATATTGCTACTCATTTGTTTTTAGCGATGTCAGAGGGAACATGTCGAGCCGCTTGTAAACATCTCTAACACTTCATTTGTCTCTGTCTCTCTTGTAGTTTGTATGAAATGTGTTATTATTAGGGATGGGTCGACATCAGTTTTCCTCGATACTCGATTCTCGATACATGATATTTTCCACGATACCCAGTACATCGATACTCGATACTGTCATATCTACTTCTAGTTTCAATACAAAATAGAATGTTGGGAGAACAGTATAATGTCAATAAAATTAAATAGATGCACGTATTTATGACACAAAATTTAAAACTATTAGTGTTCTTATTTTTAAACTCTACATTAAACATTTAAAAGCAAAACGGTCCACTTTTGTAAATTTTTGTTCAGCATTCTCACAGTTTCGTAGTCAAGTCTACTTCTTTTTCTGTCACATATTAGTCCTGCTGTACTAAATACCATGTAAGTATCGAAAGTATCGGAGTATCGCAAGTATCAATTGTTTCTGCAAATACATATCACGATTTAAGCATGGAGCGGGTAGACAAACAAGTTTTCTTTGATATAGTTTATAGAAGTTATATAAAATAAAGAATATTCGGTTGAGCAGATAATGTGAATATTTAACGTCAAAATATTTCAAGTGGAATGTCGCTATTCATCTTTTCTCATGGACATGGCAGGAGAGTGGAATTTAAAAGCGATTCCCCTTTTAAGCGTTTCACATTTTTAACTATTAAGTCGACATTCCTTTTTGTTTTCCGCTTTTAAATTATTTGATTATCTCTTAACCGTATCTACACCTGAAATTTGGTCAAATTTTGAAAAATTTAAAAAATAATTAGTTTTTTATATCGAAAACATACTTCGAATGTTTAGCCAAAACACATACTATGGGCACTTGCCCGCCTCGGTAGTGTAGATGTAGCGTGTTTTCTGCCTCTCGTTTAAAAGGTCCAGAGTTTGTAACTCGGTCAGAGTGAGTTAACTGGATGTTTCTTCCGGGGGTTTCCCTTATCCTGAAAGATGAATATCCTGTAACTCTAAACTCTATGTACTCTGTACTCATTCGAACATCATTTCATTCATCGTTCGATATGACTTTACGTTGGAGGTTTTCCCTTATCCTGAAAGATGAATGGCTGGTAACTCTATGCTCTATGTACCCTGTACTCATTTGAACATCATTTCATTCATCGTCCGATATGACTTAACGTTGGAGGTTTTCTCTTATCCTGAAAGATGAATGTCTGGTAACTCTAAGCTCTATGAACCCTGTACTCATTTGAACATCATTTCATTCATCGTCCGATATGACTTAACGTTGGAGGTTTTCTCTTATCCTGAAAGATGAATGTCTGGTAACTCTAAGCTCTATGAACCCTGTACTCATTTGAACATCATTTCATTCATCGTCCGATATGACTTAACGTTGGAGGTTTTCCCTTATCCTGAAAGATGAATGTCTGGTAACTCTAAGCTCTATGTACCCTGTACTCATTTGAACATCATTTCATTCATCGTCCGATATGACTTAACGTTGGAGGTTTTCCCTTATCCTGAAAGATGAATGTCTGGTAACTCTAAGCTCTATGTACCCTGTACTCATTTGAACATCATTTCATTCATCGTCCGATATGACTTAACGTTGGAGGTTTTCTCTTATCCTGAAAGATGAATGTCTGGTAACTCTAAGCTCTATGTACCCTGTACTTATTTGAACATCATTTCATTCATCGTCCGATATGACTTAACTTTGGAGGTTTTCTCTTATCCTGAAAGATGAATGTCTGGTAACCCTAAGCTCTATGTACCCTGTACTCATTTGAACATCATTTCATTCATCGTACGATATGACTTAACGTTGGAGCTTTTCTCTTATCCTGAAAGATGAATGTCTGGTAACTCTAAGCTCTATGTACCCTGTACTCATTTGAACATCATTTCATTCATCGTACGATATGACTTAACGTTGGAGGTTTTCTCTTATCCTGAAAGATGAATGTCTGGTAACTCTAAGCTCTATGTACCCTGTACTCATTTGAACATCATTTCATTCATCGTCCGATATGACTTAACGTTGGAGGTTTTCTCTTATCCTGAAAGATGAATGTCTGGTAACTCTTAGTTCTATGTACCATGGGCTCATTTGAGCATCATTTCATTCATCGTCCGATATGACTTAACGTTGGAGGTTTTCTCTTATCCTGAAAGATGAATGTCTGGTAACTCTAAGCTGTATGTACCATGGGCTCATTTGAGCATCATTTCATTCATCGTCCGATATGACTTAACGTTGGAGGTTTTCTCTTATCCTGAAAGATGAATGTCTGGTAACTCTAAGCTGTATGTACCATGGGCTCATTTGAGCATCATTTCATTCATCGTCCGATATGACTTAACGTTGGAGGTTTTCTCTTATCCTGAAAGATGAATGTCTGGTAACTCTAAGCTGTATGTACCATGGGCTCATTTGAGCATCATTTCATTCATCGTACGATATGACTTAACGTTGGAGGTTTTCTCTTATCCTGAAAGATGAATGTCTGGTAACTCTAAGCTGTATGTACCATGGGCTCATTTGAGCATCATTTCATTCATCGTCCGATATGACTTAACGTTGTTGGTTTTCCCTTATCCTGAAAGATGAATGTCTGGTAACTCTAAGCTGTATGTACCATGGGCTCATTTGAACATCGTTTCATTCATCGTCCGATATGACTTAACGTTGTTGGTTTTCCCTTATCCTGAAAGATGAATGTCTGGTAACTCTAAGCTGTATGTACCATGGGCTCATTTGAGCATCATTTCATTCATCGTCCGATATGACTCAACGTTGTTGGTTTTCCCTTATCCTGAAAGATGAATGTCTGGTAACTCTAAGCTGTGTGTACCATGGGCTCATTTGAGCATCATTTCATTCATCGTCCGATATGACTCAACGTTGTTGGTTTTCCCTTATCCTGAAAGATGAATGTCTGGTAACTCTAAGCTGTATGTACCATGGGCTCATTTGAGCATCATTTCATTCATCGTCCGATATGACTCAACGTTGTTGGTTTTCTCTTATCCTGAAAGATGAATGTCTGGTAACTCTAAGCTCTATGTACCATGGGCTCATTTGAACATCGTATCATTCATCGTACGATATGACTTAACGTTGTTGGTTTTCCCTTATCCTGAAAGATGAATGTCTGGTAACTCTAAGCTCTATGCACCCTGGACTTATTTGAACATCATTTCATTTATCGTCCGATATGACTTAACGTTGTTGGTTTTCCCTTATCCTGAAAGATGAATGTCTGGTAACTCTAAGCTCTATGTACCATGGGCTCATTTGAGCATCATTTCATTCATCGTCCGATATGACTCAACGTTGTTGGTTTTCTCTTATTCTGAAAGATGAATGTCTGGTAACTCTAAGCTCTATGTACCATGGGCTCATTTGAACATCGTTTCATTCATCGTCCGATATGACTCAACGTTGTTGGTTTTCCCTTATCCTGAAAGATGAATGTCTGGTAACTCTAAGCTCTATGCACCCTGGACTTATTTGAACATCATTTCATTTATCGTCCGATATGACTTAACGTTGGAAGAAGTAAATTAAAAGAAGAAGAAAATGGAACACTTGCTCTAAAAACATTTTAAAGTACAACACGGGACTTGTAAATGCACATGAGCACACGGCCTTTATTTACTTCTAATGCGCTTTTTTTTACTTTCATTTTTATTACACTTTTATGCATTAAAAATGCTTATGAAGTAATTTGTAGCCAATCTGATTACCATTTTATCAGAAATTTTGAAACAACGCACTTAAAAAGTGGCGTATCTTTTTATCTACACTTTTAAATTGCTTAAGATGTAACATAATTCAACTACTGAGCATAGATTTAGAAAAATTATATTTAAAGATTTAATTTAATTTTCTAGTAGAACCATATGAGTGAAAATATACGCTAGTTTTGGTGTTAGTGTTGAAATAATAAAATAGTTTTGTTTTCTAAACATTAGAATACCTGTGTGTGTGTGTATGTGTGTGTGTGTGTGTGTGTGTGTGTGTGTGTGTGTGTGTGTGTGTGTGTGTGTTTTCAATACTTGATTAATTAACATAATAACAATAAAATAAATGCTTTTTCTAAACAAATATATTTGCATGAAATTTTAAAATATGTTTATAACTGTGGTGACCTACGTATGACAAACATTTTGCATTTAAATAAAAATGGAGCAGTTAGAAATCTCAGATCTCCATTAGTGGAGAAAGAGTTTTATGCCCAGTTATTTTCCGTCAACAGTTGCCCTCACATACGGAATACAATTCCCCCCCCCCCCCTTTTTAGAGAATTAACAGGCAGGGAGCGTAAATTTGCCATTTTTTCAACAAGACTCATACAGCCTATCTTCCGGTGAGAACAATTGAAAGTGTCTTTCAGGACAGAATTTTAGTAGAGATTTGGATCACCCTCGGTCCTCCAACGTAATCTCCTGTGATTTCTATAGCATACCACAGGAAAGTAAGTCTTCGGGGAGTGAGACGCGGGGATGGGGGTTTGAGAAGGTTCCTACACCCTCCCTGGGTAGTTTATGACACCCCATGTCAGTTCAGTTACAGACCATCTGACGGCTTCTACTTTGGTGAATAAATCTTCTCGGTTTTAGTGTAGAGAGTGAATAGGGCGCATGCTTTTTAACGATTCTGCTCCTTGTGTAGCATGCGTTCTCTGTCACACACATTCGCTGTCCTTGTCCCACTGTTTAAGGGGGCGCATTCCTTTCAGGGACTTTGCGTTGGTGGAAAATATATCTGGGGAAACTTAAAGCATAAAGATCGAGCGAGATGGCTCAGGCGGTTTTACCTGTGGAGCACATTCTGGAGGTTTGGGTTCGATTCCCATGCCCGACCTATATGACCCATGGGTTTTTTGGGGTTTTCCCGGGTCACCAGACGAATGCTGGGTAGGTTAATTACATCTCCCGAATTTCCTGTCCCTCCATTTCATCTCCATTATCATTTGACATCATCTCTCATCTGGTGGTCTCATTCAGGGTAGAATTGTTGGCGAGAGTCTAGGCGTTGCATGGCAGGATGATATGCTTCTGGTAAACACTTCCTCCTTCAGAATGTCTGTCTCTGAGATGACCTGGTGGGTCGTTTCAAGACCGCGGTGGTTGGGATATCGGTAGTACAGGCCTGCCGGGGAGTTTCCAACTTAACTGGACCCCACCCTTTGCACTGTCATGACTCTTTAGGACGGCCGCTGTCTATTTCCTCTCGCCTCGTATAGCACGACTCATATGTGACAGAAAAAGAAGTAGAGAAATGTGGAACTAAAGAGATATCGACATCCCACCTCATCCTTGAGTGCCCATCCTTGCTGAAAGCCAGAAGTGACTTTAACCTCAATAGTGATTTATATGTCATTTTTAATTCAGATGAAGAATGTTGAAAAGTTATAAAATTAATGGATTCATCACAACTGTCATCTATTACATAAAATTTATTCAGTTATATCTTGTGTTAGATGTTATTACAGTTTCTTTTTAATACAAACTTTTTATATTTTACTATTATTAAGTTCAACCCTGTTTATTGTAGAATATATCTATATTTTTACTTACATCACTATTGTTCACTGTAATGTGCGAATTTAGTTGTTTTGTTTATTGTTGTAACTTGTTTGAACTTGTTTGTTTTATATTTCATTGTTATCTTAATAATGTATTAATTCTACTGCGGTTGCTGATAACCTAAATTGTTGTAAAGTGACCTTAAATAAATTAAAAACAAAAAGAAGTAGATTTGACTCCGAAAGATTAAAAATGCTATTATTTTTTAACAAATACTTATAAAAGTGAACTGGTTTGTTTTTAAATGTCTAATGTAAAGTTTAAAAATAAGAACACTAATGGTTTTAAGTTTCTCTCATGAAACATGTGCCCCTACTTAATTTTATTGGCGTTACACAGTTCTCCCAGCAGTCTATTTCCTATTGAAACTAGGAGTAGAAATGTGCGTAACGAGTATCGAAGTATCGGGTACCATGGAAAATATCGTATATCGGTATCGAGAGTCGAGTATCTACCCATCCCTAGCACTAATTACACATGAAATGGAATGATAATAATTGAGAAAGCAAATTCCTGAAAGAAATATTCCTATGTTCAGGTTACTTCCTGGGTATTTGGCAGTTATGACTGAGGAAAACCTGGAAAACGCTTCAATCAGAAAAGACGAGGTTTGAAGCGCAGACCTCGCGTTCACGAATCCGTCCCTTAACGACCGCAGCTCCCGTGTCAGTATAATAACCAAAGAAAATGTGTAAATGTAGCATATCAGCTGTTTACATAATGTGACGCAACGCTCGTATACAAAACAGAGAGTATTAAAATGTAGGATAAACGCTATTCTTTTGTTAAACATAGATATTCAGATGTTCAACATAATGGAAGAAGCTGGTCAACCTCAAATATCAGAAACTAAGTAGAATACAGGCAGTTTGGCTAGGGTTTCAGTCACGTCCAGCGACATTGGGCACATTCTTGAGGACCATTCATCCTGCCCAACTCCCTAAAGTAGTTAATGATTGGCCTTAGTTGATATTCTGAGGGATTCAAGTTTGCCTCCACTTTTACCCAAGTAGTAGGACTGCATTCCACCGCATGGTTTTACTCACGGCCACGAGATGGCGATAGGCGTTTGTTCGCCTTCTTTGACCGTACAAGTTAGCAACGGTATAAGCGGTGGTCGTGGTGAAGGAGTTGACATCCAGGCTTCGACGTGAATTCTTAGCGTGTGTATGTGTGTGTGTGATAAGTGCAAAGGTGGGGAAAAAAGGGCTTTTACTCCGGTGACAATTTTCCAGTATGTAACTTGTCCAGCTATGAAGGAGGTCCATCGCAGCCCTACAGTGGTAAGCCCATGTTACCACAATTAGCAGTAGGTTTCTCTAAGTTTTCGTTCGTACCTCGCACAGGTGTATGACTGGAGAGCTCGTAACTCATAATGCTGTGGACAGCCCTGTGGAATGTATGTGGCCGCAGGACAACCACAACCCGCCTGGCCACATAAACTACTCATTACCACCGGGGCCACTGGCTCCCCAACGAAATGACATGCTGAAAATCACTTATATACGACAGGCACATTTGTTTAGCTTCTTCAATAAAGCTTTACAGACAATAGCAAAGAGGCGTGATCACGCCAGTTCGCGGCACAAAGCTGTCTATTCTTTCCTTTATCCCTTTATAAAACTGTGACTCCATTCACAGTTGTGATAAATGCTGGATTATCAGAACTTGTGTCCACTATACCTAAATTATAACAATATTATGTATCTTATATATACATATGTTGACTGCTTACTAAGTTGAGATCCAAGATTATCATGTAGGAATCATTACAAACGTAATAGGCAATACAAATAAATATGAAATAATTAAATAAAGTATTCATTAAAGGCTGACTTACATGTACTGTTATTAACTACGTAGTTTTAGAAGTTCGCAACTTTTTAAAATATGTGTTAAAGAATATTAGCTAAATTAAAGATTTATAGTTCACAATTAAATTGCAGTCAAATAGTGGCGTAGTGGAGAAAGGTTTAGCCCACTTCCATGTTTAATTTGGGCCCCTAATAAAATGATACATAATTCAAACATGACTTCGATTTCAGGAAGTAGATTTGATAGCCTTGGCGGAGTTGGAGGCAATTTGACTGTTATTAGCGGTACATATCATCATCATCATCATTATTGTTATAATTTTATTTGTTTGCGAAAGAGCCCATATAGGACTTCGCAAAGTACTTAGAGACGTTTCTTAGTTCTTCTATAAATCCAAAGTTCTGTCATTCTTTGACTGTGGGCTTTCTTTCTCTCGTCTGTCCACGTTGTTCGGTTTGTCCTCCTGGTCAATTTCCACTTATGCACCTTCATTCTAATGACGTCCCTGTCTAGGATATCGTTTTGAGTGATTCCTACCGATTTTAAATCATTTTTTAGATCACCACTCCATTTCATAGTGTACTTGTTCTTTACAACTATTTTCGTAAAATTTCTATAATTTATTTTGTGAGCTATTTGAAGTTAATCGTTTAAATGTCCATAAAATTTTAACCTTCGTTTCCTAATATCATTGTGGATGTCTGTATTCTTCACGTACGACTTGTGGACCTAAAATTTTTCTAATTAGTTTTATTCTTCTTTTTCTATATTTTCTATATCTGTTTTTCTGTTCAAAATTAATGTTTCTCCTCCATAGAGGCACTCGTTTAAGTACCGTGTTACAGTGTCTTAATTTTGTATATTTACACATGCATTTGTTTACTATATATGTTTCGAATAAGCCGATATACTGTTTCCACTTTTTTTTTTTTTTTTTTTTTTTGCATTCGCTTTTGTTTGCTTTGTTTATTTGTTTGTTTAATTTGTTCCCGTTCTGCTTTGGAACATATCGAAGCTGTTAACATATCGTTGGGTACACATACACGTACACATTCTCACTCTCATTCATACTTCCAGACTCTGGGGAAGATGAATTATCTTGGTCGGAGAAAAATCCCCACCCCCACCGAGAATCGAATCCGGGACCCCTAGCACGACAGCCAGGTGCGCTACCAACCGAGCTACGGGGCCAGCCTGTTTGTTTTAGTTTCGATTCCATTTTCATTTATTGTTTCCCAGAAGATATTTAAGTTGTGAAATTCCTTTAATTTTACCATACTTGATTTCCATGTATTTTGGTGCTAGTTTATTGCTTTTTGGAAAAAATATCTGAAGATCAACTTTCTCTGCAGTTTCTTTTAATAATTCAATATATTTCTCAGCTTCCATGACGTCACAGGTTATGATTACTAGATCATCTACGTACGCTAGTCAATCTCTCCCTAGTGCAGGGCTAGGAAGCTCGTACCGATCGCCGTTCCCTATACAGGTTGCGACCAACCCTCTCCCGGCATCCAAACAAGTCATTGATAAGAAACGCACAGCGGAGAGGCATTGAAACCGGTTGCTTAGAGAAAAAATGACTTATGAGACATTCGTAAATGCACGTCTATTTAGATTATTATGTACACCATAAAAATTCTTATATAGTACTTACCGGTTTGTCCCTGACTGATCTCATTATTTAAATAGGCACATTGTGGCAACACCCAAGCAATTATAACGCGGATTGTAACATTTCCTGATCAAATGTAAAATAATATCCAAATAATAAAATTAATTTTTTAAATGTCTGAAGACTGTTACTAGACAAAATGCCAAAGAGGAAGTTTACTACATATTTACTCATCTGCGGCCGTATTACTAAAAAATAATGTGTCTTTGAAGCCTTTCAAATGAACAACCTATTCTATGTCCTGTAAAACAAGATTTAGTTTATTGATAATCCGTTGCAAATTCGTTTGATTTCAGCTAATTTAGTTTCTCGATCTGGCTTCTCATTTTTCCAAGTTTGCTGAAGTATCCCATTGAAATGTAAATAATGAAGTAAATAGAGACATAAATAAGTACACTTCTAGAAAACATACAATGGTTGTACAGCCAATTTAGTTGCTCCTCTTTAAAGCACAACAAAGATGTTATTCGACTGTCTTCCTTCCTACCTTTTTTTTTTTTTTTTTTTTTTTTTTTTATATTTACGTCCTCCAACGTTAAGTCATATCGGATTATGAATGAAATGATGCTCAAATGATTCCGGGGTCCATGGAGCTTAGAGTTACCCGACATTCGTCTTTCAGGATAAGGGAAAACTACGGAAAAAACCTTATCCAGGTAACTCACCCTGACCTAGATTCAAACTCGGGACCTCTTGAACGTGAGGCAGACACGCTACCACCACGCTACCAAGGCGGGCAATGTGCTCTGTCTCATGCAGTTACACCTGTTTTGTAGTCATGAGTTGAATTCTACGATAAACCTTGCCTTTGCTAGTAGCGCTGCGTTGTATAGCCAAGCCTGGCCGCTCTTACACTGCTCAAGAAAATCGGTACGAACTTCCCAGCTCGCTAATAAGATTGGTTGATTAATTTTGAGAATTATTTTCTCTTTACACCATTCTTGTATTACTTTTTCAAGAGCGCTATTAAGTCGTGGAGAAAGATTCATCATCATCATCATCATCATCATCATCATCATCATCATCATCATCATCCATCATCATCATCATCAATAACCATCATCATCAATAACCATCATCATCTTCTTCTTCTTCTTCTTCTTCTTCTTCTTCTTCTTCTTCTTCTTCTTCTTCTTCTTCTTCTTCTTCTTCTTCTTCTTCTTCTTCTTCTTCTTCTTCTTCTTCTTCTTCTTCTTCTTCTTCTTCTTCTTCTTCTTCTTCTTCTTCTTCTTCTTATTATTATTATTATTATTATTATTATTATTATTATTATTATTATTATTATTATTATTATTATTATTATTATTATTATTATTATTATTATTATTATTATTATTATTATTATTATTATTATTATTATTATTATTATTATTATTTATTATTATATTGTTACTTTATTCATGATGGTAAACTGTAAAATAAAATTGTGTTATTAACTAAATGCTATATTTACCTGCAAAATTTGAAATATTATAATAATACATTTTAGTGACATTATGTGTTATGTGGAATCCTGTAAATTTCTTAAGGTTCATTGAAACTGGCGAACGTTTCTTAGTATTGTTTAGAGGCACTTCGCTAATACCAATTCTTGCAGTTCTTCTCAGCATTGACATTTAAAATACTGAGTCCAATTAATGCGCGTGTCACAATGTGCTATGTAAATATTCTTTTATTAGCTTTAATTTTGAAATGGCTCACTGAACCGCCCAGCGCTTTAAAGCGCTATATATCTTGTGTTAAGTCAATATATTGCATTGACAAATGACGTACTATAGAATTCTTCACCTTTTGCGGTAGAGAGATGAGCACAGTAAACAGATCACTTAAACATTTCAAGGAACTGAACCTGATTTTGATTTGATTAAAGTATCTAATATCGTGTGAAAAATATTTATTTGAAAATGTGCTGTTTTCTTATTTGCGAGCAGTTCATGTTCCAGATTATTAAAATTCTTTTTAATTTAGAAAATTTTTTCAAATTTTTCATCCACTCCCCATTGTTTCCAATAGACATGCTGGAAAGTTACGCTTCCCGGTGCCCGCCTCTGTGGCATAGGTGGTAACGTTTCTGCCTTACGTTTTACAGGTCCCGAGTTCAAATCTCGTTCAGGGTGAGTTATCTGTATAAGGGTTCTTTTCGGGGCTTTTCCTTTTCCTGAAAGATGAATGTCTAGTAGCACTAAGCTCTATGTAGCCTGTACTCATTTGAACATCATTTCATTCATCGTTCGATATGACTTAACGTTGGTGGTTTTCTCTTATCCTGAAAGATGAAAGTCTGGTAACTCTAAGCTCTATGGACACTGGGCTCATTTGAACATCATTTTATTCATCGTCCGATATGACTTAACGTTGGAGGTTTTCCCCTATCCTGAAAGAAGAATGTCTGGTAACTCTAAGCTCTATGGACACGGGACTCATTTGAACATTATTTCATTCATTTTCCGATATGACTTAGCGTTGGAGGTTTTCCCCTATCCTGAAAGATGAATGTCTGGTAACTCTAAGCTCTATGGACACTGGACTCATTTGAACATTATTTCATTCATCGTCCGATATGACATAACGTTGAAGGTTTTCCCTTATCCTGAAAGATGAAAGTCTGGTAACTCTAAGCTCTATGGACACTGGACTCATTTGAACATAATTTCATTCATTTTCTGATATGACTTAGCGTTGGAGGTTTTCCCTTATATTGAAAGATGAACGTCTAATAACACTAAGTTCTATGTACCCTGTACTCATTTGAACATCATTGCATTCATTGTCCGATATGATTTAACATTAGAGGATTTCCCTTATCTTGAAAGTTGAATGTTTCGTAACTCTTAAGATTTATGTATCCTGTACTCATTTGAACATCATTTCATTCATCGTCCGATATAATTTAACGTTGAAGGTTTTACCTTATCCTGAAGGATGAATATCTGGTAACTCTAATCTCTATGGACCATGGACTCATTTGAACATCATTTTATTCATTGTTCGATATGACTTAATGTTGAAGGTTTTCTCTTCTCCTTAAAGATGAATGTCTGGTAACTCTTAAGATTTATGTATACTGTACCCATTTGAACATCATTCATCGTCCGAAATGACTTAACGTTGGTGGTTTTCCCTTATCCTGAGAGATAAATGTTTGATAGCTCTAAGCTCTATGGACCCTGGGCTCGTTTGAACATCATATCATTCATCGTCTATATCCTGAAAAATCAATGTCTGGTAACTCTAATATAACTTAACATTGGAGAATGTATATTTAACAAAACGCTTGCTGAAAATTATTTCTATAGTAGCTTATCAGATTTTCAGGGTTTTGAAATAACACTGAAACTGGAAAGGTGCAGTTCGTAGTTTTGATTCAAATGTCACAGCTTCAGCCATTTTGGAATACAGGAAAACTTTTCTATTATTTTTGTTTAAGATCACTGGGTTCATTACTTTTTAATATATTTAGATTCAACATTATTTGAGGTTAGTGCTCTTGTAACAATTAGATAATCATGTGTTAGACCTTGTATTGAGTCCAATATTGTTGACCAACGTTAGAAAATGCTTTTTTTTTTAAAAAAAAAGATAAGCATCTAATAACAACATTTTCCTTCGGATTATGTTTACCAGTTATATAAAAAAAGTAACTTAATTTCAGAAATACTTCTAACAGCGTCATACAAAACTAAACCCAGATAATGTATGACGCAGTTAACATATTCAGTTGTTTTCTGTTTTTATTCAATCCTTGCTTTTATCCGTTGTACGCACACAAGCCCCGCCGTATTGTCGTATCCTTAACCACAAGATTTTTCTAATGAGACACACTTTCATCCATTGAATTTATAATTTCGCTTACAATTATACAGCCTCAGGGTCTTCTACGTCCTTGAATCCTAAAAGGCAATTGTTTTCTGTTAGTTCAAATGGTTTTTCGGAAGAGTCTTTAATATATGGACGTATCTAAAAAGTTGGTACCGGTGATCTATTTTGTTTTTGTTTTATTTTTTAATCCATTTAGTGGCACTTTTGTTAAAAACAGTACAGACTTAATTTCGCGTTGTGCTTTCGCGACAGCTGAATTCTTTGGACTTTCGGACTGGGATGTTCTTCAGTTACTGGTGTAATATCGAATCACACTAGATAAAAATTTCCTCTTTGAGGATTTCCTAATACGAATAATTATTCTTTCCCTTGAGCTTGTAAAGTTATTCTATGTAATGTCATTAATTATACGATCAAGAAATATTTCCATATGTTAATTTATTTAAATAATTCACATTCCAGACTACAATCCACCGTTATGTTTCTTTTCCAGATATAAACAACACAATATGCCTCCAGATGGGAATAAACCATTTCTGTGTTAATTTTCTTTTATAAGCCCTGACAATCCTGAGCGCCCTTTGTGCAGGCTAATTGAAATGTGCTGAACTGTTAGCATGGCTATAAATAAACAAACAGTCTTCTTTTCTAGAACACAATGCTATGTTGTTGTCATTGTGTATCCAGAGGTTAATTTTTCGTAGTAATTAGCAATAATCATCTATTTCTTTTTCATAGGAACTTCCAGAAATGGACCTTGGGGTTTGACAAAGTTCATGCCGAAAAATAGTCCTTTGTGTTGTCTTTTGAAATACCTTGTTTGTTTGATTATCGTCCTCCAACATTAGTCATATCGGACGATGAATGAAATGGATGAAATGATGCAAAATGAACCCAGGCTTCATAGAGCTTACTTGCCAGCATTCATCTTTCAGTTTTTTGTAATTTACGTCCTCCAACGTTAAGTCATATAGGACGATGAATGAAGTAGGTGAAATGACGCTCAAATGAGCCCAGGATCCATAGTGCTTCGAGTTACCCGACCTTCGTCTTTCAGGATAAGGGAAAACTTTATCCAGGTAACTCGCCCTGACCGAGAGTCGAACTTGGGATCTCTTGAACGTAAGGCAGACACGGTACCACCACGCTACCGAGGCGGGCTTAATTGATTATATATCACAACTATGCACGCAAAATTTGCATCTTGATATCAAGGAATGGAAAACCCACTATTCAGATAATTCACCATGATCGAGATTGGAATTCGAGACCTCTTAATATGAGGCAGACACACTACCACCACACTGCAGAGGCTGGTGTACCTAGGAAATTAGTATGAGTGGTAGAAAAATAGGAAACTCTTCTCTAATACTAGTAGGATAATCAAAAGAAGCACATAAATATTGTAATGTGCTATCATTTCCCTTTTAATTTTTAGAAGAAATATCCAGCTTCTTACCAGTACCAACATTGACATATTCATTTTCATTATATCACTGCTTGAATTTGAGTTCTTGTCATTAATTTTAGAGAAAAAAGAATATTTAATTGAGCATGGACTATTACAATTTCCATTTATACCGTTTAAGTTAATATTAAAGAAGCTGATTCGTGGAGAATTTAATGCCATGACGGCATGTTGGGCATGGTAGCTCATTGAGTACGAGTGACTGGACGGAAACCAGGAGATCCGTGGTTCAAATCCCGGTCGTGGCATTGAATTTTTCAGTTTGACTCTCTTTATCCAAAACCTTAGCCTATATACGGATAGTGTGAAGGAACGATTAATTTTTATCAATTAACTTAAATAATAAAGAGTTTAATGATGATGCCTGGGACTCAAGTACTTAAATAGTAAGACGCCACAAACGGTGTATCTCGAATACGAGAGCCCCTAGTGGTTTACCGGGAAAATATGAGTCGATTGGAGAATTTAATGCCACGACGGCACGTTGGGCATGGTAGCTCAATGGGTAAGATCGGAAACCAGCAGATCCGTGGTTCAAATCCCGGTCGCGGCATTGAATTTTTAGTTTCACTCTATCTATATAAAACCTAAGGCTATATACGCTAGTTGTGAAGGAATGATTAATTTCCATCAATTAGCTTAAATAATAAGAGTTTAATGATGAAGCCTGGGACTCAAGTACTTACAATAATAAGTAACCACAAATGGTGTATCTCAAATACGAGAGGCCCTAATGGTTTAGGGAAAATATAGGAGTCAATTGGAGAATTTAATGTCAGGATGGCACGTTAGCCATGGTGGCTCAATGGGTAAGAGCGACTGGACGGGAACCAGGAGATCCGTGGTTCAAACCCCGGCCATGGCATTGAATTTTTCAGTTTGACTATGTAGATGAAAAATGTTTAACGAAAGGTTGTTTTTCCGTTTTGTATTTCTTATGAATGCCGACAGCAATAACTTGTTAATATGCTATGTGAAGGTTCGGTGCAAGTGCATTTGAAACTGTGATACAAAGTGAGTTTTCACTAGAATGATAGAGAAAGAAAAAACATTTGCAGTTGATTAGAAAATATGTTCCGTTATGACCACACGGACGCTTTGGGAGATGAATCTCCACATGGAATGTCATTGTGTTACGCAGCCTGTTCAAAAGATGCTCTGGGAAATCCCAAGCATAGAACAAAGCGCCTGGGCTTTTCTAATACAGACAGATCGCTAAAACTTTTATAACTCTAGTAGACCAGCAGGAAGTACAGTAGTTTATAAAGTATCATGAAGGATATTTAGTACGCAATATGGCATCCAGGGGTTAAAATTCTCTCTACACCTATTCCTGTTAACACTGGGACCATCTGTGCAAAATTGTAAATGAAAAACGTGAAGAAGAATTTACAATAGCAAACATCAACTTCTAGGATTCGTTTAACCGTTGCAATTTCTAACTCAGCTCTAATTTAGCATAGTTAGTTGTTTTCGTTCTTGATTATAGCTTCCTCTCTCTCTCTCTCTTCCCCCCTCTCTTTCTTTTTCTCTCTCTCTCTCTCTCTCTCTCTCTCTCTCTCTCTCTCTCTCTCTCTCTCTCTCTCTCTCTCTCTCTCTCTCTCTCTCTCTCTCTCTCTCTCTCTCTCTTACAGGTCGTTTTAGCTTGCAAGTATCACTACATTAAACTATTTATATCGTAAACAGTATACTAACAGCAGTTGCCAAAAGATACAATTTTATCATTCTCTTTCGTAATTCATTTGCATACATGTTTGACCGGGTGATGTAAAACCTCCAATTTCGGGACGAATTTTCAGGGTTCTTGAAAAATCCTTGAGAGACTTTATCTTCCCCTTCTTTTGGCGCTATTTGCAGTTGAATCAGTCATTTTAGAAAGGACCTTATTCCAAAATCTTCATTTTTCAGGAGTCAATAAGAAGTTTTATCTTGGTTGTGTAATCATTTGAGCAATTTATAAAATAACCAAAAATAAATTGATAGGAAGATAAATCAGATAATATATTAATTTAAGCCCAGATGCATTTCCAAGTTAAAATATGGTTTTAATATTGAAATAAAGCCCTTTGTTCAAGGAAAACGAATAATAAAAGGTAAATGTGGCATAAGTTGCTTTCATAACATATCGTTTATTTCAATTTTCTCTGGATTTACGTAGAGAACAGAAATATGTACTGATAGGGAACGTTCATCCCTTTTTTAAACGATCTTTTTCATACATGCTGGAAATTAAACAAAATCAAACATTGTCATTTTGTTTTATACAAACAGTCCAAGAGAGTTAATTGATGGAAATTAATCGTTCCTTTACACTAGCCGTGTATAGTCTAAGGTTTTGGATAGACAGAGTGAAACTGAAATGTTCAACGCCACGGCCGCGATTTAAACTACGGATCTCCTGGTTTCCATCCAGTCGCCCTTACCCCATGAGCTATCATGGCCAGCGTGCGGTCATGACATTAAGTTCTCCATTTGACTCATATATTTCCCCGGTAAACCACTAGGGGCTCTCGTACTCGAGATGCACCGTTTGTGGCGACTTACTATTGTAAATACGAGAGCCCCTAGTGGTTTACCGGGAAAATATACCAGCTGGTTCGCAAATGGTTCCGACAGTGGTCCCGAAATAGCCCCAGCAGAGGAGCGGAGACCAGCAACCGACCTACCGGAGGAGGAAATAGTTTTCCTCAGAGCATATCATCCTGCCATGCACCGCCGAGACACCCGCCGACACTTCTACCCTGAAAGACACCACCAGATGAGATATGATGTGAAATGATAGTGGAGATGAAATGGTGGGACAGGAAATTCCCAGGATGTAATTTACCTACCCAGCATTCGATCCGGGAAAACCCCCGAAAAAAACATGGATCAGGTAGGTCAGCCACGGGAATCGAACCCGGGCCTCCCGAGTGCGGGTCACACACGAAACAGCCTGAGCCATTCCGCTCGGTTGCTTTTTGGATAGAGAAAATCTTAACTACTTAGACTTGATCTATAATGTTCCCTATTTCCAGCAATTCCCTTTATTGTTTAAATGGAATGAATAGTTTGCTTGCCTCAGAAGTAGGGTAGCTCCCATCGAAAAATATTGTTATAAATCCGAAGCATACTCAAACCAAATGTATTTACATTAGTTGTAAATTTAAAGTTTCGGCGTTAACTCGCTCATCCTGGTGATTTGTTTCCTTTTAGATATTTCAAAGTCGTGTACCCGAAACCTAACCTCTCACTAATTCTCCCTGCCAAACCCGAGTTACGCCTTATAATGTATTACCCACATCCTCGAGAAATGTGACAAGTTAAACACCGTTTTTCATTTCCTTCCTTTTTTTTTTTTTTAGTTTAAATTCCATCCCCGAAGACTGTCTTGTCTTCACGTGTGTTCTGAGCTTGGTTGTTTTAGCAGCAGTTATTTAATTGCTCGGCACTTTTTGTTTTGTTTATTTTCCTTTTCTGTGCCCTTCCTCAGACAAAATCTATACCTGTTCTGGTTACCACACATTCTTCTGTAATTCAACAAATTTTCCGTCAAGACTCTGAAATTCTTGTTCAGATATTTGGATCTTGTAGGTTATACATCCTCACCCTTCCAGTTCCAAAGATATTTCCTTCCAAACTTATTTATTGTTTAGTTTCTCCAGCTTTCACCTCAATTTCATCGTTATTCCCTTCGGCTACTCCTTCCTCCTGGTGCTGGCTTTCCTCCCCTTACTGAAGAAGGAATGTTCAACGTTTTTGTCGTTCTTTAGCCAAATCTCCATGAAACATGCAATGTTAAACTCACTGAAGGACGACTAGAATATATCAGTAGCTAACCATTTTCTGAATCCTTCACTGTTTTAGGTAACTCTCTTCAGTACTGATAACAATCGTAAACATTTATTTGGACGGTTTTCGATTCATTACTGTTCTGTTTTTGCAATGATCCCTATCGTACTTCACTTAATAGTTTGTTTTCGATGTTCTGCCAGCCATGGAAACCTACTTTTGCTGTGATTTGTACAAACATGACCTAACTTTACGCACCAAAGTAACTCCTGCCTCTTGTGAACGCTGGCTGCTCTTTGTCACTCCCTGATGCTTTGATTTAGCCCTATCTTGCTGGGTTTGATGTTAGAGTTGCTTCATCATTGTAAATGCTGTAGGCTCTAGGTTCATCAGTTAATGACAAATTTATTGAATCTCAGGACATCACGTCAAACACATGCTAGTTGGCAAGTATCTTCCCTGACTAACTATTACCTACTTAACCCCGTTAACTCGGAGGATTAGTTTACAAACAATAGGTCTGTTAATGTTGCCTACTAGATAATCCCTTCAACTTAGATATTCAGTACTACTTTTGCCATCACATTCCTCATCTGTCATCTCCCTCCTCTTCAACCACACTTAAACTCGTACTTAGCTGCTCCTCCGATATTGGTTTTCTAGGTAATCCACTTTTTGTTTCCTAGTTCACGCACTCGTTCTGGGAGGCGCACATCCAGAGGTTTTAAATTACAGTTGTAGAACCATGTCCGCATTTCATCTAACTACTCGATAAGTTTCTGTACACTTTCTACTATTGTACCCAGCAGGCAATAACATACAAACATGACCTCCTCCTTTCCTGGTATTATAACACCTAACATTAACTCAAATGAGATGCGATGTTTATTGACTTATTCAATTTTGTTCTTGGTAACCAAGGAGAATTTAAAATATATTTTACTGTTACATTTTTATCAGTGAGAGGAGATTAGCACGCACAAATAAAGAAAATTATTGAAAGAAGTTAAAGAATTGAAGATAGTGTCAGAAATATTTGTAATTTAAAGGACAGGGCCACTGAGGATCTATAGGAGGCGATAGATTAGATTGGATTAGATTGATTTGCGTTCAGTAGGTTCACTTGTAGCCAGAAAATACTGTAAACATTGAACATGTCCAGAGGTATAAAGTTTAATAGCATATATATGTAGGTACTTGATAAGTTAGCATAAGACACATATTATAGTATACAGACAATATGAACAGCAATATGGAAAACAAAGCAGGGATTTTATTGGTAATGATTTGTCATTGGAACAGATACTACTTACAGAGCTACAGAAGCATTATCAGGATAATTATCATTCAGTTAATCTTATAAAAAATAAAAAGATTTTGAGCAAAGGTACTCTCTAACAGCATTTTTAAAAGCACCGAAATTATCAATTTTTTCTTTAAGAACATTAGGAAGTGCGCCAAATATTTTGATAGTTTCATGATGCACACCTTTCTGGAAGCAAGAAAGTTTAGCACTGGGATAATGGATATTATACTTTTGTCTAGTGTTTATTCTGTAAATTACATTATTTGTAGAAAGAATAGCTAGGGAAAGCTATATAAAAAAGACAGGGGGATTGGAACGAAACTGCAAGGGCTAGAACAGGTGCAGCAAAGCGAAAAAATAAATAGGGGAAGGGATTTTAGAATATCCAATATGCGTAATAGTAATTATTGCATACGATTTTTGAATGTGAAACAAAGGGAAATGTTGAACGCAAATATATGGATGACTTTTTAGAGTGGGAAATATTTAGGTAAAGTAAAAAGGAAAATTAATAAACATGGAGACTCAGAAGGTTTAGAAATGTAGTTAATAGAGTGACTTCACCTTCATGTGTAATGTAATCCCTTTGGTGGATAACCAGAGAGTTGATGCTATCAGGGCTACTTGTTAATGTGGAAAATATGAGTTCATCAGTCGTAAGTCTCTTCTCTATTACTAAGAGATTGAAAAATAGAACTATTAAAATTTAAATGTTCTATGACAATAAATTTATTTATTCATATATACGCTCCGTTTAAAATGCAATAAATAGGAAATATAATTTAAGAATAATTTGAATATGGATATGCGATAGTGATTATTCGCAATATAGATTCAGAATTCTACAATGATAATCTTAAAATAAAACAATAACTAAGAAAACGTCAGTAAATATATTTTAAAGAAGTGAAAACATATAAAGTTTCTCATTGGGCGTGACGATCGAAGACTAAACAACAAATAAATTGTGAGTAGACGTGAAAGTAATTAAACAAATGATAATTAGTAACACCACTAGAATTAAACTTATTAAGAAGCTTCATCCATAGTGAACTTTGTAAACGACAATGATTCTGCAGGTGGACAGCACAGAAAGTAAAACACATAAAATTTTGGACAGCTGAAACGAGAGCAAATATCTCAGAAATACTTAGCATAATAAAAAAGTTATTTTGCATAATTATTGTTATATACCAGTAATACAGATTTACACAAAATTAATTGGGAATAAAGACAGACTTTCATAGAAAATGCATTACATACCTATGTACATTTAGTAGTTGTGAATGTACGTTAATCATATAGTTTTGAGTAAAAACTTTAATAAGTCTTCCTATGCATTTTTTGAAGATATTGTGAACTTAAAGTACGTACCAAGTTTGAAATTTCTACATTCCATACAAACAAATGTTATTTTTGAGCACGTTGGTGTTTGTATGGTCTTTTAAATGTCGTCATTAAATGATATGAGTCCCTGTATTGAAAATAATATAAAATTCATGTATTTCGCTCAGTTTCGTAACCTCCTATATCATAACTAAGCTAGTTGAATTAAGACAGTATTGTCGTTTTCTTTGTCAAATTTCTTTGAATTTCCTTTCCTTATCCTGGTCCCAACATTTTTTTTTTTCACATAGAAACACAATCCTCAACTCCCAACTCCATGTTTATGTAAAGCATGTCATGATGGGAGAGCTCTGTAGTGATTTTTTTTTTTTTTTTTTCAATTTACATCCTCCAAACATTAAGCCATATCGGACGATGAATGAAATGGGTGAAATTATGCTCAAATGAGTCGGGGATCCATGGAGCTTAGAGTTGTTCGACATTCGTCTACCAGGGTAAGGGAAACCCCCGGAAAACCTTTTCAAGTAACTCACCCTCACCGTGATTCGAACTCGGAACCTCTTGAACGTGAGGCAGACACGCTGCCATCTACGCTACGCTACTGCATTGATTGGGTACATTAAATCAGTTTTGATCGAAAGAAATAACGAAACCTGTTGCGATGATGATAGTGTTGGCAGGGTAAGTCAGAGAGGGAGCTTAACCTACACCTAATAAAGCTTTGGGGTCGTAGGATGATCCTGAGGAATGGGGCGCGATAGGATGCAGCAAAATTGGTGCTCAGGATTCTGCACCGCTCGCACTCTTGTATTTAGTTTCCCAACCATGCTGTTTTGGGGACACTTGTCAATTTTGATATCCACAGATTGTACAGATAAGCTTTTGGTGCTGGTAGAGTTGCTCTTTTGTTACCACTGGTACCCGCATCCCGTACGGAGAATCCAATAACGTCTCAAGCAGCATTGTCTGAGGTTATAATCCCCAAGAGCCCGATGGAATGGTAAAGATTCGTGAAAGCTAGTGGCCCGGCGCTTAATTCCATTCCTCCACGTACGGAAGATATGAGGCTTCGTGAAGTAGGAAGGCACGGCATGCAGAATAAATGGCGTGAAAGGTTTGTTGTGTACCCTTTGTGGACTGGATTCTGCGGCCATGCCCCAGATCTCGCAGCAGTACAACAGGGACGGGGAGTTTGATTTAAAAAGATGTAGCTGTGTTCCGGGTCTCTATATACAATGAAATTCCGATTTATGGACATCTGCCAACGTCTAACACGTTGTGCTCTGAAGGAATAGTTTTGTTCCATTGTTTATGAAGGGTTATGGTAGTGTAAGGTTGGATGCGGCATCACCAATTGAAGCAGTGCCACAGTTTCACAACTTTTACGGACATATTCCGATATGGACACCAGTTTCTCAGTCACCCTCCGTGTTCTGAGGTTACCAAAGCCGTGGGTTCAAACTTAGCGAAGCTAGACTAAATATTTAGGAACAGAATTTCTTAGCTTGGCTTCCTTCGGGAGGGAAGTAAAACCAATGGTTCCGTGTTGTAGAACACCAAAGAAACTTTAGGTCTGATAAAAGGGCACACGTCTGTAGGTAGCGTATCTGCCTCGTGTTCAAGAGGTACCGAGTTCAATACTTGTTCAAGGTGAGTTAAATGAACAAAGGCTTTTTCCTGTGTTTTCCCTTATCCTGAAAGACGAATGTCGAATAAATCTAAGTTCTGTGGACGCTGGACTCATTTGAGCATCATTTCATGTAATAACTCACCGCCCTCTATTACTTAACGTTGGAGGATGTTAATTACAAAAATAATCAGATAAACGGACTTCTGAGCAAAATTAAAGTTTTCCACACGCAATACACAATGGAGCGCTGAAACCATATTGTTCGAAGAGCGTCCAAAAATACAAATTCAATTTCAGTTTCACTTTCCCAGGCATACCGTCCGTTCGTCCGTCCATCGCTGCTGGCGGGCTTTAGTAAACCTGAATGATTTTGCTGCGTGCCCACCTTCAATGGGGTTTTACTGCAGATAGTAAAGTTTTAGGATGGTATTTTATAGAGTGGCTTTTGAGAAATTAGATTAGTGGTGAGAAGAAGGGAGCTAGTTGCACCTTGAAGCTATTGTTGAACACAGTACCCGTTATACCTTGGTGCACTTAGGATATTGCATTCTGTTGGTTAATTTGCAGGTAAATACTCTGTGAATTTGAATGTATGGAATCCCGGAAAATCCTGAACCAGATAACTCAACCTGACCAGGATCCGAAGTCGGGATCTTTTGAACGTTTGGCAGAACGCTATTACCTTCGCTACAGAGGTGGGCAATCAAATCTTGTTTAGGGTGGGTAAGAGCATTTTCTTCAGGGTTTTCCTTTATCCTGAAAGATGAATGTCGGTTAATTCAAAGCTCCTAGGGCCCCAAGCTAATATGAGAACCATTTCACCTATTTCATTCATCGTCGATATAACTTAAGCGGTTAAAGAATTGAAACAGTAGAAAAAAGAATATTCATATTTATAAGCAAATGTTTGCATCAAATTCTAATGCTAATGATGACGGGTACTACTTCAATTCCGTTGTCCACTATTATAATCATGAAAAATCCCACCTTTCATGCATCTTATCGTACGCACTTTAAACTTGAAGAAATAGCTACCATAACACATGCTCACTGCTTTTGGTTTGTAAACAAATGAGCGCGCTTTCAACGTGGCGGTGTAATCACTAGCAGAGCGGCTGCAATCAGCATACTTTGTGAGTAAAGATGGCATTAATGACGGAATGTTAAGTCTGAAGACATTGCCCCGGCAGACAAAGGAAAGCTGACAGGCACGGACGGAAGTTTTTCAAGTTCCCACACTGCGACCTGAAGAGCCGGAGGCAAGTGAGATTTTGGGAGGTAACGAATTTGGACCGCGCGGAGGGGAGAAGCAATTGAAAAATCCTTGGGGGCATTCCTAACTACGAAATGAATGCGTGCACAAAACGACCGCAGTTCTAAAAAGATTGGGCACCAGGAGAAATCTTGATGATTTCTTACTTCTGCTTTGAGGTAGCATTTGCTTACTCGTTCTTCGTCATCCTTTCGCCCATAAATCTTTCTCAACTCTGTATGTATCTACTTGCCTTTCAGCTACTGATCAACCCTTATTTTTTTAAGGTTAACGGTAGTTGAAATTAAGGCAGTAATTATGACTGTTCTCGTAGCTCGGTGTGAAGAGTGTATGTCTGCTCTACAAGAACTAAGTTCGATTCTCGGTTGGGCTTGAGAGGTTTATTAAAACAAGATGGATTCTTGACGTCTCCAGGGTCTAAAGTGTGAGTGTGAGCGGGCTTGCAGACCTGTTATCAGGTATTTGTGAAACAACTCACCCCTTAGCAACATTTCAGATTGCTGCTAAGTAGAATCCCATTATATATTTGAGGATTAGGCCAATTTGGCCTACGGATGTTAAAAATGCTATAAGCATATTGCAATTTTACTTTAAAAGCTTTGAATCATCAAGCTTTTACAGTGAAAACAAAAGCTTTCGAGAAGGCGGTGATCGGACTACGGTTTCTGAGCGCGATTCGATGCGCTTTTGTCTAAGCATCGCAGCTATATAAATTTCCTAATTTTTTTAGGTTATGTTGCGATATCAAGTGAAAAATCTAGTTGCAAAGATTCGAAAACGAGTTAATTATTGTAGAAATAGCTACTAAATATACGGTATTATCGAGTACAAAAATACCGACCACGTAAATAAATGAGAATGATGCAGTGTGAGAGAAAATCCAAGAGGAATTTAATTACGTTTCTGCCAAGCTCCGTAAGGCAACTGCGACAGTTTTGTGCTAACAGAATACACAGCACCAAAAAAGGCAGGACGGAAAGCTTTTAGAACGGTTCAAAACGATGGTGGACATTACATTGAAACTTTAGTGGTCAAAAGTGTATTAATACCGGTTGAAGGTCAACCAGACCTTAACAAATATGTTCTTCACTACTTGAAGCAATGCTTTTTAAGTTTCCGAATAAACTCACGTACGGTAGCTTTAGGAATCCCAGTAATATATCATATACTATAAAATGAAATATGTCAAAAGCCTAAAACATCAGGAGTAATTTACGAGTACATTTGTAGAATAGGAAAAAGAGGCAGTTTCTGTTGCTAGTATTTTAAACTTGTATTTCTTTCACAACTCTACTCACGGCCGCTGCACTTTTTAAAAATTCCCACTCTTTCAGGTTTTCAAAGTAATTTTGAGGTGTTGCTCTTCTTTCATCCGGAAATAATAAAACACTAACCACAGCAACTCTGCATTAACGCTTGGTTTAGGCAGGCTTTGACAGTTTCTGGTACTTTTTAAACGCCTTAAGCTATGGCGATATTATCTTAATACGCAGTTTAACACAGTGTTACAGTCGATATTGTTCAGCTATACAGAAATCACTTAACGTTGTGTTAAAATGTAACAGGGGTTGGTACTCTTAACCTACGACCTAAACAATGATATGAAAGGGATGCCGCAAAGTTTGGGAGAGATGGGGTTACAACTTAAGCATTTACGTACCAGATTATGGGTATTATTAACCTAGGGAAGTAGCTTAAGTAGAATTAGAAAAGACAAGAAGAAATGGAATAATAATGGAAAGAATAATAAAATGTTGGTATAAGTGTTTGGTCAAAGAAGAAGGGGAAATTATGAAATTATGCATGAGGCAGCAAAAAAAGATTATAGAACTCAAATAGCTGTTGGGCATAGATAGGAGGAATTATGGGAAAAAATAGCAATGGTAGATATATGGAGATCAGAGGAAAGGAATACAAGCGATGTGGGTAAACTGGTAAAATGCAGAAAGATAGGAAATATGGGCAAGTCTAGAAAATATGAAATCATTACAATTTTACAAGAAAATAAAAAGAAATTGGGGAAGAGAAGCATATGTAGATTACTGCAATAGACAAGAGAGAGAGAGAGAGAAGAGTTAGCTTGGATGAGAACAGGAACATATTTCTAAAAGCGATAAGAGGTAGGGAAAAGGGAATTTGTGAATTGTGTGGGGAAAAGAAAGCATAGAACACTATGTAACAGAATGCGATGAGGTAGCAATGTGCAGAAAAAAGGTTTGGGAGGAAAATGGGAGAAAGTAGAGAAGAGGATAATAGCTCTAAAAATGTTAACGGGAAGGGAGGAAAGGGAGGTAAGAAGTATTGGCGAGTTCTTGCAGAAAGTAAAAGAAAAATGGGCCAGAAATGTAAAGAATATAAGAAAGGAAGATGAGGGGGAGGAATGGGATTAATTGACACGGAGACATGGAGGTTAAGAGCTACCTGGCAGAACAGAAGACCAGGGTGTCATGTAAGACAAGGTAGCAACAAGGTAAAGACAAATAAATGTAGCCTAAAGTTGTAAATTGTAAAATTTTGGAATATGCACAATAAATAATTTAATCTAATCTAAATTATGGGTGTTATTAATGCATCTCGAATACTTTCATTACGTTGATGCTATCCGCGGCTTAGAGAAATGCATGCAAATGCACACTCTATTCAAGCGATGTATCTGAGTAATTAACTGTTTGTCTATTAAAATCAATGACTCATGGCCGTACCTGCACTCTTGTACACTTTAGAATGTTGTAACAATATAAATCGTTAGTAGAAATTAAATGCATATTCTAGGCTCTGTATATGAAATATTATCTTTGTTTTTTGGGCTTGGTAAAGCCCGTGCCATTATACCGTTAGCCCTTTCAGTGTTAACGACCTATATATCAAAGCAGGGCTATCACATTTCTTGGTCGTCATCTGCGATTAAGTTTGGTTTTTGTTCCGTTACGAGGACATCTGTGTGCTCTGAAGTATTGCATGTCCTGTTAATGATCCATGTTTATAGAACTGCTCCAAGTTTGGGGGAAGGATGCGGTTTTGGATTTCTCTATTTACACAAAGTGTCAGGTTTACATCTCATTCAAACAATACGTGTGTCGCTTGAGTTTGCTAATTAACTTACTGACTCCCTGATGTTCACATTTGCAGTTCAAGTCCTGTAATCACAAAGTGATGTGTGATATTCGATAGAGTTTGTAGACTTAAAGGCAAACCTAAACGAGGCAATTAATATAAGCCTGTGTTATCAAAGTATGGGAAACATTGCACATAGAACTCTCAGAATCGGCAACTTGGTGTTGCAACAGATGTATGTAGGAGTGAAAGGATTAATAATCCAATTAGTTTAAAGCTTAGCATTCTGTTGATTGACAGTTACAAATATGTTAATGTTTGTAACATTGGGTGTATAGAAGGCGATTGTGGAAACAAGCATCCTGGGACGATCTTGATGGACTAGTCAGAGCTTGCCAAACCAATTGCCGGCCACATTTGTATGGCAGAAACAACCGATCACCCAGCACCTTGCTTCGACCATCCTAAATCTTGATTCACTATATTCCAGGGGCGGCTGGTGGCTCTGAAAATCGGTGGTTCACAAATTTATCCATGCAGTTTAATTTTTTAAAAGTAACACACGGTTGTTTAAGCCTGCCACTATAGACTGCTGTATACACAAGTTAACGGTAATTCACAGCGTATAATACAATATGTGTATTTCAGAAACACTCTAGAGCATAACACTCTTCTATTTATGCAGCTAAAAATGGACTTGATATCTCTTCATGGCAGACTTCAAGTGTAAGATTTCGTTCTGGATTGTCTTGGAGGTCCCCTTACACACTGTAGCATTTTCAGAACACAGTCTAGCTCTGCACTGAAGTTTATCAGTCCTCGAAAAATACCAGGATTGCTTGACGTAGCTGAATCATCGTGTCCTCGTAGAGCTAACTCAAAGGCTCCACAAACCCTAATGCAGTTAACAATAATGTTTAAAACACCTATTTTGAGCCACTTTCTGGTTGTGTTCTTCAGCTGTTCTCCGATATGCATTGTCCATCTGCTTTGCTATATTTACATTACCAAGCATAGCAAAACTGTGTTTTTCATGCGCAGTTTTTAAGTTACGTGTTTTTAGCGCGATCATGAAGGTGCTGCAAAGCATACACGCCATGTTTTGTCCACGGATCTTCACCGCCAAATAGAACGCAAGGAAAGCAAAACAGGCTATTTTTAATGTTACAAGCACACATCAAATTATATTTCTCATATACATTGTTGTTAAAATTCCTGTTCAAATATTTTGTTTTCGTTTTGACTACCTATGTGATTTTTATATTTGGCGTGGGACTTCCAAGTCGTTTATTTTCGGTTTTTTCTTCTAAGCTCATTTTTAAAAAGGATGTGCTAATAGACCCTTTATGGAATTCATTGTTTCTCCTTATATAAAACAATATACTTGTATTTAAATAAATCACTCTTATTCACTACTCAAAGCACGACACAGCCAACAAAACACAGCACAAAACATGTGGCTATGCTCTGATAGGTAATGGTAATCTGTGGTAATAGTTGACCGATGCGAACATTTAATATGAGAATAATAGGTGGCGCTGAAAACAGAAGGATAGGGCTTGGCATTCACTATTCTCTGGCTGCTAGGTTAACCAACCTTATGCAGCCATCAGCCCCACCCTTCCCCCCTACTTGCCTCAGCACGCCCTAGGTTCATCCTGCCCTTTACCTCCCCATTGTATACCAGTGGTTTGCAACTGAGAGTGAACTACTTGGCACCTGCAAACAATACAGCGCGCTGAGGGCCACTGCACTAGACAAGGTCGAACTGAACGCCAAATGGAACATGCCCTTGCATTAAAGGGAGACCCAGCAGTTTGGTTATAGCGCAAACATGCTACCCCATTGAGAAACCGCCCCTGCTATATTCACAGATCTTAACTCATCGCAGCTTCTCAAAATCCTCAGTTTGAGTTCACAGCGGTCCTATACATGGGTTGGAAATATGGATTAGGTGGATTCGAACCCATCATCAGATTAGAGCCCTTAAGGATATTTGTTACGATCTCATTAAAATACAAGTTGTTAACAATATGGGGCACTTCAAGTTCTTCATGGGAAGAGAGCCAGGTGAAAAGACGATTAGAAATCGACGTTTCGGGAGCGTGCATCTCTCCCATCATCAGGATATGTATTAAATGTTATAACCACAAATGAATCACTGGGTATAACACAAATATAAACAAAGACAAAACACTATCAATATTCGCATTACTGAACAAAAGACTGTTTTCAGTAAATTAAATGCCAGCTCAGGAGATGACGTGAGTATAGAAAATTAATTGAGTCAAAGAAACGTAACTACTTAACTTGATTATCAAGCAGGATAAATCTGTGCTCCTTAAGTCGACGGATTTCCATTTTTAAGGCCGGTTTCCAAGAGGAGCAGAACTGAAATCCAGCATCACGATTAAGCGTGCTCCTCTCGAAGTAAATGGCCAAAATCTCCTTAATTCTCCGCTCCCAGTAACTGCTGCATTTTGCCAAGATGGTGTCTCCCGAAAGTTGGCCCTATGGTGGTTATCAAAACAATGCTCTGGCAGTGCAGACTTCTCAGGGATTATGATGGGAGAGATGTACGCTCCTGGTCCCGCCTTAGATGGTAGCATGTCTGCCTCACGTTCAAGAGGTCCCGAGTTCGAATCTCGGTCAGGGTCAGTTACATGGATAAGGTTTTCCGGAGTTTTCCCTTATCCTGAAAGACGAATGTCGGGTAGCTCAAAGCTCCATCGACCCTGGACTCATTTGAGCATCATTTCATCCAATTCATTCACCGTCCGATATGACTTAACGTTGGAGGACGTAAAATTACAAAAAAAAAAAAAAAAAAAAAAAAAAAAGTACGCTTACGAAACGTCGATTTCTAATTGTCTTTTCACCTGACTTGCTTCCCGAGAAGAACTTGAACATATACGTCGCCAGGAAAGGTTCAGGTCTTAAATACGGGGCACCTATATACTTAACAGTAAATGCTGAAAGTCGCTGCATTTCTGTTCTTCATGCAGCTGAACTGTTTAACCTGCCGATGAACATCCCTTCCTATGTGACATCTATTCCTTGAAACTCCGAAGCACATGTGGGGGAGTGACGTAGATATCATTCTTTAGATAGTCCCACAAGGGAAGTGAAGATGTGAAATCTGGAAATCACATAACTCTTTTGAAATCAGTTGTCACGGAAAACAGTCCTCCAAGTAAAATATTAAGTTGACGCTGTTCTGTTGAAACCACGTGTTTTTCAACTCATCTGCTGACAGCGTGTTGACAACCTCTCGTACATACTGGCCACAGTTCACTTTTTATTCGAAGAATGGAAATATAACTCACCACCACTGCAATTTTCTGCGAACGAATAATGTCTCTTGAATTGATGTGCTTTTCCAGTTGTCCTATTTTAAAATTTTGGACATCTGTTGAAACTGATCGAAGCCCAGTACCTTCTCAACTGACAGATTCAATGAATGAAAGTAGACTAGGTTATTTTGGGCTATAGTTTTCGACTACATGCATTTTAAAGGGTACAGTTTCAAACACGAAACAATGCCGTGTGAGCAATTGCATTGGGAACCGGGTAGGTACTTTTTCTGACTCACATTATACGCAGCTTGCAATACTTTGGACAATGTTTGCTCTGTTAACACTTTCAGTCCATCCTTTCTCGACGATGAGTTCACAACATGCCCTGTCGAGTAAATTCTCTTGGCATCTAGAAAAATAGTTGAATTCCGTTTGCTATCCACGTTTTGCTTTATTTTCTTTTGGTGTATTTCTTGGCCATATGCTTTCAACGGAACAGTTTTTACGTTAATTCTAATAATCTCACGAGAGATGCACTGTTTCTTCTTGTCTAACCTTTTACAACATTTTGCAATATGCTATAAAGTGGTGTATGATATTAGGTTTCTTTTTTGCCCGCCTCTGTAGCGTAAGTGGTAGCGTAGTTAGTACGTCTGTTTCATGTTCAAAAGGTCCTGAGTTCGAATCTTGATCAGGGTGAGCCATCTATATAAGGTTTCTCCCAGGGGTTTCCCTTATCCTGAAAGACGAATGTCGGGTAACTCTAAGCTTTATGGATCCTGGGCTCATTTGGGCATCGTTTCACCCTTCCGATATAACTTAATATTGGAGGTTGTTAAACAGGGGGGAAAATTTGGTTTTGAGAAGCGCCAGATTTTATCTTCATTCATAACTATTGTCAGCAAAACGTCCAGTGTTCTAGTTGTTTTCATGAATATCGCCCTGGTTGTGCTTATCACATATTAGGAATGTCTTGGCTGCATGGTCGGATCAGTATCTGTTCTGACTGCCAGACTGCCCTGAAGACACTATGAAGGCACAACAAGGGTAGGTTGGTACCAGAGTGCCAGGAGACCTTGAATATTCTCTGCTCTAGCCGACGAGTACAGCTCTGCTGGGTTCCTGGCCACGCTGGAATCAGAGGAAATGAACTGGCTGATAGGCTAGCCAGGGAGGGATCGGCCAATGCGTTTATTGGTCCGGAACCTGTCCTTCGTATTACCCCAGTGGGCCAGATGCGAAATCCTTGATTGGATATCACTTCAACATGGCACTTCATGGCGTAATCTTACCATGGCTGGGCAGACTATGATCGAGGGACCTACCAAGAAGAACAGCAGGATTCTGTTAACGTTTAATCGGGTACAACTTAGAAGTGTTGCTGGCCTGTTGACAGGGCACAACACCCTAAAGAGACAGCTACATGTGATGAAGCTTAGTGCAGACTCCACATGCAAGAAGTGTGGTGGACAGGATGTTTTCTGTGAATGTGAAGCACTTGGTACACTTAGACACTCCATCCTGGGCTCAGACAAACAGAGACCAGATGATATAAGGAGTACTTATCCAAGACTCATCCTGTCCTTCTTGGAGGCTATGGGACTTGAATAAGCACTCCAATAAGAGGGGTACAATAGGCCCAACATGTGGCCTATGTGCGAGGGACCGAAAGGGCCCAACCCATTTACTTTCATTCGTGAATATCGTCCAGAACACTACCATATTAATAATCAATCAATCAAGAGGCGTTTCCAGCCATGACTGCTTCTTTTATAATGTAGTCAGTCCACTTCTGCCTAAAGAGCTGCAGTCCTCTGCATATCAAACCTGCAGAAATTTCTCAAAGTGCTAAACAGATGATTTTAAAAGATAAGAAAGACTAAATCTGGAAAATATCAACAAATATCTGTGAATGTACGGAAAATCTTTAAAGTGTACAGACACACATAAATTAAATACAAAAGGCATCACAGGAGATTTTCGGGTTTCCCAATTTTGGGAATTGTTACATAGCCTGGAGATGTTAATAATTAATCAGTATTGGCTTCCGGCAAATGCTGTAATTACAGATCAATTTGGTTTATTATACGAGTAAATCCGGCAATAGCAGGGCTCCTTCGTCAAAAACCTTTCTGTGGAATTGTATTATTCGTTCTGTGACCATCCTAACGCCGATATATCCTATCGACCGCGTGGAAAGCATTCTGCTTTTATACCTCTGTGAAGATAGATAAGAAGTTTCCAGTGATTCGGTTAGTCCAAAATCACATAAATGTATTAGTGACTTCGAAAGAAATGCTGCCCTACGGGTTGTTTTGCTTTTATAGAACATGTCATAGAGGACGCTCGTCAAACAAGATTTCCACGACAAACCTGCTGCATCAAATAATTGTTGGGAGAGCTTCACAAAGCAAATATTGTCCTATGGTTCTTCTGTAATGAATAAATTCGAATATTGCTATTAACTGTGCTTTCATTTGTCATTTGCCTCGTATCGCTACATAGAGAAATGTTGGCTCTAATGAGTACCTCTGTGGTTGAGATTAAATATTTTTAAGCACGTCTTGAATGCGTCTCTGCTAATAGTATTATCTTAAGTGGGGCTTTTCTGTCCTTGCTTTTCAAATTCTTCAACGAGCATTACTATTCTTTTTTCGTAACATGCAGATGAATTTTCAGACAGAGCTGTTTATTATAATTTTGCAGTTATTTCAGCCACACTAAAGTTTGCTTTTTGTGATTTATCACACTAATATTCTTTGTTAAACTTCCGACTTGGGATAAGACTCGTTTAAAATACTCACGCTTTGTGTGCAAATGACGTTTTAACTCGCTGTCTACCATTGCTTCACTTGACCATTGCTCACCACAGATGACCACTGAGGGCGTGGGTGTTGCTGTCCTTCAATTCAAATGATTAACACGTTTCTTGTTACTGCTGCACAGTACTTTTACATTTACTCATAAGTGCAGATGTTTACAAAAAGCTAGTAGAGAGCCTGACGTTCAACAGCAACCATTTTAACAATTACTTGTACGACAATGGCCCTATTAAATGAACGCTTTCATGCGGTAAATGGTAATTGCAGCAATAGCACACAAGGAAACAATAAGGGGCAATTAGTATTAATGAAGTATTCTCTTGTACTTTATTGAGGATTTACGTCGTTCATTTAAAAGTAGATAGGTAACTTTATTTTAATTTTCTCGGGGCCACTAGAGCCTCATTCATGACACTTCGATTGAAGACACTTCTGCACAGATAGTTATGGATATTTTCCTGTTAGGAATTTTAGAAAGAGGCATTGTTTGAAGTTCATCAGCATAATGTGCAGTAAATGCAAGGTAACATGTATTATTGCAGCCATCTAACCTCATATTTGTAGCGACTGTGCATGTATTTTTTGACATGACATGTTTCACTTCCGGAACTGTTTGTAACTTTAATCTGCTATGTCCCTTACTGTTTTGGAAAAAGCTCAACAAGACTCATTATCAAAATGACCGAGCGGGATGGCTCAGGCGGTTTCGTCTGTGGCCCGTATTTGGAGGCCCGGGTTCAATTCCCGTGGCCAACCTATCTGACCCATGGGTTTTTCATAATTTTAGCTTTGCTACCATATCTTCCTACTCCATTTGTGCAACCCCATTTGGTGATGCTCTTGGTAAGCCCAAATTTAGTTTGCAAAAACTCCTATGCACCTTAGATAGTCAACATGAAAACTTCAATGCCATGGCCGGGATTTGAACCACGGATCGCCTGGTTTCCATCCTGTCGCTCTAATCCATTGAGCTACCATGGTCAACATGCCGTCATGACACTAAATTCTCCATTTGACTCGTATATTTCCCCAGTAAACCACTAGGGGCTCTCGTATTCGAGATACACCGTTTTGTGGTGACTTACTATTGTAAGTATTTGAGACCCAGGCTTCATCATTTAACACTTATTATTTAAGTTAATTGATGGAAATTAATCATTTCTTCACACTATCCGTATATAGGCTAAGGTTTTTGATAGATAGAGTCCACATGAAAAATTCAATGCCATGGCTGGGATTTGAACCACGGATCTCCTGGTTTCCGTACAGACGCTCTTGCCCTTCGAGCTACCATGGCCAACGTGCCAACTAATAAGAGTTAGATGATGAAGCCTGGCACTCAAGTAAGTCGCCACAACGGTGTATCTCGAATGCGATAGCCCCTAGTGGTCTACCGGGAAAATATAGAGTCAAATGGAGAATTTAATGTCATGACGGCAAGTTGGCCATGGTAGCTCAATGGTTAAGAGCGACTGGACGGAAACCAGGAGATCCGTGATTCAAATCCAGGCCATGGCATTGAATTTTTCATGTTGACTATCTATCAAAAACCTTAGCCTATATACGGCTAGTGTAAAGAAATGATTAATTTCCATCAATTAACTAAAATAATAAGAGTTATATGATGAAGCCTGGGACTCAAGTACTTACGATAGTAAGTCGCCACAAACAGTGTATCTCGAATACGAGAGCCCCTAGTGGTTTACCGGGAAAATGTACAGCCAAATGGAGAATTTAGTGTCATACGGCACGTTGGCCATGGTAGCTCAAAGGGTAAGAGCGACTGGACGGAAACCAGGAGAACTGTGGTTCAAATTCCGGTTGTAGCATTGAATTTTTCATGTTGACTATCAGAAACCTTAGCCTATATACGGCTAGTGTGAAGAAATGATTAATTTCCTATGCACCTTGTTTACATTATCCCATCCTTCCTGTACGCTACAAATTTCAGCTCCATATAACATTTTCGTCTTGACTACTGCCCCATATATTCTCTCCAACAATTTTATTTGTATCCCTGGTATTTTATCTACACATGCTCTAATGGCTTCTATTGCCAGTTTCCCTTTAGCTAATACTGTTTTCTTTTGCTCAATCCATCTACCATTACTGTTTAGCCTTACTCGTAGATTACATTACATAGAGTAATAACACCATCAATTGTTTGTCAGGTCAAAGCTCCCTATATGAACACAGAGGTTAAAGGACTCGAGACACGTTTTATTAAAGTACCACAATGGCTTCTTGTTTAGTCTCCACGACTGCAGGTCGCACTTGGAATACCTTGTCGCGCATCTTCTTTCTACGAGTATTTAAATACCCGTAGGAAGCCGTTATTCTAATTTCTTGCCAGTCGCAGTTATCGTCTTGGTGTCTGCTGCGCGGCATAAATATGCAAATAAGCCTCGCAAGTGATAATCCTCTATTACGGACACAAACCAGACTACCAAGCAATAAGCATCTTAATGAAAGTTACGGGTTTCATAACATCAAGTGACATGTAAGAATCTAAAAACCAGAATGCGTCAGTTCCTGATACAACATGTCTAGGTAAATCATGACCATGTTTAGTATTTTACGACATCTTGAAGAAGGATGTACAATTGATGAACAGACAATGGCATTTCACATAATGATAATGTAAAATTAAAGTCACATATGTAAATGGTTAGTACTAAATGAAAATACGAGGGCTGTTCAATAAAGAATGGTCATACTTTTTACGGTCATAATTGTTCGCACTAAAATTCAATCTTATTATATTCTGTTAGCTTAATGTGAAACAAACACGCCGTAGTAGTTTCATTGTTGGTACTCCTGGTTCCCGCCTGTGAGAACCAGGCAAGTTCAGACATGTTGAGTATCGCCTACCGCTGCAATGGAGGAAACACGCGAAGAACAATATGCGGCTTTGAAATTCTGCTTTCGTTTCAACAGATCTTCAGTTGAGTCCTATGGAGAGTTTGTTCTTCCTACAGCACAGCTCGAAGGTGGTTTAAAATGTTTAAAAAGGGGAGACAGTCAATTTCAAAAGAAGGTGGACCCAATGTTCCAGTTACTGCTCTTACGGAAGCAAACAACACTGCTGCTGCCATTGTGAGAGAGGATCGACGAATTACCTTAAGATCACTTTCTGAAATACTGAACATTTCAGTGGGTGCCACCCACACGTTGGTGAGAGAAACATTACACATGAGACGTGTTTGTGCGCGATGGGTTCCAAGACTGTTGATTCCCAAACAAAAAGACATTCGCATGTAGGTTTGCATGCAGTTAAAGTTGATGTTGGAGGAAGATCCGGAGTTTCTTTCAAACGTAATCACTGCTAATGAAACTTCGCTACATCATTTTGTTCCTGAGAGCAAACAGCAAAGCTCAGTGTGGAAATCTCCTTCATCACCAACCCCCCAAAAAGCAAAAGTGGTTGCATCTGCTGGGAAAGTTATAGTCATCTCATTCTTTGATATTCATGGAATGGTTTATTAGCATGCTGTACCTGCACACACATCAGTAACTGGACAATACTACAGGGATGCCCTGAAAACATTGCAAGTCCATATCAGGCGCAAAAGACCACATTTCCGTGAAGCAGGCTGGATGTCGCACCACGATAATGCGCGGCCGCATATTGCCAATGTTGTTGCTGAATATCTTGAAAAAATCAACGTGAAGTGCATTCCTCGCCCTCGCTATAGTCCGGATTTAGCCCCATGTGACTTTTTTCTATTCCCTAACTTGAAGAAACGCCTTCGTGGTAGGCATTGTCTATCATCAGAAGCAGTGGTGAAGGCTGCGGAGGCGATTTTGAAGGATCTCTCAAAGATGGTTTTTGAAGACTGGCAGAAACGCTGGGACAAGTGCATCGCATTTAGGGGAGACCATTTTGAGAAGGACCATCAAAATTATGAGAATGAGTAAAGGTACATTGTCAAAAAAATTGTGATCATTCTTTATTGAACAGCCCTAGTATATAAGGTTAATTGCACGTTGTTAAACGTCAGTATAGGTTAAAGTAACGTATACAAAAATAATATTCATACTATTTAAACCATATGTTATGATGTTATGATGTAAAACTAAAATAATTACAGAAAATTAAATGAACAATTTTCTAAATTTGTAGCACGTTGAATGAAATCGTGGAAATACCATAGCATTTTGTACTATCGTTCCTGCTGTCATCACAATCAATCATTGTTAGTAAAATATTGCTCAATATCTACTTGTATAGTGCGATCCATATGAACCTGAACCGTTTCAATAAGCCATAACTTTTGAACTAATAATAGGACACACGTGCAACTTTGGGAGAATATAATACACAATTGGCAGATTACATTACACTATTTACATCTCAGAGAAAATGTTGGAAGTGTCCTCCACCAGCATATATACGTGTTTGCACTCGTCTCACCATATTCTCTGAAGTTTTACGGAGAGTATCCTCGCCAATGTTACTTATTTCGGTTCGAGTGGATTCCTTGATGCCCGTGGCCTATTGTCGTACACTCTATTTTTAGATACCTCCACAAGAAAAAAATCTGGTGAGGTTAGATCAGGGATCTGGGGGGGGGGGCCACAGACCTTTAGAGATTATTCGATTATCAAAGAAACTGGTTACAAGTTTCATGGTGTCATTGGATGTTTGGCATGTTGCTCCATCTTGCTGGAAATAACCTTCTCTCAATTCGATATCATCCAGCTGCTCCACAAATGTCTTGAAGATACTCATATAAACTTCAGTACTACAGTCGTATCAAAGAAACTGGGACCAACGATCCATAGATGTTGGTGCAGGACACTTCCAACATTTTCTCTGAGATGTAAATAGTGTAATGTAATCTGCCAATTGTGTATTACATTCTCCCAAAGTTACACGTGTGTCCTATTATTAGTTCAAATGTTATGGTTTATTGAAACGGTTCAGGTTTATATGGATCGCACTGTATAGGCATATAGACTCCCAAATTATTGCAGGCAGTTGATGTATATCTTCAGTTCTTGCATGCCTTGTACTACCAGTTAGGAATTAATTCTATTGTATCGTATCTAAAATATATAGTATATTTAACAACTCGCCCGTCTCGGTAGCGTAGGTGGTAACGCGTCCATGTTTAACAGGTGCCTAGTTCGAATCTCGGTCAGGGTGAGTTATCTGAATATGGTTCCTTATCCTGAAAAATGAATGTGGTCTAACCAAGCTTTATGGACTCTGGACTCATTTGAGCAGCATTTCATTTCATCTAATCATTTCACCCATTTCATTAAGGTATCGTTCCGTTTTCATCAATCAATATCTCTCCATCTCTTCTACGTTCTTCCTAAGTTTCTTTTGCCAGTTGGAAGTAGTCGGACACTATTCTAGGCAACCTCTGTTCATCGTCTTTAGGTATATGAGGGTTTGTTGATAACTCCCGGGCCTCACAATAATTTTGTTTCTTTATTGCTCAACATCATCTCCAGAAAGGCTACCTCCTCGTTACTGCGAAATCTTCGTCCTCCAAGTAATTTTTTGAAGTTCAGGAGCATGTGCTAGACACTAGGTGCTAGATCTGGCGAATAGGGTGGTTGTTCAAGCAATTCGAACATAAATTCACACATTTTTCCCATTGAAATGACTGAACATTGGGAGCATTGTCGTAAAGAAACACGGTTTTTTCCTTTGCCAGACGAGGTATTTTTCTTTTGACCTCATCACTCAAACGCTGCAGTAAGCTTATGTAGTTGTCACCAGTGATACTTTTCCCATTTTCCAAGTAAGTTGGTTCACCATGCGCAATCCACTGTTTTGACTGTGATTTACTTTCTGGAGTGTAGTGATGTATCCAAGTTTCATCCATGGTAATAAGCCATCTCAAAAATTCACTAGGATTTTTACGGTAGAGCTTCAAGCTCTTAACAGAAACAGTTTTTCTTTGCTACTTTTGATCAGGTGTCAACAAACGCGCCACTCATCTTGAACAGATCTTGTGAAAGGCCAAAACAGTACTTAAAATATTACCTGCACATTCTTTTGATTTGTTTACAGCTTCTGCTATCTCAAAAAAAAAAAAAAAAAAAACGTTAATCTGCGGTATTCCAGTACTAAACGATGAATTTCTTTCAGTAGTCTGTAGAGTTGTGACTTCCAAAGGACGTCCAGAGCGAGGCTCATCACTAGTACTCGTAGTCCCATTTTAAACTCTGCAACCGACTTTTTTGTATATGAAGGGACAGAGTCTTTCAATGTACTGTCCATTTCCTCTTTGATTTCTTTAGGCGTTTTAAGCCTTTCAAATGGAAGTATTTAATCACTGCAAATCCTCCATTTTCGTCAAATCTCTACACTTGTCTTGTTTAAAATGCTGTCATTCAAAAACTAAACAAGCTATTGACCTGTAACTTGGATACAAGCTAATCTAGAGTTGAAGTATATGATGTTATCCGTCAAACTGGCCCAGTAGTGTCATCTCTGAGTGAGGCTCGGGACTTCTCAGCCGATCCTCGTATGTGTTCTCCTTTCTTTATTCTATTTATTCTTTGTTTTAAGTTAAATATGTCCAATTCTTCCCCTATTTCTTCATTTGTTTCATCTAACAGAGCATCAAGTACAGTACGCGCAAGATAAGAAGAGCGCTGGATTTACGGTGTGGTGCGGGCAGAGGGGAAGAAGCAAGAGTTAACGTTCTTTTGTTTCTGCAGTGTGGTCAATCTTGAAAAACACAGTTCAGCAAAATAGCGTGTAAGATAAGCGAAGATATCAGAAGTAACGTTGCATCCTCTGAAAACATTCCTTAGTTTTGCCCACGCCAGCTCACTTACATTCAGTGCCGCCTTTCGAGAGCCATGACATCCACAAATGTTCATACAAATATAAATCATTGTTAAGTAAATGTACATCACCACCACACTCGTAACAAGGATAAACTGTCAATTAGAGCGCACCAAACGAGCCTTTATGAAGGAAGCTTTAACTACAAAGGGATAATGTTATATAATAAACTTCCAAATTCATTTAAACAAGCTGCATCATTAAAACACTTTAAGAATAAGGTTAAGAAATCTTTGATGCACACTGTTTTTATACGGCAAATGAATTTTTAGAACTATAACCATGTAAATGAGCACTGGAAGCATAGTACATTCACAAACCTGTAATATTCATATTATGACATTTCTTGTAGTAAATTAGTCTATGCAAATACCACATGAAAGCATAGAAAAGCTGCTTACTGTGTATATTGTATGTAATCAATTTGACTTTATGTATATACTGTATTTATACATTTCGACGTGTCTCATTACATGTATATGTTGCCAAGGACGAACTAAAACTCTAATTCTAACATACGATTGTTATAAACTGGTTAGCTAATTAACCTCGAAATTGATCAAAACGAAATATGGCAGACATGATAAAGCTTAGCGTATTAGCCACTAGATGTCAGTGTATAGCGCATTTCAAATGTCAAAGTTGTCATTTATGTTTACGGAGTTAAAGGAAACTTATCTTATCGCGCGCATATAGTAACTGATTTTAAAAATCTCATTTCTGCTGATTCAATTTTTATTTTCTGTTTTCTGTTTATTGTCCCTGTTTTGCTTCAATACAATAATACAGAGACTGCCATTGTCTTACAGAATTCAATGTGCGTTTCTCTTCTACTTTTCATTTTGAGGGTACTCTTTATTGTGGGCACATGTTTAGTTTCTTGTCAACATCTTTCTTGTCTAATACAGCGGTTATTTCTAATCCCAAGTAATTAAATCCTGCCACCTGTTCTCCAGTTTTCTAATTTATTACAAACTTACTTCTAACATGTTCCTTTCCTTTAAATGCTGAAACTACCACATAAGAAAGGCAGATTAGATTTGTTCATGCAATTCAATGAACCAGCTCAAAGCGCGTTGATAGCTGTTCCCCTTTCAGATCGTGAGCTCCTGCAAGGAATTCCGCACGGGACACGATCTAACTGGTTTGCCAATAGTTTCCGGGTCGACATTATTACATCATTGGTTTTCATGTCCTTTTTTGGCGCGAAATCATTCCAAATATAAACTGGAGCATTTACATAATCTAAAAGTAAAACTAATAAATGCGCATGTACAATGTCGGATCTGTAGAACCCCAGCCCGCAAAATTCTCTTGCCTAGTCCATTTAAAGCAATCTATCGGCAATATTTAGCGCTACCTCACATGACTTTTTGTACCCATTCTTTACTACTATTACTACAAATGCTTATTCTTCTATTTACTTCATGTTAATCGAAATAAACATTGTTACAGTAGGCTTAAGGCATTCCAGAAGGGTAAAAAATCTTGAAATTTATGTTGTTTTTTAAATGTAATCTGTGGTATTTCAGCTTTAAAATTATATATAATTTATGTGGCTTACTCAATTTAAACCTATTTAATACAAGCTTGAAACTAATCTAAGTGGGCGTGGTACTTCTTAATGAAAACAAACCATTGAACTTACTGTGATAAAACAATCAAATTTTGGGCTACTGAGGGATGGTTAATGTTCAGAAGGGACATTTTAGCCTTAGCCAGTCTGTTGAACCATTACTTCAATATTTCGCCACAGATAGCGGCACGTTCTTGTTTTTAGTGTAATATTGTTTATTACATTTTCTTTTTTAGGATTCAAATAGTGAACTTTTACCTTATCTTCCATTTGCATTATATAAGTGATATTTATGTGTTAAAATGCATAGAATGGGCAATTTTAAAAGTATTTAAGAAAAGGAAGAATGTTGGTAAGTCTAAAATAGCTGCCTCAACAAATCTTCCTAACCTACATGAACTACAGGTGACCCAATTCCAGGTCTTGGTCTTCCATGTATGGAGCACGAAGTTATGCGTCGGGCATCAAAATTCTACGCTAAATTGTCATCATATAAAAGCGCCGTAGTTACTTCATTGGGAGATTATGACCCCACTAGACGCCGATTTAGGCGGGCACCCAAAATAACAACGGAGCTAATCATACTGGAGCAAGGCCTACCAACTCGACTGCCGACCTCACGCCCACATACGCAAGGCAGAGGTGGGCGATCATCCAACCGATACGGATAATCGTGATAATCATGTGTATGTGTGTGTGCAGCTGTGTAGTGATTTGAAAGCGAATTCTTTTGTTTGTTTACTGTGGTGAAGCAACGAGGGACCTTGGAGATTGCGTGTTTGTATGACACGTCATTTTAGAACCTGTAAGGGTTGTACAAAACGTCTTTTTTACTTGAAATAAAGAGCAGTTTGAATTTCTGCAAACTAGACATTTAATTCTACGAACCCACAAAGTCACAATATGCTAAAGTTTTCTTATCTATGACAATGTTTATGGCAAATATTCCAAAGATTTTGGGAGTTTTGCATAGAACTTCTAAGATACTCTTCTGGCATTCAAGTTTTATCTCATAATATGGTTTTATTGGTTATACAGAGGAACGCGTTTGCATCTTTAGTTGTTGCTTTTGACAAGGAGTTGACGTTATGTTTGCAGGAGATGCACTATTTTTATCTCCTATCATTTCACCTGAGGTTCTTAACATGATTAATTAATTTGCGTGTAAAGATTAACACAGCAAAATGCAAGTCATAAGTGAATTAGAGGCATAATGGGGCACTAGAAATTATCATTCCATAACCTATTACGTCAAGATATATCTAATACTCGTGTGATTTATTTTATTTTCAACATGTCACGAATATAACACATTTTATATATATATTATATATATATATATTATATATATATATAATGAATTTAAGAGAGGAAGGGAAGTGTTTATATATAACTATATATAAACACTTCCCTTCCTCTCTTAAAT
>CM060953.1:26909533-26944336 GCA_030765055.1 Mantis religiosa | reverse complement strand
AGTTGGTGAAATAAATGGCAAGGGGAACCGGAGAAAAGTCATTCAGAATACTTTGTTCAACACAAATTCTACATACGGTGCTCTGGCTTCGAACTCGGACCGCCTTGGTGAGAGACTGAGCGGTTTGTTTGACCACTTGGCTAGAAACGCCAAGTACCTTTAGGAGCTAAAACCTGGCCAATCATTATTGAATATACAACAAACATTTCAATCTTTTGGTAACTAAGAGCTTGCTTGCGTTGCCATGAGAAGTGGGGACCCATTTCCGAGTTGTGACAAGTGTTCAGTGGATCCATTGTCCAGGCACGGTCATCCGATCAGATACTGCAGTGCCCAAATTTATCGCGTCACGCCCACGTTGTCAATGACACCGAAGGTAAACAAGAGCTCCGTTAAAGAATGCATTCATAGAAGTGATTACGCGAAAACATGGCAGCAAATTACGAAATATATACGTTAAAGCCACAACACAGACCCTTATGTCGACAAGCAAACTTACAAGACAAGAAGTACTGTCTGCTCAGCGCAAGAAGGCAAGGCAAAGGAATAAGTAATTTAATCACTTTTTCTGTGTTTATGCTCACTCGGATGTTAGGTTCATGAAAATACAGTGTTGTCACATAACCCACCCATGCATAGTATCTATCAATGCAATTACTCAAACGAGCATTAGATCTGGCAGCATGTGTGACTCATATGCACTCTCATACACTCATTTCCTAGTAAACAGATTCACTAACAGAGCAGATGAACAGTTCAAGCTCCTCTCCCTTCATTCCCCGCTTGCTTTCTTGTGGTGACAGTGCATGCATTTTAACTGCTTGTTTGATATTTTATTGAGTTTGATGTTATAACAAATCCCATAGGAAAACACAAGGTTAAACATGTGATTGAAATGCCAGTTTCATTTACGTCACCTTCGAGAATTTCTCGGCAAATAACTTTAAGGCAAATATTCAAAGTGTGTTTCTAAGCAGAAAACTTTGTTGAAACAGTGAACGCTATTGCTTTGTTTGCCAGATATTTTCAAGATATTCGCGATATTTACTTACGGAAAAGAAGTCACATTTAAATATAACATAAGTAAATGAACATAAGTGCTTGCTGTCAGTCTGTTAGCCATACAGAAGTGAGACATCTCTGTAGCATAGGTGGTAGCGTGTCTGCCTCATGTTCAAGAGATCCCGAGTTCTAATCTGGGTCGGGGTGAGTTATCTGGATAACTTTTTTCGGGGGTTTCCCTTATCTTAAAAGAAGAATGTTGGTTAATTCTAAGTTCTGCTGACCCTAGGCTGGGCATCATTTCGTTTATTTCATTCATTTCATTCATCCGATATAATTTAACGTTGGAGGAAGTTAATTAAAGAATTTATAAAAGATGTAGGCTTAATATAAATCTCCACACTAGAAATGAACTTGTATACGGCATTTTTATCATTTTTAAGTAAAACCAAAAGATGGCGATCTTCATCGCGATATGCAAGTATAGGAATTTCTAAGCACTAAAGCTGGCACAGAAAGAACTAAAGTTGAACTGTCGCGGATTTATAGGCAGCAAACCACCCACCATCTGTCGTACAGATTAGATCAGGGGGTGCTCAAGTGAAAGCAAGAGAGGGGCGGTAAAAATCACCTCCTTCCACACGTTGCGACAGAATGACCCTCTTACTCGTGGCTACTGAGCTCCAGTGACGGCACTGCGGTTACATACCTCTGACCTTTGGCTTCTCTAATTATTTTCTAATATAAACGTTTAAGTACAGATAAAGACAGCTACTGTTTGCCCAAGGCAAGAAGGCAAGCTACAGGAATGTGCAACGTAATTACTTTTGCTGTGTTCTCGGGGTGTATGCTCGACAAGGATGGAAGGCTCGTTTAAAGTACACAAGTGTTCACATAGCTCACCTACACATAACTATCGTTGCAACAAGCATTAGATCTGGCAGCATGCGTGACTCATATGCACTCTCATTCACTCATTTACTAGTAAACAGATCCGTTATCGGAGCAGATAAACAGTTCAAGCTCCCCTGCCCTTCATATCTCTCTAGTCTTCTTGTCATGGGCATACAGTACTTAAGAATTCGCATGCCTGATGATAATCACTACAATTTCTCAAAATGGTTGTAAAGCCAAAGTGATTTAAATCATACCAGCAGTAGTACTGTAACGGATAGCGGCATTAATCATAACTTTAACAACGTTAATAGAGCAATGGCTAAAGAATGAAATTTAATTTATCTTAATTTTCCAATTAAAAAGATGTGCTGATCGAATAAAAGCTGTTAACTTTTTATTCAAATGGTTAAAATCCACTTGCTTCTTATAATTAATTTATATAGTTTAAATAAAACATTACATTTTCATTGTAACAATCAAATTTTAATTTTTATAAATATATTCAAAGATAAACTATGTCGAATGTTGAAGAAGGAATGCAGTAGATCTTCAGTTAAAATACAAGTTGCGAAGAACCTACTATGTTAGAAGTTTAAATACAAACTTGCGAACTCTTTCCAAAAGATATTGCATAAAGATGCAATGATTGTTGCAACAATGTACTTAAAACCGAGGATTCATATTGACAGTTCAATGACACCCTTGCATGTTTGGAAAGGAAGTAATGCAATCTGCCCTTGCAGTTAGTCGGCTGTAGGTTTACGTCATGTGACTATGTTTATACAAGGTCGCTTGCAAACTTGCTTAACTGCAAGAACAACGCTGACTTTTTTATTTGCAGAATTTCGTAAAGATTAATGTTTAAACATTCACTTTAATGTTTTCGTAAGATTTCTCTTTATCTATACAACACTTAAAGATCACCAAAGAAACAACGTGGCTCTGAATGCAGATTAGGGAAAAGTTTTATACGCTCATTCCCGCTTCCTTTAATGTTGATCAATATGCGACACTTTTAATATAAAGACATTTTGGATCATTGCCCTTAATAATATTTAATCTACATTCTGCACAATAAACGTTGATTACAGCGTTATAGTACAATTAGCTTGAGGTGCCAGCTAAGTAAAGATATACATTAAATGAATTAGTCCATTACTACACCTGTAAGGAGAGCGAGAATGGTATCTACATGTGAAGCCATTGGTAGTGCATGCATTAGCTGCACCACATGTAGGACTGCTCCTCATTCTGCTTCCAGGTGTGGTAATAGACTAATTCATTTAGCGTGCACCTTTACTTAGCTGCCACCTCAAGATAATTCGACTGTAAACACAATATGTGATTTGATATCTGCCATTAAACTAAAAAAGCTATTACGTTAAATATTTTAGAAATGTTACCTGAACGAAAGAGAGAGACAGAGAGAGAGAGAGAGAGAGAGAGAGAAAGAGAGATAGGTATTTTGAATTAAGGAAAAAGATCAATTTTGCATAGAACCGTATAATGCGAAGTTGCAAGTTTTCCAGCTGTTCATAGGTGCAGGGTGAACGTTTGACGCAAGTCTTATAGTTAAAATGACTTCTTTGTGAGTTTATATTTTGTGTAACACCTGGGACAGCCGGAAAAGACCTCTTCAAGAAAAGAAAAGAATGATATAGGAAATATGGCTCAATTACTATACAACAGATATCATGATGGACAGATCAAGACCTTAGACATTTAGTGAACCTGTTGATGGTTCATAGGATGCCACCAAAAACTGTGTATAAACAAGAGCTTTCATTACTCTGACAACACTGCGACCAATATCACGTTGCTACATGTAAAAAGCGTGAAAATCCTTGTGGAATTCACCACAACCTAGTGATAACTGCGTATGACATATCAAGTGATCTCACCATTAACTTCTTTTCTTTGTGTACATTTCTCTTTTATATACAACTAATCCAGTTCAACAAGGCATTATAACTAAAGTGAATGCCTGATACAAAAATAATATATACTGCAGCGGACATCCTTCCACCAAACAATAAGATAAGAGCTGAGGAAATGGAGTTGCTGATTGTCGCACATAGGCATTATTCCAGATATAGAAACTCGAACTTAGAAAAATCCCACTCCTGACACCAATTGTGACTTTGTGGGTTCATAGAATTAAAAGTCCAATTTGCCGAATTTCGAAATGTTCTTTATTTGCGTAGAGAGACACTTCGTAGCAGCAGAATTACATCACATATCACAATCTACAACACCAAGGTCGATGACAATAAACAGCGTTCTGATTACACCTGTTTACATCAGATCTCGTTAAAAACACTTCACAGCTGTTAACTTCTGTTTACTACTGACTCTTGACGAGTCGTCGCCTTCATAAATACCTCATTGATAAATTCGAGACTGTTCCAGAAGCGTAACTTAATCTATGCCGGCAAGTCCTTTATCTCAGCTATCTTTATTTGCCGGCTCTTTGTGAACACTAGCCGTGCTATCGTAGATAACGGCTTCGCGACATTATCCCATATTAGTAATAGATATTTCTTCTTACGTGATCATTAAGATGCCGAATTTTCAAATGTTTTAATATCTACTGACTTATAAGCAATATCTGTTTAATTCTAATCAGAACAACACTGCAAGTCCTTTGAATGCATTCTTTGCCCTCTGATATGTTGATAATCTTTACGAGAAGTAAAGAAACATTGAAGTTTATGGGTCTCATTCATAATGAAAATTTAACTACTAGCATAATAACATAAAACTGAGGCATAACATTAAAACTATATGTAGGCCACTAACAACGACAAACGTAAGCAAAGAGCAGCCTGTCACAAGGGAGTGAAACAGTTGAATATAGCGACATGCGAAGCTGCCACTGACAGCCCAGACGAAAAGGTTATGTACATGCATCAAAGTGAACAAGTGCTAGCTACAGGACGTTATACTCCCATGAAAGCATTATGTATAATCACAATTCGTTTTGCTGCGATTTTAATAGTTATTCCAGTGATTCCTGCCCATGATTTATACGGAATGAATGAATAAATATAATACGACGACGGAAAATCTAATGTAATACTGCAAATTAATTATAGGGGTGGAGAATCGTTACTGATTGGACACTTTATGTGTGACGTAAACAGACTGGAAACCTAGGAATGCATCGGTCTACTTCCAGAAGGCAGTGGCTGCCTCCAGCAGATTCAATTCAGATAGCAACAAAGTGGCAGCGAGAGTGACAGATGATCAGAATCAGTATACTCAGCTATGAATGTAACAATACCTGCCTTTAGATTATTCTGAAACGAAGAACCATTGACTGAAACGAAGAACCATTGACTAGGCTTCAATTTTGGAGAAATTGTTTTATGAAAAAATCTCGAAACCTTTATTCACTGTCCATTTCTGACCAAGTATACATAATCCAACATTTTATTACTTCACGGGATCTTCTCATTCTGGGGTGGTACTAGAAATCCTATTGTATTAAATAGCATAGCGTGGAAGCCTATCGCACATACACGACGAGTCCAGTGTATGTACACTGTTCAGATGCAATCACAGCAACATGTCATACGTGGCTGGCACGAGAAATCATATGTATATAACGTCACTGAATATTGTGACAAGATGAAAGACGATATAATATAAATCTCTCTATATAAAAAAAAAAAAAAAAAAAAAAAAAAACAACCAGGTGGCTGCAATGGTAATTTACATTTTTGTATACAATAATTAAGCTAAGCTTTCATATCACATGCAGTTCCCAAGTGCTTTGTATGTCGTCAAGCGAATTCAGCGCTCATGACGCTCAATACACCTCAACGCTCTGTCATGTGGTATGCATTAATTTCCTAGCAATGAATACCAGAAACACATACACACACTTTAGGTCATTTAATGTACTTTCTTAGAGCTATGATCTTTGTACCCGCCCCCTTTTACTCGATACATTCTACGTTTGAGTACAGTTTTTCACATGTTTCTAACAAGTGTTGCGCTACGAGTTAACCTAATTTGGCTCGACATTTAATCTCAAAGGTTTTGTGCAGTGCTAATAACATTTTTATGAATGCAATTACTAAGTCATGCTCTGATTAACAGTTAGAAACATCTAGAAAACCAGTCTTAGAAGAAACGCGTTTGTGTAACTAGAGATTAAATGAAAAGAATACAAACTGGTCCCGAAATTATATCTGGCAGGCACAGATCTTTGGTCTGAAAGAAAACTACCCATTTCAGCATCTGTGGACATCCCTATACAAGTGGTTCTTACGACTATTGAAATTGTTAAGTCTGACAGGTATAGATCATCCACTTAACAGAAACCTATTCATTTTAGGGCACCCCTGTACCATAGGCTTTGGGACGTCGGAACTGTCGTTTTCCACATTAATTTGGTTTCAGCTTTCTGATAAGGTACAGTAATAGTAAAGAGTGCAGGGAGTAGATATCGTTGAGAAAACTTACAACAGTTAATATTTGCAGTGCAATAAAATTATTAGTGACAGTGAACTATCAATGCATCAATTACTATCGATTAGCCCTACGCTTTTCGTTTTAAATTTTCATAGCTATTGAAAATTTAAATGGAAAGTCTGGAGTTGGAAATTTGTATGGGTTTTACATATATATGGTTAAGATACATTTTTCTCTGTTTTAAAAGGTTTTATTTCAATTCATATTCTTAACGACTTTACATTATTTATGTGAATTTAAGCACTATATGTTCCTTTTTGTGTAATTTATGTCCTCCAACGTTAAGTCATATCGGACGGTGAATGAATTGGGCGAAATGATGCCAAAATGATTCCAGGGTCCATGGAATTAGAGTTATCCGACATTCGTCTTGAAGGATAAGGAAAAACCCCGGAAAAAACCTTATCCAGATAACTCACCCTGACCGAGATTTGAACTCGGGGCCTCTTGAATGTGAGGCAAACATGCTACCATCTACGCTACTCAGGCGGGCTAAATGTTCTTGCATTTCCATATTGCATTACTGAGAAAACTGAACTAAATTTAAAAATCGATCGTTTTATCTCAAGTTTGAGAGTGTGGATGAATTATGAAGAGAGCAGACTTACCTAACTGTAGAATACCCATAAGGAGCTCGACGCAACCCGAGAGAAAACACAGAAGTATGGCAAACTCTGGACCAAGATCGTGGATGTTTTCTCGAGTGAGGATTCCTAGGATGGCAGTGGGTCCCACAGGCGAATCTTTACAGGAGCCGAAAACCGCGTACACGAAACAGGCCATGAAGCTGGAGTAGAGTCCATACTGGGGACGTAGTCCTGCTACGTTAGCGTAAGCAATTGCCTGAGGGATGACGGTAAGGCCTACGGTAAGACCGGCCACTAAGTCCGAGATGGCAGCTCTAGGTCTATATTCGGGCAGCCACGTGAGGATGGGCACCCTCTTGTACAACAATTTGCGGGTGCAGCCCTTCTTTGCCCTATCTACAACCCAGTTCACTGCAGCAGTAGGCCCTTTTTTCTTCTTGTTGTTCGGATTGTTGTTGCTACTGTTGCTGTTGCTATTGTTGTTTCCACCTTCTTCAGGAGCCCCCGTTGCATTGTGGTAACCTCTTCTCGGCCTCCGGGACGCCGCCTCTAATTCTGTCAGTGGAACACCGACGCCGCTCATCCCAATACCGTTACCTGCAACAAAGTTATAAATCACAGTTACTATTATTTTTGGCATACATTCAAGAGAATCGCAACATATCTGATATAGACTTGACATCTCATGACTTGTCTTCATGCAAACATTTGCTTTTCAGCATTGATCCAATTAAATTTCACAAAAGCTTTTGTAAAAACTATATTGAACAAATTACTTTACTGGTCAATTTTTAGAACTTTTAACCGATTAAATTTATTATAGCTTCAATTTCCCCCTGCAATAGGTTCACCAAACAAACCCATAAACTACCAACAAAGCCTAAGTACACATAGTCCATTAACATTCAATTAAAAGGATGCCTATAACTTGTCAACAATGCGCAACTATTAATGCACACTACGCATATCAAAATAATTATATAGAACTTGTACGAAAGAACATAAGCTATTATAAGATTTATCTTAAAATAATCATTCCACAGCATGTCTCTCAAAACCTTCCAGACCTAGGTAATAAACAGATGGAATTATCTAAAATTTACGAGATTTTTTGTTTTATTTCCTTAAAATGACGAGAGTTTATGAATGTTTTGTGAATTTAAAAATGCTATAAGCTTCATTTTCAATAAATTTACTGCCACTTAGTTCATACGACTCTCAGACTCAACATCACGACTTTCTAAAACCACATCCAACAAAGCAGATTCTGGTAATAGAGAAAACATTGGAGTCATACATCAACCAATAAGAGAGAGACACACACACACACACACACACACACACACACACACACACACACACACACACACACACACACACACACACACACACACACACACACACACACACACACACACACACACAAATTCACACTTTATCTAAATCAGCAAAACTAACCTGGGGACTTGGAAGCAAAGCACTAGAAACAATATACAGAGGAGCTATAGAACCTATACTGACGTATGGAGCACCCTTATGGGCATCTGCATTACACAACCCGAAGAATCTGAGAAAAATCCAGAGAATCCAAAGGTTGTTTAACATAAAAATTAAGAATGCATACAGGACAATTTCATTTGACGCATCTTGTGTCATTGCTGGCATCCAACCCATTGATATCACAATTGAAGGGAAAGTCAAACTGTACAACTTCACGAAAAATAAACAAGACTATGACGCACCCTTGCCCCCCAGTGACTGGAACCACCCTGCAGAAGTACCTGAAGTTAAAGAAGCTGATGATGAAGACTCTATATTCAAAATCTACACGGATGGAAGCAAAATAGGAGAGCAAGTGGGTGCAGCAGTTGTAATATTCAAACAAGGGACTTCAATTCGAGAGTTAAAATACAAGCTACACAGAAGATGTACTAATAATCAGGCAGAACAACTGGCCATATTGAAAGCGCTACAAGAACTTCGAAACTTTAACAACACACCGGAGGAAGAGAAGACTGTAGCAATATATTCAGACAGTACAGTAACCCTAGCCATTCTGCGGAATAATAATAAACATAACTCCATAGCAGAGAAAACCCTTAATATATGTAAAACCTTACAAAGACAAAAATGGAGAATACATTTCAGTTGGGTGAAAGCCCATGTAGGTATATGTGGAAATGAGTTAGCAGACAAACTAGCGAAATCCGCTGCTCTAGATGGAGATCTGCCCAATAGCTACAGTTTGATACCTAAATCTGTAATTATTTCTGAAATAGAAGAAACAGGACATTAGGTCTGGCAGAATAGGTGGAAGGCCACGGACAAAGGGGCTCTCAGCAAATTATTCTTTCCAACAATAAAAGATAGACTGAAGAGAAAGCTTTCTTTATCACCAATTTTCACAGCAATAATTTCCGGCCACGGAAAAACCAAAGCTAATTTACACCGATTCCATATAGTAGACGATCCAAAATGCACATGTAACAGCTCCCAACAAACTGTAAACCATTTAATATACGAATGTGTAGACAAAAGTCAACAAAGAGCCAAGCTAATACAAGATGTAACTCTAAATGGAAGCAAGTGGCCAGTAACCAACGAGAATCTTGTAAAACACCACTTAAAAGCATTCTGTAAATACATAAATTCAATTATCCTGTAAAGATATGTAAATATGTATAACTTGTGAAATCAACTGCTAAAAGATGTAATGTAATATTAACATGTAAATATGTACAATTTGTAAAATCAAATGTTGGAAAAATGTAATGTAATGCATGTAATACTACTATGTAGTGGGGCATGGTGATTGTTATCAATAAAGAAAAAAAAAACACAGACACACAGACCACGCACACGCGCACGCACATGCACGCACACAATCTTCCAAGAAATTATTGCATTTATTTCTATCCAAGTTTTTCAGTCAGAAAGAGACACACAAACCTGTGGATTTCAGTGTAACACTCTTAATGCCATAGCATAGCATAGCATACGATAGGATAGGATAACATAGGATAGCATAGAATAAGATAGATTCGTACGGAGGGGGGATTCGGCACTGCGACCAGTCTTCGTCTATTGTACTGTAGACCCATGACAAGAAGACAGAGAAGAATGAAGGAAAGAGGGTTTTGAACTGTTTATCTTCTCTGGCAGTGGATCTATTTACTACTAAATGAGTTTGAGAGTGCATATGAGTCACCTATGCTGCCAGATCTAATATTTATTGCAGTAATTTTAGTGATAGGTATCATGCATGGGTGAGTTATGTGACATCACTTGCGTAGTTTAAACGGATCCTTGTCATACTGGGAAGACGAGCATAAACACCGTTGGGACAGCAAAACTGATTACGTTACACATTCCTCTAGCTTGCCTTCTTGTTGTGGGTCTATAGTACTTATCCCCCAAATGGTGCATCCCCGGGAGGAAGAATGTGGCGAGAGACAGAGGTCGGTCGACCCAAGAAGACACGACAGTGTAGAGGACAGGGTCCCTATAATTTACCAGTTGGAAGCTCCCTGGCAGGCCAGACTCAGCACCGTGGTCCTGAAATGGCCCACTAGGAGGCCCAGTGATCGCCCTCCGAAGGAGGAAGTGTTTACCGGAGCATATCATTCTGCCATGCACCGCCGAGACTCCCATCGACAGTTCTACACTAAAAGAGACCACCAGATGAGAGATGATGTCAAATGATAAAGGAGATGAAATGGAGGAACAGGCAATACTTTACTTTTGTGAAACAAGAATGAATTATTCAGCCGACCTAAAATAATTACTCAAAAAGCTACTATCTTAACTAGTTGTCTAAGTGTTTACACTTTACAAATCAAAAATGGCTTGGCCATCTGCCCGTAGTACGCGACTTTTGAAGTGGCATTACAGAAATTGCTACACAGAGGAATCGGAGAAAGGTTGATCAGTTACTTAACTTTAATTTTGTAAGACCTAGTTTAAAAAAAAAAAAAAAAAAAAAAGAACACTTTAGAGTTATCGTACTAGCTTCTAAATAAAGTTCAAATCTGGGTGGTGGCAAAAGGAGAGGCGTCCGTTGGTCTAGTATTGTTTGAAGTCAAAGATCTCACACTTGACATTACCCAATGAACTCATGTCGTTTTTAGGTTCAGGATCAAAGAAAAAAAAGTTGAGAGTAAGACATCGAGGATGGCTCAAGCTGTTTCGTCTGTGGTCCGGGATCGATTCCTGTGGCCGAACTACCTGACCCATGGGCTTTTCGGGGGGTTTTCCGGGTTCTTTGAATTCCTTTCCTCGGGCGAAGGCTGAGTAGGTTACATCCCTCGAATGTCCTGACCCTCCATTATCACTTCATCATCTGTTATCTGATGACTTTTCAGGGTAAAAGTGTCAGCGGGAGTCTCAGGGGTACATGGCGGGATGATATGCTCTGAGGAAGACGCTTCCCCCTCTGGTCTCCGAGCCAGTCTGGTGGGCCGATTCATCAACGCGGCAGGCAGGATGCCGGTTGTGCAAGCTTGTCTGGAGTATACTGCTCTGGGGTGGCGGCCTCCGGTCTTCGAACCCGCCTCGTGACTGTTTCGGGGCCACGGCAGGTGGGATGGCGATTATCCTAAACTCACCGCCAGGGAGTTTATATATGGTAAACTGTAGAGACCTCTCCCTATGTACTGTACTGACTCCTTGGGATCGGCCGCCCTCTGTCTCCTCTCACCTTATCCTCCCTCCCGGGAGGGAAGTCTGGTCGACGTGCTGAATCCCCTCCGAATGATCTTCCACCATTACTTCTGAGAGTAAGACAGACACTACTTAAGTGCTGAGATATGTAAGGGGTAGGTCTGGTAGAGGTATATAGGTGCAGTTTGTTTCCTTATCAACATAAGGCAAGATTCCCTCAATGTGCTTTTTAAGGGTGGTTTAACTATTTTTACTCTTTTTCTTTAGGGAAGAAACTACAGTAGGTACTAGTTGCAAATCAAATAGGAGCAATGTGATTTTCATTTTTATCGGCACTTTATTCTGCACTGTTTTAATTCCAACTCTCATTGTAGCAAGTAAGTGATCATTTTCAGCTACAACATACCTATATCAGCCACTGATATTCCTGGCTTCGCTTTTCCAGCGTAACGCTCAAAAGTGGTGTCGAAAAGCCGAGTTTTCTGTGGTCTTTTACTTGTTATGGAGTGACTACTTATTTTCTTCATGTTCGTTTAAAATGCCTAATGTCCTCATCGAATTGCACGCGACACTCAATTACTGTCACGTCAAGTCATGTCATGCCATGTTGCAAGTTAGTTTCTATAGTTTTTCAAGAGAAATCCTGAGTTATGTCGAAACGTCAGCTCCTTCGCTCTCACTTTCCTTTGGCTTGCTTATTTCACTGTTGACCCAATCCAGTGAAGGTATATTAACGCTAACAAAAGCCTGTGGTTTGCTCAAACCGCAGCACCTTGAAGAAATGTTATAATATTACACTATGAGGTTGAGAACTAAGTTTTACGAATCGAAGAAATTCTTTTTTAGAAAGTGGAGAGAGTTTATTTTTTGAGTTTCTGTAAAATACTCTGAAAGCATGTGCCACACAACGCATTTTGTACTCTGAAGATATACATGAGTTAAATGTTGACATTAACCTATCCTATCTGGTGGAAATAGATGATTAAGAAAGTCTACTGTAAATTTAAATTAACATAGTTCTGAATTATATGAAACGAGTTATAGAAGCGAATTATGCAAAAAGATAAATTAAAACACCTTGTCAACGCATAACATCGGTTGAGCAATCCTAGACGGGACCGGTTTTACCTCGTGCGGCAAGTGTTACTAATGCTTAAACAAAAGCAGTTCCAGCATCTCCTTGCTTGAAATTGTTTTGGAAACATAGGCAACAAACCGTGTTATATTTACTGCTGAACATTCGAGCCCCTCCTGAATGGGAGTTGTTCGGATTGGGTTAGACTCCAGGGGGCAGTGTGTTCCCGACACCCGCAGGAGATCGGGTACCTCCGGCTGGGCTTCGGCCGCCCGGAGGGGACAGAGTGTTGACTGAAAAGTCCCGGGTACTAGCCTGCAGAGCTAGTAGAACGTGTGCTAGATCACCAGACGGTCACACCGAGGTTATTCGGTAGTCTTCCCTGCGGGGTTGACTCGCGTAAGTGACGTATCCGTTTCCACCAGTCTTTACGTTGTTGGCGATGGGGGGGGGGGGGGGGTTAGATTCCAGGTATTGCGCCATGGAAAGAGCCCCGGAGCTGTCCATCGCACCCGGGCTGATACAGGCCGGAGTTTTCGGATTCTTGGGTAGACTTCGTGATAACCTGTTATATTTACTGAAAACTTCCTATCAATTGCAACGCCGACACAGCAAACATCTTCGCCGGCTGGCCGCATATAGTAAAACCACTCCCGCCAAGGACAATTCACCCTAGTATTCAGGGCTGAAACTTTTCTTTAAAAGCATAGAGAGAAATAAACATGTTCTAAGCAATGCCTGCTCACCGGTAGAATGTCTGCGAAACAAAGGGAAGTTTAGATGGATAGCTTTTTATTGTTATTATTTCTTTTTAATTTAACGTCCTCCAACGCAGATCTCCTGATGATGAATGAAATTGGCGAAAGAATGCTCAAATGAACCCAGGGTCCACAGAGCATTCACCTTTCAGGTTAAAGGAAACCCCTAAAAACTATCCACAGTCTCACCTTGACCTAGATTCGAACTCGGGACATTTTGAGTCTGAGGCAGACGCGCTACCCCCACACAACAAAGACGGGCTAGATGTAGAGTCTGTTGCACATTTCGAAGCTTTAACTGAATTATTGCATATGTGAAGTTACCATCTAAGAAGTAACGACAAATCCAGGTCGAATGGCGTCCTCTATACCTCTTTTCAGTGTTGCACAAATCTCAAGACGAAATAAGTAATTGTGCATTCTGTGAATGTTTAAAATGAATGGTGCGATACAAAATCCCTGCCAACGCTGAGGTGAGAGGTATTGGATTTTTGAATACTCAGAGATTGAAACCTGCAGAAATTTACAGTCTACAAAAGTAAGTGTATGGCGATACAGTAATGAACGAAAGAAATGTAAGAAAGTGGTGTTAAATGTTCTGATCATGTACCAACCTGAATTTCTACCGGATAGAGCAGTACTGTCAACCTGTCCAGCAAGTGTTTAGGGGAATAAGCTCTCTCTCTCTCTCTCTCTCTCTCTCTCTCTCTCTCTCTCTCTCTCTCTCTCTCTCTCTCTCTCTCTCTGTATGTGTGTACACGAATTTTCTTTTAACATATTTTTCCCAGTACCCACGTATACAAAGTGAACATGAAAAACCAGTACTACTTAAGTTGATGGTAATGTTAAAATTCTTATGCGAAGGAGGTTCAGGTATCTGAGTTTCAAAATATAGAGCGTTGCTAAGGGAAGTTTGTGTTATCACCATTTACTGTCATTTATTAGAGGTTATGACAAATTTGGCACTGATCCATAAGTCAATTTGAAGTTTACAGGTAGGATTTGTGGTGGACAACATGGCACTGGGGTGGGTTTCCTCCGGGTTCTCCTGTTTCCCCCACCATCATTCCACAAATTGCTCCATGGTTCATGTCTTCATCATCCCAGGCGTTGGGCCGACCCTTCAACCCTGGTATCTCAGGTCGAATGCTTCGACTCTCGCTCTGAGGGAGCAAGAGCGACTCCTAGCACCAGCATTGGTGAGGAAGGAAAAGAAAGAAAAAAGAATTTTGCAGTCATTTCAGTAAGTTGTCCAACATTTTGGAGGGAGGGTTGAAATGGAAAAAGTGCAGCATCGTTCAGTGATTCGTTCTTTATTTTAGATGGGAAAGCTTGAGAGGAGACTAAAGCGAAATTGGGTGATGTTTATAGAGACTATTCGCCTTCTATGACAACAGATATTGCATAACGAATTTAAACGTGATCGAACATCCGTTTTTGGCGAGGAGCACCCAGGACGCCCTGCAGATGTGGTTACAGAGGAAGTCACTGAAGAAGTCCACGACATGATTCTCGCTGATCGTCGAACGAAAGTTCGCGAAGTGGCAGTGGCGACAATGTTTTCAGATGCGAAGGATGTAGTACTCCTTGACTTCTTGGAAAAAGGTAAAACGATTACTGGAGCATACTGTAGTGAGTTATTGGCTCAATTCGTCAATAAATTGAAGGAGAAACTGTCCCATATGGCGAAGAAGAAAGTTCTGTTTCACCACGATAGTGCTCCAGCACATTCATCCGGAGTTGCCGTCGCCAAACTGCATGAATTGCCTTATGAATTGTAGCCACCCCATTCCCATATTCTATGCCCAAACGTGAAGAAATGGCTCGAGGGAACAAAATTTAGATCAATGAGGTGGTCATTATGGAGACAGAGACATATTTTGCAGAGCTTGACAATTCTATTTTTGGAGGGGTTAAAGAATGACAGGGGCGTTGTAAAAATGTGTATCTCTAAAAGGGGACTATGTTGAGAAATAAATAATTTGTGTTTAAAACAAGTAGCGTCTTCATTCCTAACATGGGTTACTTATTGAACCGCCCTCGTATGCCCTTAAAACTGTTTCATTGCGGAAACGACCGCTTAAGCGTGAAGAAATTTCTAGTTAATTTCGTAACAAAGTACGTTGCTAATTACGAATGTTCTGCTCATTCGACTCATACTCGAATGCAAACATCTGATTTTACATTACATCACTTTCTCTTCCACTTTATTTTTATATTTCTTTCACAGACTTATTACCAAGTTTATTTCTGTCTACTTCATGTTGATGAAGGGAAACGCTTGTAGAAATAACTTCATCATGCATTTCCTTGTAGATACGAGCTAAGCGATAGAAACTACCGTTTGTATGACGTCACGAGAAAGCAATGTTAAGTTAGGAGTTTAAAAATGTACCTACGATAAATATGTTGGAAAATTCAAAGGTCAACGGATATGCGGAAATTGAGTGTCCAACGATCTGTATTTTTCATATAGAATGTTTTTATCTATTTCTTGTGGTTTACCGGTCGTACAGAACCACACAAAATTAGTTCAGAATAAAGGGGATTGAGCACTGTCTTTTATTACTCACACAAATCCCTTGATCGTTATTTGATCGCTCTCTCATTGTCTGTAGGCTAAAGTTGTTAAGTTAGAATCCGACTGAAAACTCAATCCACAGTCGCGACTTAAACCATGGATCTTTGACATGCCGCTACTCTAAAACACTTGAGCTACCAGCAACAGGGCATTAAATTCCACAATTGATTCACTGTTTCTGGTAAACCACAACACGTAAAATATACTTTGAGACAACATACCCCAATGACGACTTAACATTACGTAAGTACGTTATGTCCCATTAGATCAGTCAAATTAATGCGCTTTCACAAATGCATGTATAGGATTAAGTTGGAAAGGTAAAAATCACACGAAAATATAATGCCAATGCTAGCTAAGCATTCAATTTGTTCAGTGTAATTTTAACTTTTCGTTAAAACAATTTTTTAGAAAATAAATGTTGACAAGCTTTCAATAGAATAAAGGGATTTTCGAAAATCTTGAGTTCTGCTAATATAAAAAAATCATTATAAATTTTCCAGGTGTGCTCTTACTCTTTAAAAAATAAGTATAATTAATATAAGTAAAATTGCACTGAAAAGAGCATATAAGTTCCACATTATACTTTCTTTTATCAAATCGTTTTAACGATCCTGTCCATTTTCCACCTGTTAGAAATGATATCACCCACACTTTTGTTCGCCTATCTCACCTCACTCGTCACTTGTTTGGTGAAACAAGTGGACCAGTGGCAACCAATCACAAAAATATACAATTATAGGTTGGGCGACTCATGGATTTCATCACAAAATATGAAAAATAAGGACTTCATTCAACTAGAGATAGCGAAAAGGAGATTTGCGAGCCACTGAAAACAGTAATTTGTTTCACCTATTGTTTCACTAAACACATGCATTAAAAATGGTTACCTACATTATAGAGTAAAATATACAAACAGCACGCAGTCAGCAAAATACACGCAAAGTCGTCTAACAACAATTTTTACGTCCAGGAACTGGAGCCTATTGATGTAGAATTCTACTTACTGCTTGCATGTGATGGTGATCTTGAAATATTGTATCAGCTGAGAGTTTTACGTAATAAATACGTCGAGTATGAACTGAAAGGCAATGAGAAGTCATCGTTCATGCCTCATGCTGGAAACACGAAGACATAGTCTATTGCACTAATTGAGATGCGATCCAAGAATTTCTGCCTCTTCAGAAGCAAGAAAGAGAATCCCTAATTATGTTTCAAATAATTCAGAAGATCAGAATTTTATCAAGTTTTTCCCCCTTCTAGATGCTTGTCCAAGCTTGTACAGATATAATTCTTATATGAACAATGTTTGGTGTGTTTGTGATTAGAAACAAATCAGAATATAACAGTAATCTTGCCCATCTCGGTAGCGTAGATGGTAGCGTGTCTGCCTCACGTTCAAGAGGTCCCAAGTTCGAATCTCGGTTAGGGTGAGTTACCTGGACGAGTTTTTTTCCGGAATTTTCCCTTATCCTGAAAGACGAATGTCAGGTAGCTCTAAGCTCCGTGGACCCCGGACTCATTTAAGCACCATTTCACCCATTTCATTCATCGTCCGATATGACTTAACGTTGAAGGGTGTAAATAAGGGTGTAATTTTATACAAAGAATAAGTAGGTGATTTTATTTCAAAGCAATAAATGGTAAAAGGTATTTTTAGTGTGACAGTTTAAAGTATTCTATATTTATCAGTAAAATTTAATGTAATTTATGTTCCAAATTGCATGTACAACATTACTAATAATCAAACAGGTAAGAAGCATGGATTAATAAATTATTGTATATCAGAGCGTTAATAAATTTGAAAGAAAATATGCAATGATGTTTAGATAATCAAAAGCTAATAACTAATAACGAAACATGTTCCTGAATAGGGTAGATTGATGTGGGTGAATTTTTAAAAAACAGTAAGCCTTCATGCTACATTTTTTGAAAACGCTGAACAAAAGCTCCAATTTTTGAATGTTTAAATCGTTGACGTAAAACTCAAATTACATTTGTTACACGCTACTCTTTCTCTGTCTGTGAAAATCGTAACTCAAAAGTTAATTAAACACGAAAGCTATGGAATTTTGTAAAAATAGCTGAAGAATGGACAGAGAATGGCATGTGAATGCAAAATAAGATTTTTCGTAATTTTTAGATAGCGCAATCGCCAGCGCCACACTGATTATAAAGCAAATGTGTTCACTACTAGTTGGGAGGTATTGCTAATAATTCTGCAAGATTGATTTTTGATTGCGAGGCCTACAGCTTTCGCTACAAGCATATGAAGTAGATCTGAAAATGGAACATTGAGGAATGTTCTACATGCGCAAGGATGTCAGCATTTGTGAGGCAAGAGAACGTGGGTTTCAGAGGTAAATAAGGAACAGGTTTACGGTAAACTTCCGTACCCTATATTTTATAAACACTCTCTCGAAGGAGGACATCAGCGGCTTGCAGAAGAAAAATTGCATGTTCTTGCAAAACAGAGAGGCCTTGGCTCCCTAAACCTCGTGCTCGCAAAGTACTTCAAGGTAGTCACTGTGATTTATCATCGTCAGCATTATGTACACTTTCAGGAAGTAGACATCAAACACAATTTGGAACAAGCCGCACTAATTGAGAGCATTCTGATCTAAACCAAACTGACGTTCAAATATAAAATAATAACTTCTGCATTTAGTGCATTTCAGGCATGGACTTGTGCGTTTATCCATTAATAAACGAGAACAGAAAAGTAGAACAGTAAATATAAAACCATAAATATATATACCATAATAATGTACCAACTACTAAGCTGCACTTCAAGATTAGAGGAAATATACATATACGATGCAGAGCAATGTGTTTTGAACTTTGTGTAAACAAGAATGCAAACCACTGTGAAACTACAGGGCGATCCATATAAACCTGAACCATTTCAACAGGCCATAGTTTCCCTTTGAAAGCTCGAATAATGTAGAAATTTGTTTTAATGATCTCATTGGCTGAGAGAATTGACAACACTGGCAATTGTTAACAGTTGACAGTTTTAAATGTGTAGTCACAGCAACATACAGTACTCACTTGGAGAGTGTTTACATTTTGAAAACATATTGGAATACAAATTCCTTGGTAACAACACAACGGGAATTTGCAACAGAATTTAATGTACGCGATGTTCCGACCAAGGCAACAATTTTATCGTTCGTAAGAAAGCTAGAGACAACTGGTGTACTCATTAGTGAGAGTGGTAAACATAGACCGCCATTGAATGCAGAGACTGTTACAGATGTTCGCAGAAGGCTGCTGAATTCTCCAAGCAAGTCGTTGCGTCGATTGAGCCAGGAATCAGGGTATTCATATGGAACATGTCAAAGAGCTGCAACCTTACAGAGTGCATATGGTGTAACAACTGAAAGAAGCAGATTATGATAAACGATTCAGTTACTGTCCACGGTTTCAGGGTACTCTTATTCCACGTCCATAACGTGGTTTACAGATGAGGCATGGTTTTATCTGTCAGGCTACATAAACACACAAAACACCAGATATTGGGCTGTTGTAAACCCCCAAGTGATCCACGAAACCCCATTGCATGATAAGGTTGGAGTATGGTGCGTGGTGTCAGCTTCCAGGATCGTTGGCCCCATTTTCTTTGATACGACTGTAGACACTGAAGTTTATATGGGTATCTTCAAGACATTTGTGGAGCAGCTGGATGATATCGAATCGAGAGAAGGTTATTTCCAGCAAGATGGAGCAACGTGCCATACATCTAATGACAGCATGGAACTTGTAACAAGTTTCTTTGATAATCGAATAATCTCAAAAGGTCTGTGGCCTCCCAGATCCCCTGACCTAACCCCACCGGATTTTTTCTTGTGGTATATAAAAAAGTGTACAAGAATAGGCCACGGACAATTGATGTTCAAGGAATTCATTCGAACCGAAATAAGTAACATTGGCGAAGATACTCTCCGTCAAACTTTAAAGAATATGGTGAGACGAGTGCAAACATGTATAGGTGCTGGTGGAGGACACTTCCAACATTTTCTCTGAGAAAATGTAATTTCCCAATTGTGTATAACATTCTCCCAAAGTTGCACCTGTGTCCTAATTAATATTGGTTTAAAAGTTATGGCCTATTGAAATGGTTCAGGTTTATATGGATCGCACTGTACCTTGATGTTATATAAAAATTAACTGATACAAAAACGGAGCTCCATTTCGCAGCACGTAAGAGAAATTATAGAAATTCTTAATGCATGGAATAAATACAATGTGCCAAAAATAGAAGGAACTATAAATTAACGTTAACCGTTAACATCCAAGTTGATTATTTTGAGGATAACATTAGCGTTCATGTTACAAATTACTAGGTCTACCTGTGATGAAACAAAAGTTTAAAGGAAAGAGGAAAATACAATAACTTTTGAAATAACATGAGAAATCTTTTGCTGAAAACTCAGCATCTTCACCGGCCACTGAAACCAAAAGGGAACCTGCCCATAATCTTGCTGTGTCCTCTGTAGGTCGCGTGGAACATCCAACTTAACAACCTAGGTTTGTATAATTTCGAATCGAATCAAATCAAAGGTTCGGCAGGCAATGCTGCATAAAAGGAATATTTAAACGAAGGCAGAATTTATGGTCAGTTTCGATAACCTTTACCTCTCAGGTAAATCACGATTGGTAGACAGGTAACAAGAGCGTGGGGTCTTATCACTGCTACCTTCATTATCATTAATACCAGGTCATAAAACGGCTTTCGTGACGTCATACCACGAAACTTTTCAGTGCGTGGATGTCAATACTTGATGAAATAGGCGATTTTCTGTCGTGCCAAACGTTTGGTTAGATTAAATAAGCAAACAGCAGCTTCAGTGCCGATATCAGCATTAGCACATTTAAAATGTTTTTGTTGTTGTTTCTAGTAGCGTGTAAATGTTGTGTACTAGTGCTGACATCTGCTTTCTAGAAGAAAAACTTCGCTTATGTTAGTTTTGTGGGAATTCGAACACATGTTTCATGTAAATCGAGATTACTGAAGTGTCAGCGTTTTCTGAAGATAATTGCAGGGAAGGAGTGCTTCCGTTAGAACATTCCCTTGTGTTCCACGAAGTTCCGTCAATAACTGATAATAATCAAGGGCGTGATACTTTTAATAAAGAATTCACGTTTCATTTTTACGTTTTGGCATTTTCGTATTAATAATATGTACAACACTTGGCATAGTTTCGAGAAAAAATAAGATATGCGTGACTCATAATGGACTAAACAATTCATTTGGACAAAGAGATTAATACACATATCTTACTCAATACAAACATTGTATTATCTATCAAATTTAATTAATAATACTATTAACAATCCAATGAAATGTATTTCCCATTAAGTACCTAGCTAGAATCATCCTCTGAAGATGCTCGTCAGAGATATGAGCGAAACGTCAGGACAAGTTTCATCCTATGGACCACGGCCCACAAGCCGGATTAACGTCGGCCGTGAAAGCCTAAGGATGTACACTATCAGTAATTTCTGTAAGATTTTACTAAGGTGCATATTATTTTTTGAAAATATATTTAAGTTCTGTAGTAAATACTACGTTAAATATTTAGTCTATTTCTCTATTCCATGACACCAGACTGCAACATACAAATTAGAATATTTTAGGCCATTAAAGACCTCGTCAACAATTACTAAATGGTAGTGCCAAAAGAAAACTTCAATGTCCACATTTAACGTTAGCTATAAAGCCTAAATGGATGTCTCACAAAATCTATGAAGCTAATTATCTTTAGCTTTATATGTCAACAGAGCATGCAGTATCTACACCAGTTTCATTACTATCCTGATGATAATTGGAGATGTCAATACAATATAAAACGCACATTAGTTTAGGTAGCTGGTAGTTGCTTAAACATAATATTTACCATATTGATTGATATAGAGTTTACAATTAATTTTTATGAATCAAAAAGAAAATTGAAGTCCACAATAATCAATATGCATGTATTTAAATCATGTTTAAAATATGCCAATTTTCCTGTTTATCGTGCAAATAAAGATTTTTAGCAAGAAAACCATAAATTCGTGAAAATTCTCTAAATGTATACACGTATGAATCGTCTACATTTATTATGAAATATATTGATAACTTTAGTCAAAGTTTTGATAAATCAACGCTCCGCATGACCTAGCAATCTGGATTGATATTAAATTTTCATATCTCTCTCTCTCTCTCTCTCTCTCTCTCTCTCTCTCTCTCTCTCTCTCTCTCTCTCTCTCTCTTACGTGGGTGTATTTATAAAACTTTGAACTAAGTTAATAAAGTGAATATGTGTGTAAACAGCAGCTGTCAAGGTTCAGTATACTAAATAATTTATTGCAGAAGCGCAGCTTCGATGCTTCAGTCTGTGGAACAATCTCTCTTCGGGGCAAAAAGCTGGTGACCAGAAATTAAAAAGTACAACAATGTTGAAGAAAAAAATGGAAAGACGAAATAGAGTAAAGGGAGGTACTTTTGTGATAGACAATTTCGTGATACTTTTTCGAAGGGATGTCACGAGAAACCAGTTGATGTAAGGGATGTCACGAGAAACCAGTTGATGTTAACGCGCCTGCCGATAGCTCCTGAGCTCTAGAAACAAATATGTCAACTACCAACAGTGAAAGACGAGTTAACATCAACTGGTTTCTCTGTGACATCCCTTCGAAAAAGTATCATGAAATTGTCTATGTCATGAATTTACCTCCCTTTACCCTACCATGGCTAGATTTATCGCTTCGAAGGTATAAGTGGAACCTCTGCCTGTCCATCCTACTTGTACATTTGGCTGATATCGAGGTCATTCTAGTAACTCTAGAGCATACTTCTCCCATTCTGGTGTATATAGTCAGGCAAAAAGCATGGGAATAAATACTTCTGTTAGCAAATACTGAAATTCTTGTGCACTTACGTCATAGCGAAGCGCTAGTCAAGGTGAATTTGGGTTACGAGTTACTTCCTGAAGTCCTTTCCTGCCTTTCAGCGAGAGGCCTTCTTTCATATTTGAGATATTTCTTTCAGTTGCAAACACATACCTGAATGAACGAAACTTCTAATCAACGTACAGTTTGAAAGAGTTAAGAGAACTCGTCAAAAGAAACGAAAAGCTGACAATATTACCTGACAAACTCTCCAAGCAATTCGATGAATCATATCCACATCTTTGTCTCTCACATATCTATCGGGCAAATCAATCAAATGTAACGGAATATATACGCAACACTGAAGAGGCATTACTGTGGCATTTACAGAAAGAACGAGAGAGGACATCGCTGACACATAGCTACGTTTATCTGATCTATTAGTTGCTTTGTTGAATATTATACGTGCCTTCCCTCAGAGAGACTGCTGAGCCAGTACTCACAAAATCCTTGCTCTTTTCATTCCAAGAGACACCAACCATATTAATCACAGTTTTGGCAATTACTTCTTGAAACTCCGCTAGTTATTTTGGAATGTACTTTTTATATCTAATCACACACTGTACAAAATATATCTACGTAAATATTCGCATTAGTACTGCGTACCCTAGAACAAAATCAGGTAAGCGATTCAGAATTCTTTTTGGCAATACTTGTGTGTAAAAAATTAACAATTTATTGAAGTATTTAAAACACGTAAAACTATCAAAGTGTATTTTATTTACCAATATAAATAACAATGACACCATGTTACAAAATAATCAAAGTAAATACAAACTAGTAACCGAAATGCACTCATATTGTGGATATTTAAATGAAAATACATTTTTAAATTCCAAAACAATTATGTCGTTTATTTTAAGTTTTTCTCCCTGCTGAAGCTGTAAAACAAATTTAAGTTGGCAAGGTTGGAGGATGTACAATGGGTTCGTAGGTAATGATGAATATTTAAAGAAAAGGTAAGTTCGTAAGAAGGAAGATCTTGAGCAAAACTGTTAGTATGGTTCCGTGGATCGATGTATTTTTTGGCCTAAAAGTGTCCTATTCAATTCTCGAAAAAATTATAACCATCCAACAATAGAAAAGATTTTACTACAAACTTAGTTTAAGAAAGTTTTAATTTCAACTTTCGTCTGTATTCTAGATTTTAATGTATTAAAATGTTTATTACTGGTCCAATTTGTGAAGGCATTCATTTTGAATTCTTTACGCAACCCGTTGTCAATCATTGTCAACATGCTAATGCAATTTCTAAATCAGCTACTCTAGATCATTTGCTGTCGATCTGTGTGACAGAAGTCAGGGTTATGTGGCTGGAGGCATGGGCATGGTTTTGTCCAAAATTGCAATTGGACTGAACTCTCAAATAATGCTGCGTAAAACTCAACTGAATTTTAGAAAATACCAGAGGAAATCTATGTTCAGTTTCTTTAAAAACTTCATTGCAGTCTTTGATATTCAGAGACACCGCAGTATAATTAAGAGGTATTACCCTATGCAGCTCCTGGTGTAGTTAAGGGCACGTGGATAGCCGAAAATCTCCCAGTTATTTCATTTACAAGCGAGACTCACAGCTGGTCTCCGAGTACACCATAGTCCTTATTAACATCATCCCTCACCCTTTTATTGTTCTGGTACAATGAAGGATGAGCAGATCAGTTAAACTCTCCTCATTATTGGTTCTGGCTGATGCTACCCTCACTGACTGTTGTACACATCGGAGCAAGACAAACCGGTTGTTGACAAACTGAGCCATTGAACTAAACCCATATAAGCTGTCGAGTACTCGTAAAACATGGGAATATATGATGTAATAACCATGAAGGCCATATCTATTTCAATTGTATCGTTTATTAGTTGGACATGAAAACAATCTAAAATGTAAAAGCGTGTAGCTCTGAGGGCATACATGCAGTTCCTGGCCTAGTAACATAAGTCCAAATCTCAGTGACAACTTTTTGCTTTCTTTCTTGCAAACACAACGCCAACACTTTGTATTCTCGTATTAAATTCAAATACATTTGGCATATTATCGTGTTATAAAATTCATTAGTGTATGATACCTTTCAGTTCTATAGCTGAACCAAAGCAAGCATCTCTGGTAAGATCTAATTTTTCTGTTTACTTGTTTCTTTTCAATTTATCATTCTCACACATTTGTTTTTAGCTTCAGATTTTACCGAAAGAAGTCATCTATTGCTCCTTATCCTACAAAGTTGCATTCTATTTCTAGTGGTTGATAAACGTGCTATTGTTTTCATGCTTATCAATAACATATACATAATTACTTATTCGAAAACGTACTTGTTCATTCATTAACAGGCCATTGCAAAGGAAAATATAACATTTAATCACATCGGTGAACACGCTCAAGCCACACAATGAACGATTCAAGGCTATAACCACATTTAGTCACTCCACATCGTATAAAGTCTTAAAATTAGCTGATGCACTTTCTCAGGAAATTATACTGATGTACTGGTACTTTATATTGACATTTTCCGTATCCATGTTCTTGTATGATATCTGCACGAGGTATAAAAATCAACGCCGTGTGTGAAATTTAGTTGGAAGGTTGGGCATTAAACGAAAAATTGCTTTATGTAATTTGTATTTTCTGTACCTGTTGTCAGTTTCATTGGATTTGCTATTACAATGCGTAAAAAACATTAATTTTCTCCCCATAGAATTGTGGTTGAGAAGAGTAAATAAAGTAACACAAAAATATGACATCCCTTTTATTAAATCAAAAATAGTTTTCAGAGAAAAATAAAAAGTTTCCAGAGCTTATGAACATATTTAAGTTAATTTCCCAACTACATTTTTAGGTTCCCTGAAACAATATTCAATATAGCGATCATAATAAAAATTTTAGTTCACGCTAAATGTTTAACGCGCATTAAAAATAGTTCACTACTGTCTCTCTAGCACAAGAAGGCAAGCTAGAGGAATGTGTAACGTAATCACTTTTGCTGCCCACACGGTGTTTATGCTCGCCTTCCGAGTATGAGAAGAATGCTAGGTTCGTTTAAAATACACAAGTGTTGTCACATAACTCACCGATACATAATACCTATCACTGCAATTATTGAAACTAGCAATAGATCTGGCAAAATGGGTGACTCTTATTCGCCCGCCTCGGTAGCGTAAATGGTAGCATGTTTGCCTCACGTTCAAGAGGTCCCGAGTTCGAATCTCGGTCAGGGTGAGTTACCTAGATAAGGTTTTCCCCGGGGTTTTCCCTTATCCTTCAAGACGAATGTCGGGTATCTATAAGCTCCATGGACCCTGGACTCATTTGATCATCATTTCACCCAATTCATTCACCGTCCGATATAACTTAACGTTGGGGCGGACGTAAATTAGAAAAAAAGTACTCTTATTTACTCATTTCCTAGTAAACAGATATACTAACAGATTATCAATTCAAACCTTTCTCCCCTTCATTCCTCTTGCCTTCTTATGATGGGAAGACAGTATCTACTCACCCCTAGTTCGACGTCCTATTGGTTATTGATTTGCAATGACCGCTTCACTGTGCTTGGAGAGGACTTAGGATATGTGCAAGAAATTATTCGAGAGTAGCCACAGTAAACAAAAAATTGAATTTTGTGAGAGAAAGGAATTACTTTCTTGAAACACTCACAAGTACGGTAATGGAAGTAACTGCGATAAAAGAACGGGTTAGGCCTCGCACTTGATACTTGATTTGAAGTAACTTTCTTGAAGTTATATTCAGAAGTGCAAGGGAAATTTCTTCGTGCATTCCGGGAACAGTGCGGAGTGAAAATTGGAATACTACAAGAGAAAGGAAACTTCCTTTCGATGCCATTGAGGTTATAGTAAGATCGGTGGTAGTAGTGATAAAGAAATGGGCTTGGTCCCTCACTTATAAGTGTACGAGATCCTCGATTTGAGTGAAATAACTTTCTCGAAGTCAACAGTGCAAGCTCCCTCCGATAGCAGCCCGGATTGAAAAACTGGAATACTGCAAGAGGAAGAAACCTTCGTAACCACGCTTTCCAGTATGTTGTAGTAAGAATGTGGAAGTAGATATGATAAACAGGTTGTATCCAAGAGTGATTTTCAGAACTGTATTTGACTGTATTTGAAGATTTTCCAGAGAAGATAACATTGCTTTAATACTGCAAGTACCACTTCTGCTGTACGAATGCATCTCGTGTTTAAAACACCTCGAGGGAAAACTGGTCTCTCGTGCAAGACATGATCGAGCGAGTGTTAGTTTGGGCGTGGATCTCTTGGAATGGACCAGGTATGTTGGAACGCGTTCATGGAACTCTAGATAGCGAAACCTACACTGGAATCTTAGAATAAGTTAATTTGCCATCTTCTCAAGAGACTATTATGTTTAGCTGGATATCCAGCCGGCCCAAATCCGACTTTCAAAGTATAGATCGAAGTTAACAGATTTGAATCCATTAGAGCATCTCCAATAGGTAATTAGAAGCCCCAGGATCACCAACGGTGCGTAGCATTGATGTGATTAACATTAACTAGCAAACACCAATAATTTTATGAACTTTGGCGGATTTCATGTCAGACTGTGGTAGAAAATAACGGGAACCGGATAAAGTATTAATACTTAATTTAGTTTTATTTATTTTGTTTGTTTGCTTGTTCCATTTATACCCCGCCTTTAACTGCAATGGTCATATCGGCGGCCGTTCTCCTTTGGAACATATCGAAGGTTCTGTTGATTTTAATCATTACATCACGCACACATTCGCACTCTCATTCATACTTCCAGACTCTGGGGAAGATGAGTATATATATATATATATCACAAAGTAATGTACATAAGTATACAAAATTATTGTACAAAAAACGCATGAATAGAATTTGTATGCGGATCAAGAGGTTTGAACGTTCTTCTAGGTAGAAACTTGACTTCAAACCTAGGATGCTGACAGTGAGCTATTTCTGCCACAGAGTAATCCAGTCTGTTTATGTGGTAATGCAGCTAAATTAATGTACAATTCTATAGGGTTGATTCGCTTTTTTATGCTTTATTTGTGCATTCAAAGAACCACTCTTTGAATTGTCACCTGGCAGTATTTCATATTATAAGTTAAATTGTCTGTTACCTGGATTTATTTTACTTTGATTTGTAGTTCTCACGCATGTGTATAAGTGAACGAAACTTCTTAAAGTTATAAGGTGCTATGTTTTCGCCCTATACGCAGGCTTTTCTCGAAGATCCTAGGTAGATCATGAACGGCCGGTATGTGCTGAAAAGTATACGGAAGTAAACGATCTGCCACGGTTCTTCCTAAAATGAGGGAGCTATATTTCTGAAGCATATATTTTAACTAACCTTTCGCTGATCTGCCGACTTAACCTGGTCCCGTCAGATAGTTTGCAGAATGAAGTTCCAGCATAAGCTGGCTTTGCACGATCTGTCTAAGGATCTTTAACAGGTTCAACATAACCCTACAGCACTGTACATGTAGAGAGATAGAAGCTGTGGAGTGTCAAAATCTGTTAGACCATTTAATCGAATTATTGTTTGATAAAATGCATAGCGTATTTAAATTAGTTTTCATTTTACTGATGCATTCATAATCTAAACAAAAATGTTCCCGCATTAGCATGTATCTCCTCTTCTTAGATCTATACATCTCGGTTAAAATTGTTTACTATAAAGCTACTGTGGTGGTAAAATGTAATAATTTGTGTGCTGATCGCATTATCTATCATTCTGTGCATGAGCTCACGAAAAATAAAAACAATTGCCACTTATTTTAAAGGCTAGATACAACTAGCAATATTTAAGCAAGATACATCTATTTTCTGTTTTGTTTTTGAGATATTTAATGGTTTTTCAGTTATATACATTAAATAAATTAAATACTTTACTAGCTATTTACAGAACATTTTTAAAAAATTGTACTCTATTTTCTGGGTGACATGCTTCAATGTTACATATGCATTTATTCGATTATGCGTTTTGTATTAAGCTATTTGCATCCGAGATCTTGTTAGTGAGGGTCTTTGTATTGTTTTTGTTTAAGAAATGTGCAAATTTAACATCTCTCCCAAAATCGAAAAGCTCCAGAAAAATTGTTTCGTCTATTCCTGCCCTGTGACTTGTATTCTTCCGCGCTCCCTTTCCTTCTGCTTATCCCTGAAGGGCTATGTACACTTTTGAGTGTCGATGGTAAATTTTGTGGAATACAAGTTCAGGTGATAAAGTTGATGAACCATTATCAGACAGTTACATGTAATTTCCATTATCCTAATAGGCAGGTTTAAACCGACGGATCCGCCTACCTAATTTGTTAGGTAGGCATAGGAATTTCTAAGGCTTAAAGCCAGGACGAAAGGAGCAGTGAAGTCATAAATAGCATGTCACCTCATCGCTATATTGGTCGCCAATCTAGAAAGTGATTGGTGTTTACGAACCACACGGAGGAGCTGTTTAAATAAATGAGGGGATGGTACGTCATAACGGTTGTCATAGCAACGATTAGAAGGACCAATTAGATTTGAGACGTTTCCATGACAACGTTAGACGCTACACCCTTGTTGCTGAACGTGTGTGAGTTGTATATGCAGGTCTTATCGTCTGCTAACGCTGCAGTAAACACAATATCTTGCTGCTTGTTGCTGTTTTGCTAACGCTGCAATAAACAAAATGCCTTCACGTTTGTTGCTGCTCTTATTAGAACAGAGATTGTGCATTGGTAAGTTCCTTTGCATTCTATTTATGGCACTTTGCCTTGTTTATGTGGTATGAGTCCGTGTATCTATGCGTGTGTTGTGAGCATTTGCAGTTGTATTTTAATGAATGTTTAATTATGTCTAAAAATAGTGAGAAAGATAGTGCAGACAAACGAAAACCTGAACGTGCTCAGGAATCAAATAAAACGACATTTGGACTTTGCTTGTGTTCGCGTATAGTATTATAAATATTATAAATAATAATAATAATAATAATAATAATAATAATAATAATAATAATAATAATAATAATAATAATAATAATAATAATAATAATAATAATAATAATAATAATAATAATAATAATAATAATAATAATAATAATAATAATAATAATAATAATAATAATAATAATAATAATAATAATAATAATAATAATAATAATAATAATAATAATAATAATAATAATAATAATAATCATAATCATGCCCACTGCAGTCGCAACCTATCACCTTCGTACGCACAATCCGCTCTCCATGTGACAGCAATAAGTGGCAACGTCGTCTGTCATACAAACGTCAGTTTCTAGATTGGCGACCAATCTAGCACAATCTGAGGTGTGTGCAGACAGCACTTATGAGATTGTTCTATTACTCAACAGAGCGTTGAGGCGTATTGACCTTCAGGTGACCAGCGCTGTGATGGTCTCTTATCTGGTCTTATCTGGTCGATTAAAAGAGTGAAATATTAGTAAGTTGACGTACAGTAAGTTACGAAACACAAATAGAGTATTGGAAGCTACGTGTGTCTGTATGATGTGTTTTCTCGCGCCTGGCGATATGACACGTTGCTGTCAAGAAGACATGATTACATCTGAACAGAGTATACATACACTGGACTCACCGTGTATGTGCGATAACCTGAGGTTAACATCTGTGTTGTGATTTTTTTCCGATACGCTTTCTCGCTTTACCATGAAGTATCTCAGTAAGTATTGTTGGTTGATTTTGTTTACGTTCTTTATATTGATAATGTTGTGAGTGTAGCTAACTAACTGGTCAAGAATTTGTAGTCCTGTTGATAAGAATGTTCATTCATTCTAGTTGCATTAACCTTAGGTGACAGTTAAGAGATACGGGCCTAAGTTACATGGAATATGGTTTAGAACGGTTTAAAGAAAAGATGCTCCAACACGCCGAACTCGGGACAGGTTAGAAGTGGAATGTTCATGAATCATCCAGTTACGTAAACTGCAGGCAGTCTACCGACAAATGTTGAGTTTCCTTTCTCACCAACCTAAAACTTTTATTCGGCATGTAAGTGCATGATGAATAGAGTATCTCTGAGCCACTCGCAAAAGTTCATTACAAAGTTCTGACTTCGCGTAAAAGTAGCAGAAACACAAGTTTTCACGTTGCCACTTTGATGCAGTTGTAGTTGTAAACTGAAGCATGTAAACAGTGGATTGTTTTCGACAGCCCTCAGCCTTCGCAGTCAAATATTCTAGTCACGAGAAAAATTTGGGAATTTATCATAGTAATGGCCAATATATAATAGTGAATAATACAGTTGTATGTTGAGATAAAAGTAAAAGTAAAGCTGTAACACCTACAGATCAAACAAAAAGTGGAACTTGAGTTTGATTTATGTAAATTGGCTTTATATTAATTATAGTTATAATAAAATTAACTGCTCCTATAATTCTAGATATACCACAGCAAATATGTTTTTCTGTCATTGGGTGTCATTCAGTGGTCACTTGATTTTAATTCGGATAATCAAAACTGGTTCTCTTTGTACATTGGCTAACGTCTCTTAACCAACTAATTTTAATTCAAATCTCGTGTTTTTCACAAACACGTTGTTTCCTTGACAGGTGTGGCGACTATTATTTGTTGGCGCAGAAACGCCAACTGAATGCTTTGGCTGGAGTTCGAACCCATTCAAGGATCATGTTGACCATAACCTCCAGTATCACTAGGTAAATCGTGAGACGAGGGTGGGAGGTCGGCAGCCAAGTTGATAGACCAAGGTTCACAAGGGCTGTCATGCCACAGATTTAACAATCTCCAAATCTGTTCTAGAAAAAATTAAAGCATTCTACCCACCTTTTTCTGTACGCCTTTCCAGATCCTATTGCGTTAGCCACAGACTCCGTTCTCCTGTTTAGCCCGCCCCTATAGCGTAAGTGGTAGCGTGTCTCCCTCTGGTTCAACTGAGTTCGAATCTCGGTCAGGGTGAGTTATTTTGATACAATTTTCTCCAAGGCTTTCCCTTATCCTGAAAGATGAATGCTTGGTAACTAAGCTCTATGGACCCTGGGTTCAAATAATCATCATTTCATTAATCGTCCGATGAGACAACTCCTGTTTCAAGGATTATGGTTGCACTTTGTGAAATCTCTTCGTGCAGACATTAACAAGTTAAGCAACGATCATTCAACATTCTGAAAGGTAGTTTGGTAGCAAATTTAGTTATCAAAATTTCGGCTACATCTCCACGCCGAATTTTAGTGGCTAGTGAATTAAAATCGTCTTTGATTGGCCAATTTTGTTAACGTTGACCTCTTTAAGCAATTATTGGTCATTTGTCATTGTATCACTACATTGCAGGTTCCAATAAAATTCTTGTGCTAGTTTCAATTCTCTTAGGGAAGGGGATCCGTCGCCTTCTGCTGCTGTGGTGCGAGCGCTGCGGACCCCTAGCATTCGTGGTACCTCTGACGTTACCAAAGGAACCTTGGACCAAACATTCGAGCTCCTCCCGAATGGGAGTTGTTCGAATTGGGTTGGACTCGAGGGGGCAGTGTGATCCAGATACCTGTGGGAGATCGGGTACCCTCGGCCAGGCTTCGACCGCCTCATGGGGTCAGAGGGTTGCCTAAGAAGTCCCCAGTAGTAGCCTGCAGAGCTAGTATAGTATAGCAACGCAAAGATTGTCCCTGTAAGGAATGTGCTGTAGGACAAGGACAGCGAATGTGTGTGGCAGAGAACGCCTGCTACACAGGGAGCAGATCGTTAAATAAACATGTGCCCTATTCACTCTGTACATTAAAACCTAGAAGATTCATTCACAAAAGTAGAAGCCGTCAGAATGCTTTTGAGTGGTCTGTAACTGTACTGTCATGGGGTATCATAAACCTGTCCAGGGAGGGTGTGGGGACCTTCGCCAACCCTCCCGCGTCTCGTCTCTCGCAGACTTACTCTCCTGTGGAGGAGTATAGAAGGTGTGCTAGATCACCAGGCGGCCCTACCGAGGTTTTCGGTAGTCTTCCCTGCGGGGTTGACGCGCGTAAGTTTTTCAATAACAGAGTTGATCCGATTTTGTAATGGGACAGTCATTTAAATCATTTCTGAGCAAGAGCATTTGAATTGTAAAGTACACAGGTAGAAATGATTTAGTTTCTTTTAAACGCGTATGCGTGTTTTGGTATTCAATGAACATAACAAAGTTGGGACGGAGAAAGAAAAATTGTTACAATGTTTCATTCAATCATCATCAAAGCCTTGAATGCCCATACAACTTCTAGTCCATATAATTTGGTATATCTTAGCATTCAGTCTCTTTGTACATGAATATCTCTTGGTAACTCAATGTTTTCGTCCTGAATTTATATATAATCACATCTTTCTTGAACTCTCTAGAGAATTCAGTAATAGATCCCTGGAAAATACCTCTGGAATTTCTGGGTTACGAGTAATGAAGTCGAAATTTCAAGTTCTAAAATTTTGGAATAATCATTCGTGGTAAGCTAGATAGAAACAAAGCTCACTGTAACGGTTTTAATTAGTAGCAAAGCAATATCCCATGGCATGCTCGCCTTACGGTTAAACTGCATTTTAGAATGATTATGAGCCGATAAAGTCAAATAGTAATAACCTTCTGTGTATATGCAACAACACAAAGGCCATAAGTCCCTTTCACTTCCCTGAATTGTAAGTTATTAAGCGTATAGCAGATAAATACTGTAAGATATGCTTTGTATATACTTCTTAACCTATGAAAATAAGTTTATTTTTGGAGAAAAGTACCTAGACTGATTTCTCGTCCCTGATAAGCATTGTATGCAAGATTAACCCGTTAAATACAATGGAATAAAGAATTTGCTACTCGCCAGTGACGCACGTGCCATTTCAGCGAACAGCTGTTGGAAGGAGGAGGAGGAGGAGAAACGTGTTTGCACCCACCATCTCCGTTAGACGTCCAAGTAACGGCTAATGCTTTCATTTCATAATCAGAACTAAGGTTGTCACGACCTGCGTGAACTCCAGCCGGCCGGCCAGACAAATAGCTTCCAACACAAACCTGTTAGTGGGTTTGGGCAAGGTCAGGCACAACCTTCCTGCCCATATCGTAAATTATGTAGACTGGCGACGCTGATAAGGTGCGCAGCGTCCCTCCCACGTGACCGTTACAAATTCATCCCACCTATCCGATTATATCAGCGATACCGAGATGATTAATGTGATACTTTACAGCCGAACAAAAAACACTCGCGCATATGATGTAAGCACGATATGAACCAATAGTCTTTAAGAACTCTTCAACCAATCGCTAATCATTATCCGCTGATAATATCTCCAATAATTTATGCCTCCTCCACGTTTATGCCTATCGTAAAACATCTGCGTGAACGTCATTTCCAAAAATGCTATGCTTCTAGAGGCATTACTCGCCTGACGATAATACAGCAGAATTCAGTGTATTTGCACAAAATGATAATGTTATGCCATTATTTTTATTTGTTACACTTATATCCCATTTTAAACAACACTAGCAGCCGTTCACCTTGCCTATAGGCAATAGTGTTAACTCGTGTGCAGGTGAGATGGATTTATTTGAATTTTTTTAAATATTAGATCACACACATTCACGGTCATATTCATACTTCCACACTGAATAGGATTAGGAATAATAATGCTTAGAGAAAAACTCCCGCCACCAGCCTGAAATCGAATCCAGGACCCTCGCACAGGTTATTGTTTGTTGATAGGAGTTGGGTTAGTAGGTCTAACTTTTTGTTTAAAAACAGATCAGCGCGTTGTAACGTATTGGATAATTCATGCCAACTGCTGAATAATGAACCAAAGCCTGCCTTGTTCTTCTGGCTAGTTGTTTAGGTACTGGTCTCTTGAGCCTAAGGTCGCG